>JARHVA010001566.1:1295000-1400000 GCA_037957365.1 Torreya grandis
CTTAAGCATTTCAGACTATTCCCTTTAAGGATAACTACCCAAAAATAAAATAAAAATTGCCAAATGTAAGGTAGATTGCTCCCTTGAAGGACAACTATCAAGAACATTAAATAAAGCCATTAAGCTTAGACCACTCCCTTGAAGGATGGCTAAGTTCACTTTGTCAAAAGTAGAGAAATTTATTGGAAGCTTCCTACATTGATTAGCTTCCCATATATAGCAAATAAATCAAAAGACCCACTATCCCAACAAATTCTAAAGTCATAATCAGCTCTTAAGTATCATAATAAGTTGAAAAATGTAATTATTTTTCACATATAGAATTCTTGCATTGATCAGTCTACATTAGCATATGACATGGACTTATCTATTAATGTTCTTAGGTCACTTATAAAAGGGGCAAACTAATTCACATATCACCCATTACCTTTCACACCACCTATCACCCATCTTCCCTTTAGAATATCTATAAATCAAGGGATTTAGAGCTTACTTGACACCCTATAATCAAGAAACTTTTTTTAACTAATGACCATTCATGTGCATCAGTTGAAGGGCTTATATTCATTAAGCCAATCTCACTTTGGGTCTATTTTTGGTCCTTGTCAAAAACAAAGCATTGTGTCCTATTCTTATCTTATTATGCTTGGTTGATGTTTTTATCATGATTGTTACCATCCCATGTTGCAAAAATAATAATCATTATTTTTAAATTATGCAAGAGTATAACAACCACAACCATATCACTCATAACCATACCATAACCATAACATTCATAAGTATCGACATAACCTTAATCATGATAACATTCAATCAATGACATCTAAAGCATTTTTTACATGTTAACAACAAATTGTGTAATATTTTATTTAGGGTGTTAGTCACATGACACATACATAGTCATAAGATTACACACACATTACCTAAAGCACATGCATACATTATTTTCCTACTTAAGTATTAGATTGATTATCTGGTGACTCTAGATTTGTGTTCATCCATCTTTCTACTTGATTACTCCATGAACTAACATCCATAACATTCCCTATCTCAAAAACCATTAAAGGGTATAATCTATTCTCCTCTCCCACATTCATCCCCATAAGATGAGAATCATATTTCACGCTAGGTCTTTTACCCCGCTCGCTTGCCATAGCCATTATATCTCTCTACTCTAGTTGTTTTGCTCACATAGGTACCATTGATTGGTGCCTCAGTGTGCATCCCCTTGGAGAGTGAGGGTTCCCTTCATGAATAGGCCAATAGTCATTTTCTCTATCCCTACATCTTATGCAATGAAATTCTTGCCTTCTTCACTACTACAAAGGTAAGATTTTAGGCTCAAGCTTAGGTTATGGGTGCCTTTCCCCTTGTTGTTGATCTAGCAGTACTTCTATTATCATCATTATATGTTGTAGTATATGATAGATCCACACATTCACCATATTGATTATTTTGGGTCACAAGGGTTGCTAATTATCTTCACTATTTTTCCAATTGTTCACCATCTTCAACCTTGTGTAGTTTTTTGCACTATCTATGACCTACAAAACCAAATAATTTAATGATAAGCATTCATCCTTATCATGATTCTTTAAATAGAATACCTAACCATTCTTCTTCGCTGACATGATTCTCCATTCCATCAACTGAGAAGGTCATATGATGGAATTGATTTCCTTGAATAGTATTCCCACTTGAAATAATCATGTCTACTTACCTTTTCATATGGACATGTCACCCTTAATCTGATTGGTCATCTTGATAAATCCATTATACACCATCATGATATCTTTTTATTACCCTTATCATCTTTCCTTTGTCATCTTGTGATCCTTGTATACCTAGTGGTAATTTTCATCATTCTCACCTTTATCCTGGTTGATGTAAATTGGCTTTTAACCATGGGCTGCTATAATGATCACACCTTCATAACTACCATTATTGTTGGTGATGGTAACTCCTAAATGTTTACCACTATAGAAACTCCTCCATCAGAGGTATGCCTCCATGAATTAATGAAAATACATTCACCTTATTTTCCCCTCTACCCTCCTATTAATACCATCCCATTGCCACAAGTTCAAACATCAGACCCTAACCATTGGCAGTACCTACTTGAACATGGTAGTCTTTTATTTTATGCCAACTGAGAGTTCATCTATGGTAGGGGAATGGTCACCTTCTCCAAATTTAACCATGTAGCGCCTTAATACCAAGACCTCTTCTAATTAGAACCTCATGTCATCAGTTCCAAGGAACTAGGATAGAGGATGCAGACATGGCCATCATTTGTCTAGCCTACCCATGTAGCTCTTAGGTCAAGAAAGATTCATCCTCTATCACTCACCATATTTCTAACTTATTTACTTGTAGAATCTACTTAGCTATCAAATAAATTATTTATAGTTAGTCACTTCACTACTACCCTTAAAACTTAGCTTATAGAGGTGATGAACCTTGGCCAAACCAACTATGCTTATCTTGATAAAAGTCCACCTCCTAAAACTTAGCTCATAGTATCATTATTTTTTAACACCATCTCATGCTTCCTCTTAGTTCTTACCTAGTTAATAAGAGAACTACATTAGCCTGAGGTCTTTTTGGACTATGTAGATAGTGCTCAGTTACTAAGGTCAACTCAGCCACATCTTTTATTTTTCTCCCTCCTAAAATCTCTTCCTCCACTTCTCTACCTATCCCCTCGCCACCTCCCTCCCTTTATCATGTCAATCTATTTTAACCACTTTTCCATCTCATCAATCTCTTTTAACACGAGTTTTGACAACCTTCCTCATTGGCCCCTCTTGTCTCCCATAAATCCATTGCCTACTCTACCTCACTAGCCTCCCTATCACCTTTCCTTGTGCATAATTCATATCTCACTCCCTCACCCACTTTTCTTTTTTTTGGTCCCTCTCTCCACTTATTACCAACCTTTTCATTTATCCCATTTAACTTCTTTCACCATACTCATCATCTCTCCTCACCCTTGGATATTTTTCATACCCTCTTCACTCTCTTTTCCTCATCAATTCCACATCATACTGTGCATCTTGCAAGCTTTCTATTTCTTCTATTATTGTACTTTTTCTTTATGTGTACCACCACTCTCTGTCATTTCACCACTCTTCCCACTTTACCCATTTTACATTCTTCTTATTTTCTTTTTGTCCATCCTTTCATCCTTTTTATCTTCTTTTTTCCTCCAAAACTAGTTTCTATCAAGATATTCATCTTTTGAGAAACCTTCCATAATTGCCTCTTTTCTTCTTCTCAGTTCTTGCCTTGTGCCTTTTGCATTCCCCTTTTACTCTTTCCATCTCAGTACTCACTTGTATTTTACATTTGTGTGAGTATCCATGCTTCAATTCTTCCTTTTCATCTTATCATCCCTTATTTTCATCTCATACCCTTTTATTGTGTTCCCCTATTTCTTCACCACCTCACCCCTTTTCAACTTGTCAATCTCTTCTAACAAGCTAATTGATGCCTACTTTATCTCTTCATCTTATTTTCCACCCATCCTTTACTTCCCATCATTTTTCTTAACCTCTTTCCCATTTTCCATCCCATTCTCATCTCTAAAACCACCATATGCTTTGCTTCATTATTCCTCTCCTTGCCTATCATCATCCATGATTATTTGATCAAGATACCACATGCTTCTTCACTCTCCTATCATCCTCTTTTTGTCCTCATTTCACTCCTTTTTCCTCCTATTTACTTTTCTTTCATTTATTACCTTGTTTTTCATTTTCATCACCAAACTATTTTCTCCTTGGCCATTTTTTTAGACTTATTTTCAAACCTTTCATGGCCACCCATATTTTGTATCTTCCCCTTACCCTTCACAATTGTTAAATTTCTCTCCCTATCCTTTTCAATTATCTAATCTATCATTATTTAGTGCATCTCTCACCCACCATATTCTACCTTTTATTTTTCTTCTCTTTTCTCCATTTCATTGTATTTTTTTTGTCTCCCTTAATGACATTCCTTGTTCTTTTAGATCTATATGTCCATGCCCGGTTCTTGCCATCCTTATCTACCTTCATCTTTATCTATGACCTCATTTTTTTCTCTACATATCTCTTTATCCATCTCCTATTCTACCTTCACCTAATCCCTTATTAGATCTCCCTTATTTTCTCCCATTCAACCTCCAACTCCTTAGAGTACAATCACTAGTTTTACCAATTTTATGTACATCTCCTTATCTACTTCTTCATGTCCTCCATACCCTTACCCTAATGCACCAAATCTAGTTAGGTTCATTACTTTAGGTGTATCCCTTTCTTCCTTTAATGCCTTTGCATGTTGAGCCTAGATCTTCTTTTTTATCCCTCTCTAGCTACTCCCTTCACCTTACCTATCACCTTCTTCCCTTTTAAACCCTCTACCCATTTTGCTCTTATACGATCACAACACATATCATGTTAATATGTAGGTATTTCATTCAACTCTAAGATATATATCAATCATATAAATCTATAACACAATTGGCCAAGCTCACAAGTTCATATGACTAATAAGCAAGCCTGAGCACTGCTAAGCCATTAGGATGAAGATTCCTTCCCCAGCCCTCTAGTCTTACTTATTTCAAATCCCTTTTACCCTTAAAAGATGTTAGAATCAAAACTAAAACCACCTTCAACTAAAATATTTGGGGTATCCACATATGGATGCTAGCTATACCCTCTCACGTGACCTACCTCCCAACCAATAATTTCCCTTGATTCTCCCTACCTAGTCTACATCCTCCTATACACCATAATAACCCTAATATTTAATTGAATTCTACCCAGTAACCTTTTCTTGAAGTCACATCTTCCACCAAACTATTTTCTCCTTGAACCTATTTTTCCCACCTTCCTTTTCAACTCCCTAATATGTCTATCTTTGTACATCCTTATATTTTTCCTCTTGGTTTTCCATTTATACCATTTATTTTCCTTCCCATTTCAACCTGATCCCTCATTTTATTATTATTATTATTATTATTATTATTATTATTATTATTATTATTATTATTATTATTATTATTATTATTATTATTATTTACCTCACTCCATATTCCAAAACCCCTCAAAGTCTTTCTCTAAATTCCCTCAAAACTCAATGCTTACTTATTTTAGGGCCCCACTAGCTTAAGGATCAAGGGTTTGACTCTTCACCACTTCTCATTTACCCACTCTACTACTTTGCTTCCCTGAATCATTGAATAATACCCTTTCATAGCCTATTAATGACATTGTTGTAGACTTTACACAATGTCAACTTATTTAGATGGTGATGAAAGAACCCATTGGGTCACCATGATAATTTGAGTAGTGCCAAAAATTTTAAACCTTGGTAAAGTATATTTCTCCCCTTTTTAAAAAATGGTGGAAAAAATTTCATGCTTGAACCTTCTTATCCATGGCTATAAATTCATTTTACATAGTTGAATCAATCATTTAATTGCATCCTAGGTAACCTCATCCACCATTTCTACCAAACCAATCAGAAAACTATTTGATATCCATATTTTCCACCCTTTAGAGATTCCATTTCTCTAATGTCCTTCAATTGGACCTACCTACATGATATCAAATTGGGACAACCAAGTTAACCAACATTCCCCACCTTAGAAGAACTACATTAGTCTTGAAGTTTATTTTAGACATGATGTCCATGGAACTATGTAGGTAGCATCCACTTGCCTAATACATATGGAGTCTGATCAACCACCCCATTCCAACTACCCAACCATTCAATCGTGTCCACCTTGATGTTGGCCCCTTTTAACCTAACATATTACATAGTTTGTGATAACCTTACCTTGGTCTTTTTGACCATATAGATCAATTTTTCCATGTTGAACATTTGAATTTTTATCACCTCATGCACAACTAGACCATTTTTTTTTCTTAAGAGCACTTCCTACCATAAATACCTGAGTAAACACTAACCCTATCTATGATCCATGATAAGACTAACTTGATAAGCTATGACCAACACTAGGGAATGGTTGCCTTGTCATTTATCCTAGAACCTAACCTTTTTATCAACATTGGTAGATTTAGTCTTTACACAATCTTGACTATCTCACTTAGTCACATTTTTTTCACCCATTAGCATTTCACATGCCCAGCTACCTTGTGGCACCACCTAGTGCCTCCCCACCAATTGCTTATCAAACTTGTACCTAATTTATCCTTTCCTCATTGACTCTGAGTTTGAGGGGGAACACCTCCTTCCATACTTGGGTCACCCTAACCTTCAATCAAGTAATTTATTTTTGTTTTATAACTTGTTAATTCAAAGCCACTAGAAAAATATGCACTTATAGTTTTCAATGACAAAATTCCTCAAGACCCCCTAAAGACCCCCTAAACATTCTTAATCATTAGCCAACCCCTCTTAAACTAACCAAATCATTATTCTCCTATTCAAATAGTATTACTCAAAATTACTATTCATTATCACTATTCTCTATGGGACCCACTATCACTATTCATGATTACATAGCAAGTGACATGGAAAGTGATATAGCATGTGACATGGCATATGAAATGGAAAATGACATGGAAAGTGACATGAAAAGTGACATGTCATATGACATGGTAAGTGACATGGCTTAGAAGTGAGGTGGCTTGATGTGGGACACCACACCCCATCTAGGACCCTTTCCCAAGGTGATTCATGACCTTATTTAAGCATCACAATGCCAATCCTTGAAATATGGATAATTTCCCCTTAAAAGGACATTATTAAACATGTATTTTGCCTTCACATGTGAAATTAGCCTTCAAAATGAGATACTTACCTCTTTAGTGCTTTGGGAAAGATAAAGGGCACCCATTTTTGAATTTTTAACCCAAATAAGAATCCTCACCAACCTCATATTTGACTCATTAATTCACCACATGGTAAATGGTCCCACATTTTATGTGCCATATCTTTTAGTTCTTGGATGAAGATAAGAAAGGGTGGTGGAAAGTCTTTAGCCTCATTTAGAGCCATGTGAATGATTCCCATTCAAAATTGGACTCATGTGAAAGGTGGGAGACTCAAAAACCCAATGGGAATCCCCAAAAACCTCATATTTTAATCATTCATGTGCCACATGATAAATGACACCACACTTCTATAAATACCCCTCTTTTGTCATGGTTCTTGACAACAAATGCTATAAATACCCCCCTCTCCTTCACCCAAGGTTAAGTTGGAAGTTAGTATTTGGTTATTAAAATATTGTTGTAGGTATTTGGAGGAAATAATTTTGGAGGTAATCCAAATCTTAGAGGAAAATAATTCAAAACAATGAAGCTCTGCTAAAATTGCCATGGGATTCTTTCATCACATCATCAATAACATCAACCACATCAACAAGCCTCAAGGTAACCTTATTTATTTTTTAGTTATTTACTTAAATACTTATTTTTATTACCTTTACATTTACCTATAAATACACTTTCCATCTTCATCCATTGACCTCCTTTACCACCTTTGCCATTATAATTCCATTCACCTCCTTTGCCGTCTTTGCACCTTTGCCACATCCACCCTCTTTGCTCCCTCATCCTTTTGCTACCCTAGTTACTTGTTGTTTTATATTTTTAAACAATACATCCCTATAATTTTATTATTTCAATAAAACCCAACCAAAAAATTATTTTGACCCTTATCAAATTACCAAACCTAAAACCACAACCTTGCCTTAACCAATTTTCAGCATTAGTATAATCAAACTAATTACTTCATTTTAGTTAACTTAGAAAAGTATCTAATTTTATCAATTAATTTTCTATAATTTGTTGTATTTTATTTCAGTTTTATATTTATTCAAGGAAAATATATTTATTTTATAATTTCAACTTAAGTGTTAAAATCAGGTAGATTGACAGCCTTCTAGAAAGCTTTTACTTCTAGGATCTAGCTCACACTAGGCAATCCACCCAACTACTTGCTAACCAACAAGTTTTGTGATAGTGATTTATTATTGTAATTAATTTTTCCCTAGCCAAAAAGGGTTTCACACAAATTTTGGATTCAACATGTGAACATTTAATATATATTCTTCTACACACCCTTCTAACTAGTTTCTTCTTTTCACACTTTTAAAAAAGAAAAAAATAGATATAAATAGTATATTTGTGCTAGATTTTGGGAGTCTAGTTATTCACCTAATGAGTTTAGATAAAAACCTCATGCACCTCATTTCCAAGTAGAATCAGTCCTCATGGATGTGTGAGAAGAGGAATTATACAAATTCTTCTATCTTTCTAAAACATGGTAACTCATAGAGTTGAGTTGCACTGGTGGTTGCCAATTTATCATGAATGGAGACATAAAATAGTGTCATGACTACTTCAATATTTATCCCCATATCTAACACCTAGTCTTGAACTAGGTATTGCACATTTATCATAGTGAAATGGTTATATTCCTTACACTGATAGTTGTGCATGAAGGATGCCTAACTCTATCCTATCAAAACCTCTTTTGGAAACTACATTTCTTTGTAAGACATCTTTGCAAGCACCTCTAGATCAACCTTGGTGATGCTAACTTCTACCAATTGTGCTCTATTTTTCACCATGGTTTATTTTTTTATACACACCCTCTTGGAATCCTTATATGGCTATTATGGGCTAGAAATCATACATTTCTTCCCCATCTTAAATCAACTGGTGTTGAAGCATAGTTTATTTATCTTGTTAAAACCTTCAATTTTTGTTGGTTCTTTTCATAGTCATGAGGTTTGAAACTATGTATTCAGATCTTAAGATTCATGTGTTATTAATGAAGGCCTCAACATCACTTTACTTTTTTATTGCTAGGTCTTTTCCCAAATCATGTCCCTTATTTTTTTATGCCAATCTCATAGGGAACATAATTTGTTTCTTTACATAATCATTCACTTTTAGCATCTAGGGGTGTTATACATCCCACTATAGTAGCATTTCATTAATTTAACTATGGTTGATTCTAGTTCACTATGCATTCTATGTATAATTTCATCGACCATCTTAATTATAGGTGTTTGATGGCATAACAACACCTATAATTGTTAGGATTTGCCAAAACTTGTGAAATCCATGAAAATTTTCTATCACATACATAATTAATGAAGATATTTATGCCTTCACCATAACCTCAATTAATTTTCCTAATGTTATTTTAGTGAAGTGATGTACAGTTTAAATGATCAGTTCCTACCTTACTCTAGGTGGATGCTAACTTATCCTGATGATGTTTCTCCTATATTTTTGTTTACTTGGCATGAACTTCACCTTACTTATGGAAAGTTGGGCATAAATCCTCACATGCATGTGATTCAATCTCCACAGTCCCATTTATTCTTCCTTCTATGCTTCCATTCCATGTGTGATTTCTTATCATGGTTAATTTATTTGTGCTTTTACCTTATGCCTTGGCTTAGCCTAACCCATACAAATCCCTTATGCTAGTCCTCTAGTGATTCACTCTCTAAGTTTCTTGCACTCTTATCATCATATGCACCCTTCTCACATCATATGTACATGAGTATCTTGTGTATATATTCTCCATTAGTTGGTATTCTTATTTTCCATGTCTGATGAGTTTTACACACCTACAAACTTAGGTGTCTGGTTGTAGGTTCTTAAAAATCCAACTTGCTCAATTCACCAAACTGGTATTATGTGTGAAATATTCAAAATAATTCTCTTATAGGCCTTAGTATGCCTTTATATTTTAATCTTACACATGAAGATCTGGTGCACCTTATATCTAAATCTAGTAAACTTCACATGCTAATAACTTAGGTGTCTAGCCTTAGGTGCTTAGAAAGCATATATGTTTGACACACCCAGCTAGAATAATGCATGAAGGCACTAGAAAAGTCTTATTAGTGGGCCTCAAAGTAATACTTATTTTCTTATCCCCATAACTCAATTCATCAATAATTATTTAGATTATACCAAACTTTATTTTAGTTGAATAATATCACCAACTCATGATCAAGGAGCCAGTGTCTAATGGCACAAGTACCATCCTACTACCTATAAGGATTTAATCAATTGCCATTGAAATGACCAAGGAGAATCTCACCCAACAATGTGCACAACTTGCATTATCCAACCTCTAATATATTATGGATGATATATAGATCCATCCACCTTATTTGTAGCTTTCCCAAGTGTTTGAGGTACTTGGAGTCATAGAGTAAAACTAATGCTCCTTCAGTTAGTATTTTTTGCTTTATATACTTATCGTGTTAGAGCTTTAGGTATACCTTCTCTATCTACTAGTTCCACCTTACCTAGGTACACACATCATCTGAATGCTCTATGCTATCTATTATTTCATTTAATGATCCTTAGTCATCTAGTTAACCAATTCACTTGATGCATAATGATGGCATCAAGAAATCCATTGATAAAATTACCTTAGTACCAAACATTAGCTAAAAATGTGTAGCCTTGTTTAGACACTTGTACGTTATGCAATAGATGCATAACACTACCAATACTCAATCATCCCAATCTTTGTGACCAACATCATATATCTTTGTGAGGCATGTCCATAAAATATTTTTGAATGCCTTAGTTGTGCCATTCACTTGGGGATGATAAGGCATTATCTTATGGTTTTCCACCATGTATTCTATCATCAAGATCTACACATTTTCATCAATGAAGTGTGTACCCTTGTCACTAGTCAAATTGAGTGGGAACCCATAGTGTCTTATGATATTGTCCCATATAAACCTTACAAATATGGTGGTGGTATAATTTTTGGTTGACATGGCCTTGACCCATCTAGTGAAATAGTCAGTGGCTATTTAAAATATGTATCACACATGTGCACCATACTATGTGAGTAATTGGTCTAACAAAATCAATGGCACACTTCTCAAATTATGCCTAGGAAAGAATAGGGATGAGAGGAATATAATCTTAATGTTTGTTCTTCCCTATGCATTGGAATATGTTACATGCCTTGGTACAATCTTTTGCATCCTAAAATAAAATTGGCCACCAAAAGCCTAATTGAAATACCTTATGCACCATTACGTCTCCTATGTAATGGCATCCTAATATCCCCTCATGTGCCTCATTTAAAGTGGAGTCCCTTTCATGTTTTAAGACACATTAGTATAAGATTTCATCTTGATCTAGTTTGAATAGTTCCCCACTAATGAGGTAGAAGGGGGTAATGAAAACTACAAGCTATTTCTTTTCTTTGGTTGTCATTATTTGGGGTATAGATCTAGATGTTAGAAAAGTGGCTATCTTTGCCAAGTCATCAAGGGCATGTTGGACTTTATAGAGTTGTGAATCTAAAATATCATCCTCAATAGGCACTACTGCATCACCAAAGTTGATATGGGAAAAATGGTTTGGGCTCAAGTTCTATTTTCCTAACTCAATGACAATGGAGAACTATAATTCTTAAAATAGAACTATCCATCTACAAATTCACCCATTTAAAATGGGCTTATTCATGAGGTACTTAAGTGACTCATGGTTTCTGAAGAAAATGAATGGGATCACCAATAAGTATTATCTAAATTTTTTTAGGGTGTAGACCATGGTGAGCACCTCATACTTGGTTGTGGTATAATTTTGCTCTACCTTTAGTAATTTTTTTCTAGAAAAGGAGATGGGTTGATCTATTTTACCTTCACTAGGTTGCACTATAATGGCTCTAATTATAGATCCAAATTCATCAATATGGATGTGTAATGGGGTCATCTAGTCAGGGAATTGTAAAATAGGTGTACTAGATAACTTGAGATTCAAATTTTCAAAGTTATCCTCTTGTGATTCACCCAATAGAATGGGCCATCCTTATGCAAGAGTTCCTCTAATGGTGTCATAAAATTCACATAAATCCTTATGAACTTTATATAATATCCATATTGGCTAAGAAAGGTGCAAATATTTTTGTGTGTGGAAGGAGTCTAGAGCTAAATGATTATCACAATCTTCATGGGATTGATGAGTAGACCATCTTTATAGATGATGTGCCTGAGCAAGGTTCCAAAAGGTGTCAAAAAGAAACACTTTTTTAGGATTAAGGATATATAAAGTTGTCTACACCTATTAAACATTAGGTGCAATTTATCATAATGGTCCTTCATGAGGCCATACATTGTCCAGTCATCTAGGTATACCTGGAGGAACTTATGGATGAAGTCTTTAAACACAATGATCACCACTCTAGAGAACATAGATAGTATGATATTGATTCAAAAGGGTATCATGTTATAATCAAAATATCCCCATCAAATAATAAAAAAAATTGGGCTTTTTGTCCTCCTCAATCTAGACTTGATGGTATCCAGAGAACCCATCAATGAAGGTATAGATCTCACAGCCTATGATGTCTTCCAAGACTTCATCGATGAATGGAGTTGGGAAGGGGTCAATGATGTAAGTGGCATTTAGAATTATATAATTGATGAAAATGAAAATGCACCCATCCTTCTTGATGCTTATAACAATTGAGCTTACCCAATCAGACTCCTATATAGGGTAAATGACCCTTACAACTAGCATTGCATCGATCTCTATCTTAACCTTATAATGAAGGTTAGTATTCATCCTATAGGAGTGATTCTTGACTATTTTTTCACTGTTGATTATATTTATACTCATATTCCTAATGGATGGGTGGGTGTCATTCATATCTTGATAGTTCTTGGGGAAAAAGACTTGGAATTCCTTTAGGGAATTTACAATACATGTCAGCTCTACATTAGACCAATAAGCACCTAGAGTAGCCATATTTGGCTCTACTTTTACACTAATTTCTACCTTGATGATCTTTAATGGTGCATGGTAGGGTTAATTCTTTGCTTGGTATGAGTCCTTTACTTATCAAGTTCCCTTAGTTGTCTCCATTCATAGATGAGTTAGGTCTTTTTCACCAAGAGTGCTATCATCTATTTAGTGTATGAGCTTTGTTTTTCCTATAAAAGTTATCCAATAGTGCTCCTTCAAAGTTTCATCATATTATTCACTCAAGTCATTTTTGATTGGTTGTTCCTTAAATAAATTTAGGAGTTCCAACACTTTCTCCTTGAAAATGTCTTATAGGCATTCTTCAAGGATTACGATGTCCTGAAACACTATATTTTGAATTACTTGAAATGGCTTGATCAACCCCAAGTTCTATGAGGAAAATGAGAAGGTGTGCATAAAATTCTCCTTAAGGGTATCCAAATCAGTCATTTCATGGTGCATCTCATTTACCACATATCATGCTCATGCCCATGTTTTCAAATTCATATAGACAATATGCACCCATAAGTTCTTTGGGGTAGTTGCGCCATAATAAATCCATGTCTCTTCACATAAGCACACATGTGCTATGGGATTAGATTTACTAGAGTATGCCAATATGTCTAAGTCCTTGTTACTTCTCCCAAATCTAGTACAAATGGATGTTTTCACATCTTACTAGGTTGTCAAGTTAGACTTTTATGCTACCCACCAATGGGTGGTAGTGCTTCTCAAGGTATACACTAGTGCACCCATTTTATTTATTTCTTTGTGGATTCATGATTTTATATCATAGACATAATTTTCCACTAGGTTTCTCCCTTAAAATTTTGAGAGCATCACAAGTTTAACTTTGTTCAAGTAGAGTACCTTCTTTCCTTTATTCTCATCACAAGGGATCCATCATTTTGAAGTTTGATCAATCTAGACCCAGCCAGTCCTCACAGGTTTTGGCACCTTTGCATGCACCAAGTGACACCTATGACTAGTGACCTCATACTATTCTTTAACCCATCAGTAGTAAGCAACATTGGTGGTGTTTGAGGTTGACTATCTATATTCCCAAGAGAGTTATCATTGATTAGTAGGATAGATATTCTCTATACCTTGCATCGTGATGTTTATATATGGTTGATATCATCATCAAGATTAATTCTCTCTACATAAGGGGGTCCTTGGTCACTTGAGATGGGATTCACTACCCTTTCCATGACATTTTTGAAGGTCATATATCATTTCTTGAAGTTTATATTAACATTGTTTGCATAGCACCATGGCCTTCCTAGAAGCACTGGATAGTTATCTTGTTCAACTAAATCAATTACCTTTAAGTTAGCATGGAATTCAACACCCATAATATCTACAATGGAATCCTTCAAAATTTTGATCGGTTACACCTAGGTCTTATTAGCCATGAAGATTACATAGAGATAAGGCCTCAAGGCAAGCCTACCCATCTTTTCCCATGTATTCTTGGTTAGGATATTGACCTTAATGCCTATGTTGATAATGACCTCATAAAATAAACATTCATCAATGGTGGCACTCACTAGGATTTCTTGGTCATACTCTATATTTTAGGTATGCCTAACCTTGCATGCCCTTTCCATGCACAATGTAGTAACTTTAATTGAATGCTACCCTATATATTCTAAAAATAAGTTTTTTAATAGAGGAAACATCCATTTTATTTTTAGGACGCATAATATCTCTGTTAGTTCTTATAATTTAGCCTCATGACCATTTTTCATCTTGTAAGAAGTGGCATCCTATGCCTTTAGGTCTCATGTCAGTTGGATCTCTTCTTATAGGTTTTGGATCACACTCATAGCCTACTATAATACATATTTTTGGTGCATAAGGTATGGATAGGGCATGAATTTAGGTTTAGGCTACATTATGTGCTTAGTGGGGCTTAACTCCCCATATTCTAGGTGTAACTCTAGTACTAGTGCAATTGGTGGTTGGGTGGTGAGTCCACTCTAAGTAGTTACCTTACCTTGATTGGTTCCATGTGAATTAGTTACACCTTTGGAGTCTATTTATTCACTTTATGCTCATGTATAATCATACCTACACCCTTATCTATGTTGGGTCTACCTTGGGTCAAATTTTTGTACAAGTCATGGCATTCCTTAACCTTGTGTGTTCTTCAACAATACTCACACATTGTATGCATAGGGTTATCATACTGATAGTGCTCAATTGAACCACACTTGTAACATGATCATGGTGGGAACCTCCCTCCACCATTTCCACCACCTCACCCTCAAATTCCTCTTTTCATCCCATATCCTATATTCCATGGGCCATAACCTTCATTTCCCTGGGCTCCCTACCCTCCTACTACTACCATTGCTTGCTATGCACCTCTCCCCATGTTCTCACACATTTCATTAATTATGAAATAATCAGCTATGATATGATTATAGGCATCACATAAATATAAATAGGTGGTTGTGTTGACTTGACTAGTGAATTTTAACAAAGGGCAATTGTAAACATCATACACCTCACAACAAACCTCATAACTAAGAAGTAATGTGCACGTATTCCTTTGAGGGAAATTATTCCCATTATGGCATTCCATTTTGCATTTGGTGTACCATAACCCACTTCAAGCATCTTATAATGAACTAGTGGTTAGCTTCTATAGTTGGGAGGCCATGGATGCAAACTATGCCTCCATGAGTATGCTAACTCCTATGTTGACACTCCCAACTACCTTGGTTTTGAGTGTAGCTTTAAGCACTTCTTGAAGGTCTATACATGTTTTCATGGATAACACCCCTATAAATATTACTATTAATCCCTAATGAACCATTTAACATGATGGGAGGGGTGAATATCATAAGGGATCTTAAAAATAAGGGTTTTGAATCTAGCATTGTATAGGCACATGCTCTATAATAATCCCTAGTTAATATCCTTGAGCACAGTGATGCTCTACTATTAAAACTTAGGTATTTTGAACTCCTTTAATAATGCTTCTTTCAAGGTGTCATAATCAACCATAGCCTAGTTAGGATCAAACTTCTTATACTAAGTATGGGCACAATCAAATAGAGTTATTACAAACTAGGTTACCTTGTGCTCAGACTAGTTTATACCCTAAGCATGCCATTATAGTTCACACTTGAGCACATTCTCTATGGAATTATCTACACCTTGATACTTGTAAAAAAGTATGGCCATTTCATAATAAATATTGGGTATGGGAATAGTTGGCATCTAAGGCACTTGTCCCCTTGGTACTTGTCCTAGTGGTGATCCTCCAACAACTCCAACCACTAAGCTAGGCACTGGTCCCATTATTAATATTGGTGCCATAGATGATGATGGTGTTGTAATTATAACTAATGGCATCAAGCCACTTCCTCTGAGCTTTTTCCCAAGTTGTATAACTAGCATTGGCTAGACTAGAATGCTTGTGGTTATGTTCTATCTAGTTAGGCTAGCAACCCAAGGTCTAGAGGTATCCTCACTTAGCTCCTCATAAGGAATAACTTGTTCAATCATAAAATTATGGTATAAGTTTGAAAAATGATCAAATCCTAGGTTTATAATGGGTTTAGTTATCAATATTTGATCTTCCTATGAGGGATCTAGTGCATGAGCTCATGCTATAGGTTTAAAGGGAGTAGGTGTATTTGATACATCTCCAATGGTTAAATTCTATAGGGACCCCAAGCATTCTTCACCTATCAATTATGGAGCTTATTTTATTGATTCAAGGTTTCCCTTCTCTAAGTGATACTATCATTCAAAATATCCTTCCCCATGCCCTTTCCACTTGCTATGTGTCCTATCGACACTTCTAGGTTATATATCTTCCATCAACCTATGCCTCCTCTTATTATAAACTTATCTCTTGAGCTCTCAAGTGTCAAATTTATCATCCCATTCCATTTCACTTCATCTCCACATCCCTTTATTCATTTTTTCACTTCTCATATGTGAGGGGACTTTAACCTTCCATTCTCATGATTTCAAAGCCACAATCTACCATCAGTTTCTTCATTTCAATGCCAAACTCTCTCACAAATGCACCTATGGGTTCATATAAGAATTAATATTTTTATTATTTAAGGTAGGAGTATGTTGAACTATGAAATCAAGCACATATTTATTCAACACCCCATACCACCATTTTTTTATGGTTCTAGTCTAAGTGGCATCTAATTTCTCAAGCCTTTCTAGGCACTTTTCTATCCACTCAAGGTTCTATCCATAAATTTAAATTTTGTTTGTCACATTATCATCTAACCATAAATACACCTATTTAAGTATTTAAAAAAAGAAAAGAAGACCTCATATAGAGCATCATATAGATGGTTATGAACCCACATCATCAGTTTTTGTCCTCTACAAGTTGGGTGTATTAATGCAAAGTTATCCTCCACTTGTTCCATCTAGTGCTTGATGTTCTCGAGGGAGATTTGGATCATCATTATAGTGCACCATTGCATCAATAAATTTCAACATGGGTCCTAGCAATAGAACCAAAATGTTGTAAAATAGTTGGGGTCATAATTTATCATCCTTGTTCAATGCTTATCTAGAAATCCAAGTTAGATCTATACTTATTACAATGTGTCACTAGCCTTAACTAACCTATAGTATTTAACATATGACTTAACCATGATAAAATCACTCCACATAAGGTACAAACCTTATGAACTCACCTAAAACATAGTAGAGAAAAGATCAAGGCCCATGTTGGGCTAGTTATACCATGGTATAACTCTATCTTTCAGGGGCTTTGATTAGTGTCATGATAGTAGTAAATTCATGGGCACAAGCCATTTTGGGGAGGATCTGACTATATATTAAGTATAAGCCTATATGATGTGGTTTTATAGCTTCATGGGAACAAGAATTTAGTTTCCTTAACTTAGCATTAGTCAAGAAATAAGGGGGTTTCAATGGAGTATTTCGACGAAGGACTTAGGCTTAGGCTTAGGCTCATGCTTTTGCTTAAGTATCATCACAAGGTGCAAGGCCATTCCTATACTTAGAGAATTCTTATATGAGGTGTTAATTCCATCATAAACTATAAAATTTCCATGAATGGGTTAGGATGAAAGCTCATGGGAACTCAATATACCTAATATAAATCTAAGCATTCAATCTATTAAAATATTGCACAAACCATTCTCATTATAATCTTATATTCATAACCACATAAACCAAATTAAAAATTATTATATGCAATACCATCCATAATTAATAGAGTTCAAAAACATAGTATATATATATATATATATATATATATATCAATAGATACTAATCAAATACTCATCTTAAATATTCTAAAGGCCTAGAGGCTCATAAGCAGCTTGGGCACTACAATGAGGAGCCTCAAAGGCATCCCAAACTACACTCTAATATCTAATGGTGAACATAGCATTTGGGATAAATATTTTAGGGCTTAATTAATCTAATATCCTCCTCTTTTCTAACTAGATTCAACTTGGATTTATAGTGTTTCAGAGCATCTTAGTGCCATGGTGAATAGAGCACATCAGTTATTGAGCTAGCACTAGATGTAATCATTCTATCGAATCCACTACCCTAACTCCATCATGTTGGGATTGTCATATGTGCCCACTTACTAATGATGATTGATTTATAAGGGATTTGTTTATCCACCTCCTATATGGTGCCAGAAGATGACAAAATACTAATTATACCAAGTGATTGATTCACACTCAAGTGTCTACTATATTGTTGTAGATCTTAAACTTAGATTAATTTAGGGTAGAAAATTATGAAAAAAACTATAATCTTAAAAGGTGTGATTAAAATACATATAAGCCTCATTCAAGCCTTTTAAGAAAGCTAAAAGTTATTCTTCATGGTATTTAGTGGAAATTTTATTTCTAAAACTATGTATATTACCTAAAAAGACAAGTTTGGTCTTTAAATGTTAAATTTGGTGTAAAATGGCCAAAAAATTATTCATAATCCATTTTAAAACATTTATATTTATGTCATTACCTTAGTCATAAATTTTCATGCTTTGAAAATATCATTTGATGCAAGTCTAAACATAGAAGATCTAATGAGCTCACACGTGCCAAATTTGGCCCCATAAAGATGTCAAAATCCATAATAGTTATTATAATCTCCTTCATGACTTTTTTTTATCTCTTTAATTTCCATAAATTTGTGGTTTCAATATTTAAGTGTGAAAATAATGCAAAACAAAGGCTATTTTATGAGTTTCATATAGGGAGTACAGACTTGTATGACCCTTTCCATAAAACAAGCATCCTAAGCTTGAATTAAGAGATGGCATAGGTGATCCAAAATAAATTTAAAAAAAGATGACATCATATATGCTAAAAACTAATTCCCTCCATTCACCTTACTTCTTTGTACATAGTGAGAGCCCTTTAAGTTTGTAGGTGATACAACCATGAGAGAGAAAATCAAGGTCTAAAATTTTGGGCAGAGGAAGGGTTTTGAGAGAGATTTAAAATATGGAAAAAAATTCTCAATTTATATATCTCTATCACTCATTAACCATAATTTTTAAGTCAAGGCACTCATCAAGTGTTCTTCATCCAAATAGGTAATCGGTATTGTAGGATTTCTCCTCATCTAGGCATCATGATAAGAAAAATCAAGTTTATATATTTTATCAAGAGCATGATCCAAATTTACATGGAATTATTAAATTAATTTTAACATGTTTTATGGTCATATGGAGCTCAATAAGGCATATAATGCAAATCTACATTCTGCAAGTAGTAAAGAGAGATTGTACGGTTCATGAGAGAGAAAGAACATCAAGGTTTGTTGGATTCATATTTATAGGGGTTTAATTCATGTCATGTATTCCTCATTAAAAATTATCAAATTTTCCTCAAATATATATAACAAGGAATCCATCAATGTGTTCTCAACATCTTCATATAGTCTCAGTTTAGCAAATTTTGAGATTTCTTAGCATTTGTTAAGGTTCTTAGCAGACTCCTAGGTTTCCATTTTAACACCATATGCCTAATCAAAGAGATCCAAACTATTATATATTTTGAAAATGGATTTTTATTTATTGATACCTTATAATTAAAAATTTACATAAATTTCTCATTTTTTTTCACCTCCATTATTTTTCATTCCATTTCACAGTTTTCTCACTACCTTTCATCATTTCATAAGCCTATCTTTCCACTCTATTCTTAGTTTCATAGTTTCCCATCTTCCATTCACATCATACCACATTTACACTCACCTCCATTTAATGTATCCACTATCAATAAGAATTAAAGGTTGTTGATAAGCACCATGTTCATAGAGATGTATTTTGAAACCTTAATACACTACTAAACCTACTAAAGATCATATACAACCGATCTTTAAGAACATCTACAGTCTTGCTAGGATCAATTTCAAGAAATATTGGTGGATTAAAGACTATAAATCAAAGGTTACATTATATAAAAGAGAATAAAATCACAATCATATTAGTGAAAATCTTTCCTCAAAGTATAATAATCCAGTCTTACCTACAATTCGTATAGGAAGCATGGGAATCTCCACCTACAGACATGCTAGAAAGAGGGAGATCAAAGATAAAAGATAAGGAAAAAATTGGTTCTTTAAAATAAGATTTTTAAATCAATGAACAAATTAAATTAAGGGATAACCATTATATTAAAATAATAATAGGTATGTTGGTGTTGTTCAATACCTAGAAACTCTGCATAGTTCATACAAAGGTAAAAAGGGGTCAAACATAATCAAGGTTATGATGAAGAAAGGTCTGTGTGCTTAAAGGTGGAGTATTGAATATTAATAAAAAAATATTTCAAGGTTATTAATATGATATTTGGATAAAATTCATATCATAAGTATGAATCAAACTCGAAACTTTGTTTAAGATACATTTCCATGGGAATCTTCACCTACACCAAGTTTTTTAAAAGTATGCAGACTTGGATCTCAGTCAAGACTATTACAGATAGGGACCTATGTTCAAGAGATAGAGAAATGATTGAGGGGATAAAAAGTGTGGTAATTTATTATCATGAAACTAATAATAAAGTAACACCTTTGTAAAAATCAAACTCAGACATGTTCTCATGAAATGACCACTTATAGCATGGTTAAAAGGCTCTTGAAGCATGCACATACTATGCCAAACTAATACTCTGAGGTGTTGTCATGTTATTTAGGTTCATTAAGGTTTATTAAATGTTATAATAGTATATTATAATAGTGTGAATATTTATTTTAAGATATAAAATTCAATTTACATAATAACACAGTCATTCACCACAACCAAACATCACATATAGCCTTCTAGATAAGCTTATATCCAAGTTTGTGAAGAGGATGAGAGTATCCTAGTATATTATAGAGTTCCATGGTAAATTGAGGATTCATGAGGGATTATGGATATATTAACTCATAAATATAATTAATAGGGTTTCCTAAATCAATATACAATCAAGCTTAAACTTTGGAGTGACCACCTACAACCATATTAGGTGGTCAATTCCTTTGATACATCCATATACTCTCAAGGTGAAACTCAAGTAGATTTTAGAAAAGGAGGAGACTTATAAATTTAATGGTGATTTAAAATTAAAAATTAACATCATCAAACCTCCATCAAGATCATGATCTCCTTGAAAAGTACTACCAACTTAACAAGTACAACACATAAGTCTTATACGGATTAGGACTGTGTAACAGCCTAAAAGCACCCTTGAAGATCAAATACACTAAATCAAGAGGTGAGAATAAGTGTTTAGATAAATTTTAAGGTATAAAAGTTCAAAATAATTGTGAAATTGACCTCAAACACTTCCATTTTTTCCAATCACCACCTACATTAGTATTATAGAGTTAGTCACTTTAAGGTTTCTTTGAAGATACATGGTTTTTAATGGCATATATAAGACTAATTTGAAAATTGAATAAAAATAATTGAATGAGGAATTTTAATAGCCTAATAAAATCCTTGTTTATAATATTAAAATTCAAAGTCAAAGGTGATACAAGAACTCAGTATTATAAATCATGAAAACACATAGGCAACCTACTAGTCAGTTCTAGAAAAAAGCGTCTACAAGCCTCTATATGTAAGATCCAAGTATGAAACTTGGTAGAGTTGGTAATAATTAGTGGTTAAATATATATATGGCCTTAATAAGGTAATTCAACTAGTGAAACCATATACTATTTTGTCACAATCACCTACCTATCAATTGACAGTTAGAAGAAGGAGCTAGGCAGACTTATTAGAGTGTTATAAGGTAAAAATAGAGGGTTTAAGATTCATGAGAGATAATTTTAGGTATGAAAACATGATTATTAGTAATAAAAAACTTTTTAAGTTTGTTCTCCTTCATATTTTCATGCAAATTATGCCCTTAAGGGTTAAAATAGGTAGGCAAGCTCAAAACCCTTGAGAGACATAGTCATCAATTGGAACTCTTTCATGGGATTTATATTCATTTGATGAGAATTGGGATAGTGTGGAGGGTAAATAAAAACCTTTAAGGATGTTTTTGAGTGGATATAATGCATAAATATTATCTTTTTTAAGTCTTAAATCTTATTTCTTATACATAGTCCATGATAATCACTCGAAGCATAACTTCACCATGTAGATGTCTCTACACACCTTTTGCATGGGAGATTTTAATTATCATGGTTTTTAAAGGGGTAAATATACTCCATAAATATGGAAATTATTTTTCCATTAGGGTTATGTATACTATGAACTATTTATAAGAAGATGTGGATCCCTAAAACCCTTGCAAAACCTTGAAACCTAACCAATGGAAGAAAGAGTCCTAAATATGAAATAAAATTATGGGTTTGAGATATGAAATGAATGGTATTATTAAATACCATAAACACCTCTTTGGCCTATTGGTTGACACATGTTGTACCTTTATTGTATGGAATAGGCCAAATAAGGTTATTTTAAGCATGTAAGCAAAGGAATGAAGTGTAATTTCACATTAAATGAGTTTGATAAGTAATATGGTGTCCTTAAATTCATCAAGAACACTGATACAATAATATCTAAGGGTCATTTTGGTCATTTCCATAGGTAGATAGGTCTATAGGTCAAAACAAGGAGTTGTTTACATACATGTATAAGAAGAATGGCTTGATCAAGCCAATTCCATGACTTCAAATAACCTTATATAGGTTTTTTATGTTATATAAAATGGATTGGAACCTTTAAACTCATCATAAATTTAAAATATTGAAGAAACTATGAATACACATATGTTTGTCTTTCACATCACTAAAATAGGCCATCAAGAAAGGGTATAAAGATCTAAAGCAAGATCATGATGTCACTTCAAATCACCATGAATCATCATTTTATGGATGTAATATAGGTGTATACCTAATTTTATCCATAAGAGATAAATTATGATTAATCATCTTGGACTTAGAATACAAAGCATGCTCAGAAATCTTATTTTTCACTTTGAGAGGTGACTTCACATGCTCACCATGGTACAAATATTTTTCATGGGAAGGTGAGGAATTTAAGGGAGTTATATGGCCTAATACACTAATGTTTTGTAGAATTATTTTAGGCATTAAATGGCCATGATTTATGAATCATCTTTAAGAACCCTGAACACTCTAAAACCCTTGCAAAAACCCTACTACAGACTTATTTATGAATAATTGAATAAAAATGCATCCAAGCTAATTTAAGTCACCTAACTACCACCTAAATAATAAATAAAACTATAAGATCTTCATGTCCATGACCATATTATGTATGAATGTTGTATGGACATGGCATTAAATAGGATTTTGAGATGAAAAAGTGTAGGAGAGGTAAAAGGTAGTTTAAGGAAGTTCCCATCATTTTTGAGAAAAATGTGACACTTGTTATTCCTCATAAAATCATTGGATGACCATAAATATGTCTAAATGTTCCCTCAAGAGCTCTTTCAAATTAGTCAATTTGTAGAATTGAAGATAGTTTGACTAATTTACAAGTGTTACTTGACAAGGAGGACTCATTTCATTATATTAGGCATTGGTTCATGTCTTAAATGCACCATATTTTTATGTTTTCAAAGTTTAATGTAAGTTATCATGGCCATGAAGTGCAAGTTTTTGGGATACTAGGCTTAATTGGCTTAATAGACCTAATTGGTCAGGCAAGTAAGTGAAGAATGATGTAGAAAGTAGATAAAGTGAGTTAATGCAGAGTCATAACCCATATATAATTGATCCTAAAGATTAATCATGCCAAATATCTGGTCTTCAATTCAAAATTACATACATAAATATTATTCAAGTTTTAGTTCATGATTAGCTAGTCCTTACCATGAGTTAACTAATCTAAAGTGGCATCAATGCATATTCCATAGCCTTCATGCAAGGAAGGGTCATTAACTTAAATTTATATTATGTTAATAGGATTAATTTTACAATATATGGTGTATCATGATATAATAGGATTTTGAACAAGTCAAATATGGCTCACCACCTTGTTTTCAATGCCAAAAATCTCATGCAAGGAAAATGCAAAGTACTAGACAAAGAGAGATGTGATGAAGGACTATTGGTAACTATTTTTAGTTGATTTTTACTTGAGTTAAGGATAAAATAACCTCTTATTCTCTCTTTTATGCCATATTGGCTTCTTCTCTTCTCATTTTTCTATATATTGAGGGTTTTAGGCCTATTTTTAGGATCCCTTTCTTGGGCATGAGAAAAAATTGCCAAGATTGATCTTTGTAACCTCTTGAGATAATAACAATGACTATTTTAGATTTATTAACATAGATTTAGTGTGATTATATTAGTTTTATTTGCACATGTGGTAGTATTATCTCCCTTATCAAGTCTTAATCTCACCTATTTACTAATATGTTATCTTATGCAAGTCATATATAGAGTTTGATGTTGAGTAATTGAGCTAACAGTGGAAATATTTATTGGTTAGTGCTTTGAAATAGGCCTTCCATCATTTCCCCCATGCTTTGATCACATGATGAAACCTTTATGTGAAACACTATTACATAATAGTCCCTTAGAGTTGTAAGATTTAGTGATTTTTATTACTTATTAGTGTTAGTTGGAGTTCAAATTGAGTGGATGAACCAAAAATATAGATGTATAACCATCAATAGAATAAGATTTCCCCTTCAATAATCTTTCTAATTCTTTTCATTCTAAAAAGCAAATTAGGTTTTATTAAGCTGAGCATAAGTGATATACTGGAGGAACTAACCTCATAATCTAGAGGTTTAGTCTAAGATACAAGTACCCCACATCCTACAAATGAATCTAATGTTAGTCCAAGTTTGAATTAGATCTAAGCAATCTACTTTAGTAGGGTATAACTTGAATTCTTAATAGTTATGACACACCCATTAGGACATAGATCTAGCCATTAGAGTACTCATTTTTATCATCTTGGTATTTATAAGAAGTTTTAATCACTCATATGATCCTCAACTATGAGGTAAAAGGGAAATTTTGGTCATAAATTCATTGATTTTCATGTGTCTCATGGTGAATGATGGTAATATATAGGGTATAATATTATCACATACCTCCTTATCAACATTCCTATGATACATCCCAATTCTAATATGATCCATATCAATCTCTATATGATCCCTACTAGCCCTATATTCACCTTGATCAACAATATGAAAGCCATTATCAGGCTTATGATCCTTGTGAACCTCATTCAATTCTTTGGTAGCCTACTTATCAATCTAATCAGTCATGTAAATTTCATGACATTCTTGATCAGCTCAATCAAGTTCCAAGATAATCCATATCAAGCTTCAAACAAACCTTATTTAGCTATCAGAAACAAATGGTGAGCATAGACACTCAAAAGAGATATGGAAAAGAGATAACTAAACATGAGATTGATAGCATGAGAGATTTATTGTATCAAGTTAAATAAGTGCATGCATCTTCCATAAGACAAGGCCATTCAAAATTTATTGGTTATGTCTTAGACATAGTTGGTGTAATTATAGGCATTGAAGAGAAGTTTGTAGTTTATGAGGGACATTAATTCCCCATTAAACTTCCCTTTTCTCTTTATGAATATCAAACAAATGTATATCATAGCTCAATATTCCATTTAGACTTTGCCAACTTTTCCTACTTGGAAGTCTATCCAAGAGAGACCTAAAAAGGTGGAAGAAGTGTGTTTTGGGGAGGATAATTTCTATGTTTCAAAATAGATCATACATGAGCCTTCATCTTTTGATCAGTAGGAGGAGATATCTAATGAGTTGGTTCATGACTTAGAGTCTCACCTTGCCAAAAAAGTTGAACTTGCAAACCAACATCTATATCAGTCAATAGTATCTACAAAGACAACATAATCTCAATGGCAAGTTACTTCATTCATTCCCATAGCTTTAATAAGTGAAAAATAATAATCTCATAAAGCCAAGTTTATGACTTCGAAGCAAATGCAAAAGTCAAGGAAGAAAGAAGATAAGTCAAGCATAAGTCAAGATGTTGAACTCAAGAGAAAGCACAAGATCATTCAACCTCCACTCCTAGATGAGCCCCATAAATTTCCTATTATTATGTCCATCTATTTTACTCATCCTTCTTGTTTACCATGCTTTTGAATACTTTTCCATAAATTTTCCTACTTTCATAAACCATATAGCATTATGTTTTCAAACTCTTTTTAATAGTTAAAATTATGTATTGGAATTAAATATATGATGGTTGTCTAATGATTTAGGATATTTTTTCTATAAATATGTTTTAAATATGTTTGGATAAATATGTATATATCATGGAGCATCCTACAACAAAAAGAAACTCGTTACATAGACCATCTTCCAGCTACTGCATGACCAAAACTAAGGATAAACAAATTTTGATTGTCTTCTAACCGACTCATAAAAATGACTCTAACCTCTATGAATCTCAATAATGAAGTGGTTTAAGAACAAAACAACCTTTTTTATCTTATATCAAAGTCACAAGATTTATAAGGACATATTTAGTGAAACGAACCAATTTTGATTATCCCAATTTGAATGTATCTTAGAATAGAATGTATATATTGTTTTGCATAAAATAATCTAATCTACTATATATAAATATGTATCAATAGAGTTGAGAGATATAGAAAATAGTATATGTTGAATAAAGATTTTTAGAAGTATATTGTCTTAAGAAATTATTATTATAACTTCATGCAGTAATTCATTGTTGCACTTTTGATTAATATGAGTTAGCAATTCTGAGTTCAATTTAGTGTTTTAAGAGGAAGGGTTTAAATTATATTTTAAATAAGGAAGGGCCTCCTTTGGAATGTTGCAAAAACAATCCAACCTATTCTATTTAGTTAAGCATGTTATTTTATTTCCTTAAGCATTGTGTGTTTCATTTTTGAGTTGTGTGATTTACATCATTGGTTATATTCAATTAGGGAAGATTACACACATAAGAATTTATTTTAATGTACTTTTTTTATATTTCATTTCAAACATTTAATTTACTTCACTTTATCATCTTAGATACTATTAGCAGAATGTCAAATTAGAGATTGAGTGTGCACATATAGTGACGTCATCCTATCAAGTCTATGTCTTTGGGTTGACATTTAAATGAGGTATAAGGTATAGATCCATGGTTACTATCCTTTTTCATTTTAATAAATATAAGTAACCTAATTGTGAATTAGTGAGAAACATGTAGCAACTAAAGCTTACCACTCCATCTAACACCCACCATCCTCCATATGGCTGACAGATCAATTATTAAGCTTGAAAGAATTATTGAGGACCTTGTTATCACTATGGATTCTTGGAAATATCCATAAAAATTTACTGTCCTATAGCCACAGATCAATTTAGGGGGTTATCCTCTCATCTTTGTTTGCCCATAGTTGGTTATTGTTAATGCCTTTATTGGTTGTAGGTCAGGAAAAATGTTAATTTCTAATAGAAATGACACCAAAAAATTGGTGTTGTATCCACCAACTTAGCCTTCCCAAAATGATGGACAAATCCCTTGGATTGATGACTTTAAATAAGCTATCTCTTTGAAAAGTCTCTACAAAATTGACTAAAGTTCAACTATACAAGCCTAAGAAGAAGACATTATCCTTACTAGTATCCTGTAAAACACTTATTGATAAGATCCTATAGCCACCAACCTATTAGAATGCACACCATGTCCTATTAAAAATACCTTTCTTAAGAATGATTTTATTAAAATTGTAAGAGATATTTGGACATTTCATCAATTACTTCCCCATCAATGCAGTTATGCTCCTTTAATCACCAATGTATAAACCATGCTTTTTTTGACAAAATAAGTAGACATCCTCCCAAACAAACCTCTCAACATCAGCACTTATTTAAAACCTCAACAAGAAAGTTATTTACTTATAATGTTGAGAAGGAACATGACAACATTTCCCTATGATTATCATGACATGAGAGGAATACCCAAAATTTATGCATGCATCACATTTACATTAAATAAGAATACAAACCTATTTGCCAACCCTAATAATGAATGAATTCTATAGTCAAAGACATTGTCAAAACTAAGTTACAAAAACTCTTAGATGTAGGATTTGTTTATGCTATCTCAGACAACTAGTGGGTCTCTTCCCTAGTCATTGTCCCTAAGAAATGGGGAAAATGGCATATTTGTGTTGAATATAGAGAGTTGAATGCTACTACCAAGAAGGATCACTTTCCCCTTCCATTTATTGATCAAGTGTTGGATATGTCAATAGAGAAGAAGTAATTTTATTTCCTAGATGGTTATAGTAGTTATAATCAAATATGAATTTATCCATAAGACCAAGACAAAACCACTCTTACTTACCCTTGGGGAACCTATGCCTATGTCATCTTACCATTTGGTCTTTATAATGCCTTAGCTACTTTTCAAAGGGTTGTGTTGAGCATATTTTTTGATCTCTCCCATCACTATGTTGAAATCTACATGGATGATTTCACTATCTATGGGTAGACATTCGAAGAAATGATGACCAACCTAGAGAAAGTTATTCAACACTATCAATACCATCAATTATCTTTGATTAATAAAAAGTGTTACATGCTTCCAAGTGAAAGGATTATGTTGGGACATCACCTATCCCCTACTATAATTCAAGTTGACCCAACAAAGATAAGTATCATCAAAGATCTACCCACACCAAAGAAGAAGAAAGATGTTAGAAGTTTTTTAGGATATGTTGATTATTATAGATGATTCATCAAAGATTTTAGTAAAATTGCCACCCCATTATTTGGATTGCTTACTAAAGATGTTGAATTTACATGGATTGATGATTATCAAATTGGCTTTTAGTAACTCAAAGACCTTCTCATAGCAACTCCTATTCTAAGAGGACTTGACTAGAAGGAGCCTTTTCACATTCATATAGATGCATCTGACACCACTTTAGGAGTTGTCCTTGGCCAAAAAGATGAATCTATGAATTATGTAATCTATTTTATCAGTAATAATATTCAAGGGGTTGAAATTAACCATACTATAATAGAGAAGTAATTTCTTGTCATCATTTATGCCATTAATAAATTTCAACACTAAATTACAAGTTACCAAGTATTCATCCACATCGATCATGTAGCAATAAGGTATTTAATGAACAAACCTATTGTAATAGGTAGGATAATTCATTGGTTATTTTTATTATAGGAGTTTGATAATACCATTATGGATAGACCTAGTAAGGATAATTTAGTATTAGATTTTCTATCTCAATTTCAAAATGATCAACACAGTCCTATTATTGATGATTATTTTCTTGATGAACATTTATTTGTTGTAACAATTCAATCTCTTTGGTTCAAAGATATTTCTAACTATCTTTATAAAAGATCATTACCACAATATTTCTCACCTAGGGATAAACTACACCTAATCCAAAAGAGTAAACATTATTAATGGATTATTGGATACCTCTTTATCACTAGACTAGATTTAGTTATGAGAAGATGTATCCAAAAAGACAAAGCTTATGACATTCTTAGAGTCTTCCATGATGAGCCCTATGGGGGTCATTTTACTGCCAAATGGACTACCATGAAAGTACTCACAATTGGATATTATTGGCTTTATTTTCATAAGTATACCATGATATACACCCATATATGTGATCAATGCCAGCATATGGAAAATCCCACTCACTCTGATGAAATGTCATTATAGCCACAACTAGTTATGGGACCCTTTGACAAATGGGGAATAGATTTTGTAGGTCTCATTGATCCTAAATCTAATAACAATAAAATACATACTAGTGTACGAACAATTTGGTGACATAATTAATGCACATTATTCCTAGGTCTCATAGAGGTATTTGAGTTCCTTTATGAAGAAATATTCACCTACTATGGAATTCTAAGAGAGATCATCACAGACTAGGACAAACAATTCACATCAGACCTCATAGCTACCTTGGTAAAAGAATATGAAATTAGAAACAATAAATATACCCCCTTCCATCCTTAATCAAATGGTCAAGTGGAAGTGACAAACTAAGAATTGGAAAATATCCTCACTAAGACTGTCAGCTTGCATAGAAAAGATTGGTTAACTTGTCTTCTAGAAGTAGTTTGGGCTTATAGAATCACTTGGAAAACTACAACTGGTTTCACTCCATATGAACTAGTTTATGGTAAAAATCATGTTCTACCCATTGAGTTTAAACATAAGACATTAAGGATAACACTTGATTTGGGCTTATTTATTTCTCAAGCTCAATAAGATAGGATCATGTAGTTGAATACACTTGATGAACTAAGAAAGAAAATACTTCATCATACTAAAATAGTGCAAAGACAACATGTAGGATGGCATGATAGGAACATAAAGACTAAGAATTCCCAACTAGGAGACTAGGTAATCCTTTTTAACTCTAAATATAAGGATCATAAAGGAAATCTATCATCTAGATGGCTTGGGCCTTATGAGATCGGATGAGTTTTTGACAATGAAGCTGTAAAGCTCATGATCTTTGAATTTGTTTGGTTCCAAATGCTTATTAATAGCCACAGGTTCAAGTTGTACAAGAAACCATTTTCCAAGAAAAATCTCACTTACCAACTTATTTAATAACAACATCCATCTCTTCTTTATGAAGCCAATCAACCTATTCCTGTAGTTGAAGGGTATTTCTGTCAACCCTTCTCTAATATTTTCCAACAGTTTTAAAGTTTCCTAAAACCAAGAACAATTCATTCATAATGGATTGGTTTAGGTTAAATAAAATCTTACCTTCTATATTCTTGTGATTTTAGTTGATTTTGGACCAATTTTTTTTTTAAAAAATAGAAAATTCAGTAATGAAAACCTTCAAGCATTGTTGATGGATGTTATCTCAAAAAACTAAGTCACTAGATAATCGACATTTGTTAAAATAAAAAAAATGAAAATGAGAAAAGGCACTATTGCAATAATAATGTTTTATTTTTACTTGTTTTCTTGTATATTCATTCCTTTGGAGCAAAAATAAATTTTCCTTCTTGCTACATGATGGGAGAACTTGTCACTACAGGTGAAAAACTTGCTACTACAGCATAAAAACTTGTTGCAAGATAACACTTGCTACTAAAAGAAGCATCTATTTTTATAAGATGTATTCCTAAATTCCATCCTACAAGCATTTTCCTCCACTCAGATTCTAGTGTTTGCCATGATCACCACTTCACATCATAATTTTCACATTTATGAAAGGTATTTCTATAGGTAATATGGTAATTATTATATATTTATTTCATGTCATACATTTTAATTATTTATAAAGATGATGAGACTTAATGATATTAATGTGCCACCATATCCTATTCTTTTCATGACTACTTATCATCTCCTTCATTGACATGACTATTGACACAAATACTACTACTACCTCTTACTCTTATCATGAGTGTTTTGTGCACATGGGCTTCATCCCTCAAGGACAAGTGACAAATTAAGTTGGGGAGATATTTTTAATTAATTTAAAAGGATTATTTCACCTTCCATATTAAAATTCCTAAATCATTTTTCCATTGCCTAAAACCTTTGCTGCAAGTACCTAGACCTACAACTCACATAATATGAGAGGTGATTTGTTAAAACATGAACCACTAGATATCACTCCCTTGACTAACAACCCACAAATCTTGGCCTTGTTTTAGCATATAGTGTGGGTATAGTATTTAAAGAAAATACAAGCCTTGGATGAAGGAATTATGGATAAATTTACTGGTACATTGAATAATAGCTTGGCCATGGTAAAAGGGATGGAAGTAAAGCTGATGAAAATAGTCATTAGTAGAGTAACAAGACTACCAAGAATAGGAGAGGAATAACAAGACAAATATGATGTCGAGGTTGAGAGATGAAAGTTTAGTAGAGTAAATGAACACCTAGAAACCTCAAAATAGGGCACCATAAGGTTGTCTCTACCAGGTTGATGGGCTAAGGCTATTGAGTTTATCTCTAGATATTTCATCTATGAAAGAAGGTATTTTATGATGCATGGCCTACACATCAAGTTTCTTAATCATTTACAACATGGAATAGAGATAAACATTCCCAAATTTTTACTTCACATGATTACCAAAATTTCAAAGGTTTTTTAAAAATGTAATTCTAAAACTCTCTCCCACCATTGTCTCATGTAGTTAATTATTCAAGACTATTTTCAAAGAACTATACCCAACATCAATTTGGAAGAATTTATCTAAGTACCAAGAAATGAAGAGAGAGATAGAGAAGTAATTGAACTAGAATAAGACTTGGAAGTTGAAGAACAAAGATCAAAATAAGAAGCCCTCCTTGTATAACCATAAGAACCTACAATAGAAAACCTTCCTATAGCCACACAAGAACCTATGGAAGAAGGTATTCCTATAGCAACACAAGAACCTATAGCAAGGACTGAATAAGGGAATTCAAAAGGTAGAGAATCTATAAAGAAGAGGAAGAAACTCATTCTTTGGCCTAATTCAGGTGAGTTTGAGGAGGAACTTCCACCTTCTTCCAAGACGATCAAGGTAACCCCTACTCCTCATAGATCTCATAGATTGAGGGAAAAAATGAGAACTAAACCTTCTTATATTATTCAAATAAATGAATAATATGGGGAAGAATAGATTTCTATTAGTAATGAATCTATAAAGACTAAAATAGATAGGGAAGAATGTTCTTTGGTATTCTATCAAGAAGAAGCAGAACAAATTGAGAAAAGTTTTGAAGAATTCCATGAGGAGCCAATACAATAAGAAGAAGAAGAAGAAAAATGAGTAGAATCTTGAAGAAATGCATGTGGAAGAAGAAAAAATTGAACACAATTTTTAAGAGTTATATGAGGAACTAGTACAACAAGAGTTACATGAGGAACCTATGCAAGAAGAAGCTGAATAATTGGAGCAACCTGCTGCAATGCAAGTGGAATTTTCTACTCTTGAGCAAGCCCTAAAAGAAATAAAGAAACTAAGGAAGAAGCTACAAGATCAACTTGGTGGAGGTTTGTATGTACTTGCTATATCAGCTTGTTAGTTATAGCCTTTAGTTGAAAATCATCTTGCAACCAACATTACACAACCTTCCATAGAGGTCAATCAATAAGAGGAACATAAATGTTCTCCTAAGGTTAGGTATCACTCATGTTTTTTAATATCTTCTAAACTATTGAATTGGATAGATAATAAATTTGAATCTCTATGAGAAATAAGGAAAGAAAATAGGAAATTGAAAGAGGAAAATAAGTTGAAGGAAGAGAGCATCACCAAATTAAAATAAAAAGTTGAGGACATGGTTGGTATAACACAAGAACTCCTTGATTGTAGGCCTCTTGAAAATGTTTATTTAGTTTATCTTGAAGAACAATGTCAAAAGTTCAGATTTATGAGAATTTATTGTGATATGTCCCATAAAGTTATTGATCCCCTTTCCTTATTTTCTATTTATAAAGTAATTTCACATGAAAAAAACAAACACAATTATGTGAGTTCTACCTACACAATTATGCTACTCTATATGATAGAGAGTGGAACCCCAATTTATATATTGGAGATGTCTAAGTATAGGCATTGTCATCATATTTGTTGAATGAATAGATAAGAGGAAGAGAAATAGTATAATACAAGAAAAAGGAGAATCAGAATCAGCTACTCATTAGGGGTGAATAAATGGCACTTGATGTTATTTTAGCAGAATGGGATAATATCATGTTGAAGAATAAAGTAAGAACTTGGTTTGGTAATAATTGTGATAAGGTTCAAGATTTTTATTTAGGATTGATATCTTTTGTAGGTACTACTACAAGAAAATAATGCACTGAATGATGGAATGAGCTCACCCTAGCATTAATAAATATGGATCCCTATTCCCATTTTAATTTAAAAGCAACATTTACTAGGACCACAAAATAAATTATTCTTACAGGTGACATGAGATCATAATTTCTAAACTTGAAGTTCTAGCCACCCCTGTTATGGTACCCTATTCTAGATTTATAGAAAAAAACCCAATGGAGGAAGCTAGAGAATCCAAAATTTGGAAACTATTGAATATAGGCATGGATTATATGCTCACCTTGCTAGTGGCGATATAGATACCATGGATTTTAGAGTTCTTTGTGAATTGGGAATGAACAAGTATGGTGTTTGAGGTCGAGAAAGATCTTAAGTTGGGTGTGTGATGAGCCCCATAAATTTCATGTTATTATGTCCATATATTGTACTCATCTTGCTTATTCACCATGCTTTTGAACACTTTTCCATATGATTTTCCTACTTTCATAAACCATATAGCATTATGTTTTAAAACTCTTTTTAATAGTTAAAATTATGTATTATAATTAAATATATGATGGTTTTATATTTCTTTAGGATGTTTTTTCTATAAATTTGTTTTGAATATGTTTAGAGAAATATGTATATAGCATGGAACATCTTGTAGAAAAAGGAATCTCATTACACAAACCATCCTGCAGCCACTATGTGACCAAAACCATGGATAAACAGATTTTGAACCTCTTCGAACTGACTCATAGAAATGACTTTAACCTTTATGGATATCAATAAGGAATCAATTGAAGAACAAAATAGCCTTGTTTGTCCTAAAACACAGTCACAAGATTCATATGAAGGATGTCTTTAGCAAAAGTAACTATTTCAACTGTATCTTAAAATAGAATGTATATGTTTTTTTCATAAAATAATCTCCTCTATGGTATATAAATATGTAACAACTATTGGCCATTTATTTTGGCCCACATACCAAAAATTTGATTGATTTAAAGAACTAAGGACTCCATCAGAGATCTATGGACTCCATCAAAGATCTATGAACTCCATAAATCTATGGAATCCATCAAAAAACTATAGACTCCATCAAAAAGTCTACATACTCTATCAAAAAATCTATAGACTCCATTTGAAGAACTATGGACTCCATTAGTATATTTGCTTTACCTAAATTGCCTTATAAGTTAAAAATAGTGGAAAGTCCAAATTAGTAAGCAATGAGGTTTAAGAAGTCCAAAGTAGGCAAGTGTGGAAAACTTGATCAAGTAGAATCCAAGTGAAAAGTTTCATTTCTATCTAAGTCTTTACTTACATTTTTTTGGACTTTTAGTGTCGAAATTCTTTCAGACTTTATCCAAAAGAAAAGTTCTGAAAGCTTGTTTTCTTTGGAGAAGTGTCCAAGCAAGGTTTTTTAAAGGATATTTTCTTTAAGCAAAATTCCCTATACAACTTTCTTGAAAGGTGCATTTCTTGGGAAAGTGGTCCTTTTCTTTTTTTCTGAAGGGTCATTTTTCACTTTTTTGAAAGGCACTTTCAAAAGAAATGGTCCTCTTTAAATTTTCTAAAAGGTACCTTTTCAACTTTTCCAAAGGGTATGTTCCTTTTGGAAGGGCCATTTTCAAAAGTTCCAAAGGAGATTTCCAAAGGGGTGAGTCATTTTAATGAAGAAAGGACCGTAACATTTTTTCCAAAGGGTTTGTTTGGATCTCTGAGGGGCAATTTTCAAAGGAAATAATTCTTTTAGGAAGTAAGTTTACTAAGGAAAAGGCCATTAAATTTTTTTTTAAGGGTAGAATCCTTTCAAAAAAGGATCAATTAAAAATTTAAAAAAATTCGAAGCGCACTTGAAAAGTTCTAAAGGTAACTACATAATTCCAAAGGGCACTTGGAAGAATTTTGAGGAATTATGACAAAAGTTTTGAGGAGATATTATTGTTGAGCCAAATAAAAGTTTTGAGGAATTATGATGAAAGTTCCCAAGTTTAAAAGGATTGAAGAAGATGTTTGAAATCAAAGACCTCGAGGGAGTTGACCCAAATAAAAGTTTGAAGAAATTTCATGGGAAAAAATCCTAAATGAAATAGTCTAAGAAAGTGGCATGGCAAAAAGGATTGGTTCAGACAAAAAGTCTAAAGGAATTCCTTGAGAAGGATTTTCTTGGAAAGAAAAAGATCTTCAAGAAAATCGAAGCAATGAGAATCCTAAAGGAATGAGTAAAATGGAAATTTCTAGAATGAAAATTGTAGAAAAGAGTCCAAAGTGGTAAAATAAAGTAACCCAAATAAATAAGCATGTAAGTAGTAAGTAGTAAGGAGAAAAACAAATAAAGAGGCAACACTTGTCAGGGTCATGTGGACCCAGATCAATGGAGAAAAATAAGTCAAATGGTTAGAGGATTCCAAGATTTGACATGTGGAAAGAAATGGAATGTGTTGATAAATTAGAAGGATCTAAGGGCTCATAATTAATCATGTACTCAGATCCAATGGAGTGAATACATAATCGGGGTTAGTGAAACCAAGTAGGTTAATGACATAAATGAACAAATGACTAAGGCAAACACAATAAAAGTAAAGATGACTCAAGTTGAACCAAGATGGAAAGAAGAACTAAAACCTCTCATTAAAGCTCCTAAAGGAAATAAAAGAGTTTTTCACACTCACTTATACAAAGTGGGTGAGAAAATTGAATGAAGATGTAGATCCATGCTTCTAGTCATACAATTGACAAAAAACCACCCAAAACAAGTTTGATCATCATGCTACCAAGTACACAATCATGGAGTTTTCATCCTCACAAAAAATAAAATTAACACAATTAGGGGCTTAAAAAGGAAAAGGATTTTCAGTCATTCAGACCCACCCTCTGCATCCTTTCACAAAGTCCCTCTTCTTTCATCCCTTTTCTACTATATATATAGGATTATGGGCCTAGAAATGGATCCCTCAACTAGTGATAGAGGCAATCTATCAAAATTGATTTGTAACACTCTCTTGAATCAATACAAGACAACTTTTTGATTTTTGTTGAAGTCAAGTGTGCATTATTAAAGTTTAACTTGCAAAATGTATGTTTTTCCTCATCATCTATGATTTTTATATTCACCTCATTTTAGTTTTCATGGTTTCTCATAGGTCATGTTATGTTTTAGCCTTTAGTGCCTTTTTGAAGTATTACTAATCATTATTTCTCTCTTACAAACCTATTTCTTCTTGCCCTTAAAAGTGCATCTTCCCCTTTGACCTCCACATAGCTACTCTACTTGTAGAATTGAAATAGGATTAGCTAGACTCGTCTTGTTTACGTCCAGTAGTAGTCACTAAATTTACCAATCTAAATGCAGATCACTCTATTTTTTTACATAAACTCCCTTAGCTTAGATTTTCCTTTTATGTTATTCTCTTATCCTTTTTCATTAGTTAGCAGTAGACTTTAGCATGGGAAATGAGAGCTAAAGTGAAGCATCTAAGGTACTAGCCTCATTAAAAATCCTAGAAGTTCAACCTCATGATAGGATACCCATAGCGTGAGGTTATCCTAACACTTTTAGCTAGGATTGAGAGAGCCTGAGAATCTCTCCCATAAAGGGGTGCAATTCTAGCCTACAATAGTAATAGAGTTGAGAGATATAGAAAATAATATATGTTGAAAAGATATTGTTAGAAGTACATTGTGTTAAGAAATTATGATTATAAATCCATGCAATAATTCATTGTTGCACTTTTGATTAATATGAGTGAGAAATTTTGCGTTTAATTTAGTTTTTTAAGAGGAAGGGTTGAATCTAGAGTTGGAAGTAGGAAGGGCCCCCTTTAAAAGGCTACAACAACAATCCAACCCATTCTATTTAGTTAAGCATGTTATTTGATCTCCTTAAGCATTATGTGTTTCATTTTTGAGTTGTGTGATTTACATTCTTACTTATATTTAATTAGGGAAGCTTTCATGTATAATCATTTATTTTAATTAACTTTGTTTATATTTCATTTCAAGCATTTCATTTATTGCACTTCAACATCTTAGATAAATTAGTAGAATCTCAAATTAGAGATTGAGTGTACACATATAGTGACATCATAATATCAATTCTAAATCCATGGGTTGACATTTAAATGAGGTAGCAGGTATAGATCCCTGATTACTCTCCTTATTCATTTTGATCAAGAGAAGTATATCTAATTATGAATTAGTTGTTAGTCACTCCCTCCTCAAGAACCCAAGGCCTCTCATTCATGAAAAGCTATTCAAGAGAACTTGTAGCAGAGAGGAGGTGATGGCTGTCAAACTTATGTAGACCCATGAGTAAAATCAAGCATCCATGATATCACCATTAGATTTATCTCATCTTCTTAAGTATTTTTAGGGATCCACCATACCAATTCTTGAGAAAGAGCCTCTCCTTTGTGAGGTAAATGAAGAATATTCAACTAAGATGATAGGTGATGTGGAAGAGGTTTTAATTGAACATGAAGAGGAAATCACCATTGAGACACTTGTTGTCAAGGATAACCATGACATAGTCTTTCATAATTCCAAATAAGCTAAGATACAAGAAGAGATTCAAGTAAAAGATGAGATACAAGAGGAAGACACTCTAATTGAAAAATAACAAGATGATTTCCATGAACTCTTTGGTCACATGTTTGCTTCCATTCATCATGAGAATCCACTAAAACTTGCACAAGTGGTAGAAGACAAGTAAAATCCAACTAATGAAGATGAAAAACAAATTAAATTTAAGAGCATGATAAATCAAAAAGTGGATGTTAAAGATGAAACAACTTCCAATAACCAAGTAGATATAGAAAATGATGTTCATGATCATGATGAGGAAAATCCAATCACACTTGAGCTTAGTGAGAACCAATCACTGAACTTATTTGATATCATCCATTTAGGTTATTATTAACTTGAAGGTGATTCATTTTAGTTTGAGATAAGCAGTTGCATCAAGCAAGAAGGAATCAACCCTCTAAGCAATCAAATATAAGAATTTATCTTATTATGAGATGACTTGTTTGAGTCTTTCAGGAAAGGTTATCACCTTATCACTTCATATTTAGATGTTTCTCCACTCTTGGAATTTGAATATGAACTCAAATGGCCTCAAAAAGTCCTAAAATTAGATCCATCTCTCTTAGAATCTAGCCTTGCAATAACATAAGAGAAATATCATGTTGTCCAACATGATCATCAATATCCCTTGAATGATAAGGGAGAATTATGAATGGGTTTTGGACTCACATATATAATTCATGCACATGAAATTGGAACTAGAAGAACTAGCTACTACTTGAAGAGGCTATGAATGTGCAAATGCTCTTAGCTATATAAGAGAGCTATCAAGATTTGGAAATCATGCATTATGGTGTCACAGTGGACAATCAAGTTTTCCATTTAACCTTGGAGGAAAGATTTTGACTTCAAGTTAGTTGTTTTAGATTTTTTTTCATGTTTCTATAAGTGAATACCACACACAGTAGTTTGTTTCCTTATTATTATGTTTATCTTATTTTGTTCTTTCCTTAGCTTAGGCATTTGTTTCTTATATTTATTTGTGTTATTATGTTATTTCATTAATGTATTATTATTTTTGTAGTCAATAAGAGGTGTACCAAAGTAGAAAAAAATTATTTGGTAGTCATGAGAGTCATCAAGCCATGTTGTTAGGTTTCAGATTATCTATTCATATGAAAATCTAGTGATTTATTTTGACCAATAGGCTGGTCAACCCCTGTGAGTCACCAAAAATGTTGGCAATTTAGCCTATCTATTAAGCATGAAATATAATAAGATGGGGGTGAATCACTATATTATATATCTTTTACTTAATTTGATATCTTTTCTTTAATCACTTAATCACACATTCAATATATTCCATAAAAATAAAATAATAACATGCACCACATGAGAGAGAGAGAGAGACTAGAAGTTTACGTGAAAACCCAAAGTGGGAAAACCATGGAGAACAATCTCACATATATGAATGAGCACCAACTCAAATTAAAAAGTTCACAAGCACTAATTTACAGGAGTACCAACCCCTTTGCTGAGCACCAACACAACAACTATTTGTGAGCATCAACCCATAAGAACACCAACCCCTTGCAAAGATTTGTGAGTACCAATCCATAGGAGCACCAACCCTCTTGTGTATAAAACACAAATATCTCTCAATGTTGCTTACTCAACAAATGATATAACTCTACATTATCTCTTGTTCTTCTCTCCTCTAAAACAAATACAAACCATGCACTCTTGAATATTAGAAATGGCTTCTCAAGCCTTTATTTATATCTTTCCTAATGACCTTTGACATTCACCCTTTGTGACCCTTCCATCCTCATGAAAAATGGTGCCAAACTTGCATGACCCTTTGTATTCTTGCATTATAAAAGCCACATGGTGACCCTTCATAAGAAAATGTGTCCTTTCCTCTTTTATCCTTATCTTGGTAACTTTTCATATTCCTCAAAGTGTCCCTTCATGGAAAAATGCACCATACCCTCTTTTGTCTTCACATGATGACTCTTGGAATTCCTTAAGATGACTCTTTATGAGAAAATGTGTCTCATTCCTCTTTTGTCTTTACCTCATGACTCTTTGAATTCTCCATGGGCCCTCTTTTGACTTGTATGCAACAAAAAATATATTTATTAATATTAAATAAATATTAATAAACATTAGCCAAGATATGAATATTAAAAACATCATTAAATTTAATTGGGCCTTTATCACCAATGCTAGACCTTTGACATCAATGACAATATTTCCAACAATCTCCCCCTTTGTCATTTATGGTAACCTCAAACTGAAACTACCACATCTTGAAACCTACACATACTGCCATCTAAAAAACATACAATAACTCCCCCTTATTATAGCAACTTGTACCTATTCCATGTACCTATTCTACACCTATTTTTGTACCTATTTATATTCTTCTCCCCCTTTGACATCAATGTTAAAGGGCCTATCTTGGATCTAACACTTAGCTCCCCTTCAACTGATGCTGATCCTTAATGGTAGGAAGTAAAAGAAATTATTCCCAAATTCTCCCATAGATACTCAAATCTGCCTTTTGGTAGTGCCTTTATGAAAATATCTACAATCTACTCTATAGTACTGATATATTCCATCTTAACATGTTGATCTACAACATGCTCTCTCAAGAAGTGATATCTAATGGGAATATGTTTTGTTCTTGAATGCATCACTAGATTCTTTGAAATATTAATAGCACTTTTGTCGTCACAACAAATAGAAATAGGTTCATCATATTTTACCTTGATATCTTCTAAAGTTTGATTCATCCAAAGAAATTGAGTATAACATAATACCACTACAATATATTTTGATTTAGCTGTAGAAAGTGATACTAAATTTTGCTTTTTGCTTAGCCATGATACTAAGCTATCACTGAGAAAGAAAACTCCTCCACTTGTACTCTTTCTATCATCCAAGAAACCTACCCAATCTAAATCTGTATAAGAAACCAAAGTGAAATCTTTGCCTGTGGGATACCGCAATCCATAATCTAATGTCCCTTTTATTTATCTAAATATTTTCTTCACCAATTGAACATGGCTATCTTTTGGAGCTGACTGATATCTTGCAACCATACTGATTGTATGCATGATGTCTAGCCTCAATTTTTTCAAATATAAAAGACTACCAATCATATATCTATACAAACATTGATCTATAAGAGGTGAATCTTCATCCTTGATCACCTTATTTCATATACTCATTGGTGTGCTAACTGGTGCACAATCCTCAAAACCAAATTTCTTCAACATTTTTTTGGCATATTTGCTTTGAGATATGAAAAATCCTTTATCTAATTGAAATTATTGCAACCTTAAGAAAAATGACAATTCTCCAAGCATATACATCTCAAATTCTTTTTGAATATTATCAAAAAAATCTTTTTTCATGTTTTCAATATTTCCTCCAAAAATGAGCTCATCAACATTTACCAAAACAATCAATTGATGTTCACCTTCTATTTTGATGTAGAGATTATTGTCAATAAATCTTCTCTTGAAACATTAATCTTATAGGTACTTATTAAGTCTTACACACCAAGCTTTGGGAGCTTGTTTCAATCCATACAGTGCTTTCTTCAATTTGCATACATGGCTACCAATATTTGAGAGAATAAATCCCTCAGGCTACTCAATGTAGATCTCTTGTTTTAGATTCTTTTTTAGGAAGGCATATTTGACATCCATCTAAAATACTTTGAAATTTTTAAACACTACATATGCAAGAAACATTCTAATAGCTTCTAGCCTTAGCACTAGTGCAAAAATTTCTTCAAAATCTATTCTCTCAATCTGAGCATATCCTTTACATACTAATCTTTCTTTATTCTTGGTCACTTCTCCATTTTCTTTCAACTTATTTTTGTCCCATTTTGTTCTTATCACATTGTGATCTTTTGGTCTAGGCACTAATTCCCAAGTATCATTATTTTCTATCTGATTTAATTCTTCATCCATTGCCTTAACCCAATGATTATCATGTCTAGCTTTTGAAAAAGTTCTATGCTAAATTTTGGATACCAAAGAGAAATTAACTTGCTCAGATTCATTTACCATCATTATTCTGATGTGAATTCCTTCAATTATGTCCCCAATGATGTCACTTTTATTATGATTTCTCTGGACATATTTTGATAGGGTTTTGGTGTCCTTTTTCTCCTTTTCATCTTCATCTGATTCTTTAAAATCTTCCTCTTTAATAATTTTAGGAATGTCTATTACATCACTAATTCTTTGTGCTCCTTCTTCTTCTATCCTAACACTTGAACTTTCAACTATTTTCTTGGTTATTTTGTTATAAAATTTACTTTTTCAAGAATAACCAAGAAATATATCTTTATCTTCTCTAGATTCAAACTTACACAATTTTTCATTGATTCTTTTTATGAAGCATCTACTGCCAAAAACTCTAAAATAATCAACTATTGATGGTATGTCTTTCCATAACTCATAATGAGTCTTGTCAATATTGATTCTCAATACTTATCTATTCTAAATATGCACTGTTATAGCAACTACCTCTCTCCAATATTTATCTGGTATCTTAGATTCATTTAGCATTGTCCTTGCCATCTCCTAAATTATTTTGTTTCTCCATTCAACTACTCCATTTTGCTATGGAGTTATGGCTTCTAAATAATGTCTCTTTATTCCATGGTCTTCAAAAAACTCAAAAAACTGATCTAACATGAATTCTCCTCCTTGATCTAATCTTAAGCATTTAATATTTAAACTAGTTTTATTTTCAACTAATGCTTTGAAATGTCTAAAATCTTCTAATTTTTTCTTTAAAAACATTACCCAAGTCATACATTAAAAATAATCAATAATAAACATGAAATATTTCCCACCTTGAGTATTTTGAGTTCTCATAGGTCCACACAAATCATTATGAATAATCTCTAACATCTAAGTGGTCAAGTACTCTTTTATTTTGAACTACCTTCTGGCCTACTTCTCATGTTGACAAGGTTCACAAAGTGTGTCAGATGGCTTTGTAATCTTTAGAAGATTTTTGACTACTTACTTCTTGTTGATCTTGACAATATTGTCAAAATTTGTGTCCTATTCTCCTGTGTCATATCCAACTTTCTTCAATCTGACTCAAATAATATCTTTGAATTTTGATGTCTGATAACATATATAAATTATTGTCTATTCTCTAAGCATCTGCAACTAATACATCTAAATCTTTTTTCCTAATTTCAAAACCTTCTACATAAAAATTTAGTGTATGCCCTTGATCACACATTTGACTTACACTCAAAATATTATGCTTAAGACCTTCTACATATAAAACATTTTTAGTTTTAGTTCTACCATTATCCAAACTTAGTGTACCTTTTTTAGCAATCTAGTAGTATTATTATCTCTAAATTTCACTATGCCACCATTGATCTTCTTCAAGGTTATATCATGTGCCTTGAACATCCACTATCAATAAACCATGGATTTTCTTCATTTCTTGCATGCAAAGCTTTCTATACCAACATAGATTTTTTAGGTTATTTCTTCTACCATGAATTTGTCTCAACTTTCTTCTTGATGAATAGAGCCTTGAAACTCTGGTCCTTTTTAATTGACTCAAACATGCTCCTACAATACTGAGCTATGTGTCCAAATTTTTTGCACTTGAAACTTATTATGGCCTCTTCATTAAATCTTGATAGAGGAGCAAAAGAGTTATGGCTTCTACTTGACTCTGCATGAGTTTTTTTCTCCTTATTTCTAAAATTGTTAGCCCTTATTGACATTCCATTTTCTTTTGACCATATCCATTAAAATAAAAATAATAACCATAAAAATAGGACCTATTTGTGTATTTTTGACCTAATTTCCTCTTGTAGCTCTGTTCCTTCCAACCTTATTTGTTTGAGATGTCCTCTATATTCTTAACTTCTTCTCTTTTTATTTCCTCTTTTGTAAGAGCTTCAACATAGCTCTTTTCTTTTTCTATGTTAACCTTGTATGTGAAATTAGTGGCCTCCCCTTTCTCTTTTTCAAATTTGATACCTATCTTATCTGACATTGATCTTTGACTTTCTAATATCTTATTCAACACATTAGTGTTATTCTCAAATTTTGAATCATTGGCTACTATATCATTGATTTCTTTATTTGTTTTCTCAAGATTTGATTTTAAATAAATAATTTCAATAACATACCTTTCAAATTATTCACTTACTTTTTACAATTATGTGGTTAGATCTTTTTCATTCTTCTTGAATTATTCAAAGTGTGATTATAGATATTTAATTGTTTCCTTTGACTCATTTTCATTTTTCTCAATTTAGAGCTTTAATCTTCGATTCTTCTTCTCAAGAGATTTTAACTCTTCTAAGGCATAAATAAGTTCTCCTTCTAGATTCACTTTCGCTTCATCATGTTCTTCTTCTTGATCATCTATACTTTTTCTTGTAGAGGTATCTTCATGTATGGCCATGAATAGAATATCTTCTTCTTCTTAATCACTAACTCCACTATCTTCGACTGAGCTAGGATCTTTAGAATACAAACTCTTTTTCTCAAATCTCTTCTTGAATTTTCTTTTGAAATTATTCTTGTATGTAGACATTCCTTCTTCATTTTCACCATTACCCTTATCTAGTCATTTATCTACAAAATGTTTAATCTTTCCACAATTAAAACATTTAAAAGGTAATTTTCTTTGATATTTACCTATACCCTTTTTCATCTTGCGAATGAATAGAGCTCCATTGTCATCTTCATCATCGCTAGAACTATCACTTGATTCTTGAATCTTAGCCTTCTCTTTCTTTGATATCTTGAAAGTAGTTTCTCTCTTTGAGGGTTTTTCTTGTTTGATTTGCATCTCATATGTTGTAAGAAACCATGTAGCTCATCCATCTTTAGCTTGTCTAAATTCTTCATCTCTTCAATTTCTAACACTTTTGCATCATATCTCAATGGTAGAGATCTCAAAAAATTTTGTACCATAATTGATTCTTCTAAGTTTTCTCCAAGACCTTGAATCTGATTAACTATTTGATCAACCCATAAAAGGTAACTTGTTATACTTTCTTACTCTTCCATCTTCAAACTCTCAAACTATCTTATGAAAGTCTAAAGCTTAGCTTGCTGAAACTTTTCATCACCTTTGTAAATATTCTCAAGTTTTACCCAAGTTTAATGAGAAAATTTACATTACATAACTTTAACAAATTTTGATTCACATAATTTAGCATTTAAAGCTTTAGCATTATATTCTCTTGCCTTTTTTTCCACTAGAGTAGTTACAAGTGTTTGTGGCTCTTCATATTCCTCCACCACTGCTTGCCAAATATTTGAATATAAGGGCCATGAAATAAGCTCTCATATGTATGTTATAAAAATCATAATTTGTCCCATCAAACAAAAGTGCCTTATTTGTAGAAAAACCTTCATGTGATCTAGCCATCGTGCTTTCCCCGATCTACCTTCAAGTTGTAAAACTTTTTCAAAAAAAAAATTGATCTGATACCAATTATTAAGCATGAAATATACTAAGAGGGGGGATAAATCAATATATTGTACATCTTTTACTTAATATTATTTCTTTTCTTTAATCACTTAATCATACATTCAAGATATGCCATAAAACTAAAATAATAGCATGCACCACACAAGAGAGAGAGAGAGAGAGAGAGAGAGAGAGAGAGAGAGAGAGAGAGAGACCAAATTTTTACGTGGAAACCCAAAGTGGGAAAAATCATGAACAATCTCAAGTTATGAATGAGCACCAACTCAAATTACAAATTTTTCAAGAACCAAATTGTAGGATCACCAACCCATAGGAACACCAAACCTTCTTGTGTATAAAACATAACTATCTCTCAATGTTGCTTACTCAACGAATGATAGAACTCTATAATATCTCCTAATTTTCTCTCCTCTAAAACAAATACAAACCATGTACTCTCTTTAATATTACAAATGGATTTGCAAGCCTTTATTTATAGCTTTCTAAATTACCTTTTGCATTCACCCTTTGTGACCCTTCAATCTTCATGGAAAATGGTGCCAAACTTATATGACCCTTTGTATCCTTGCATTTGAAAAGTCACATGGTGACCCTTCATAAGCAAATACATCCTTTCTTATTTTGTCTTTATCTTGGTGACTTTTCATATTCCTCAAAGTGTCCCTTCATGTAAAAATGCACCATACCCTCTTTTGTCTTCACATGGTGACTCTTGGAATTCCTCAAGATGACTCTTTATGAGAAAATACGTCCCATTCCTCTTTTGTCTTTACCCCATGACTCTTTGACTTCTCCATGTGCCCTCTTTTAACTTATATGCAACCAAAAATATATTCATTAATATTAAATAAATATTAACACACATTAGACAAGATATGAATATAAAAAACATCATTAAATGCAATGGGGCCTTTATCACCAATGTTATACCTTTAACATCAATGACAATATTTATAACACTATCAAGGCCAAATGCTAACCCCTAAAATTAAAAAATTTCCATGGTCATCATAGTGCTCTTAAATGTCAAGTGAAGAGAGAGTCATTTTAGTTTCATGTTAATCATGTCAAGTGTCATTCAGAGGTTTTGATAGAGATTCAAGTGCTCTTATGATCTGAAATTTCTTAGATGAAGATGGTGAATAGGGTAGTTGATGACTTATCATGATATTCTATAGAATATTCAGTATATGGAAGGTATGAAACAAAATATAAGCTTAAAAGGTGTGATTAAAATACAAATAATCCTCATTCAATCCTTTTAAAAAGGCTAAAAGGTATTCTTTATGGTATTTAGTGGCAATTTTCCTTTGTATAACTATGTATGTTACCTAAAAAGATAAGTTTTGGTCTTTAAATTTTAAATTTGGTGTCAAATGCCAAAAAAATATTCATTATTAATTTTAACACATTCATATTTATGTCATTACCTTATTCATAAAGTTTCATTCTTTGAAAATATCCTTTCGTGCAAGTCCAAGCGTAGAAAATGCATCTAGTGAGCTCACACATGCCAAATTTCGCTCCATAAAGATGTAAAAATACATAATAATTGTTCTAATATCCTTCATGACTCATTTTCTCTCTCCTTTCCCGAAATTTGTGGTTGAGATCTTTAAGTGTGAAGAGAATGCAAAATAGAGGCTTTTTTTATGGGCTTCATGTAGGGAGTATGAACTTATATGATCCTTTCCATACAAAAAGCATCATGAGATTGAAGGAGGAGATATCACTGGTGTTCCAAAAGAAATTAGATAAAAAGGGACATCATATAAGCCCAAAATTAATTCCGTCCATTCACCTTATTTCTTTGCACATAGTGAGATCCCTTCAGGTTTGTAGGTGGTACGACCATGAGAGAGAAAATCTAGGTCTAAAATTTTAGGCAATGGAAGGGGTCTAAGTGATCTTCCAAATATGGTAATTTTTTATAAATTTATATATTTCTCTCTCCTTCATGAACCATAATTTTTATGTCAAGGCACTCATTAGGTGTTCTTCATCCAAGCAGGTAATCAGTTTTCTAGGATTTCTCCTCATTTGGGCATCATGATAGGAAATATCAAGTTTATGGAGTTTCTAAGGAGAATGATACAACTTTCCATGGAATGATTAAATTAATTTCCACATGTGTGAGGTTAATATGGAGCTCAATAAGTCATATAATTCAAATCTATATTCTACATGAAGTAAAGAGAGATTGTACGACTCATGAGAGAGAAAGAACATCAAGATTTGTTAGATTATTTTTTATAGGGGTTTCATTCATGTCCTGCATTCCTCAGTCAAGATTCTCAAATATTACTCAAATATCCATAAAATAAATCCATCAATGTGTTCTTAACATCTTCATGGAGTCTTATTTTAGCAAATTTTAAGGTTTCTTAATATTTGTTAAGGTTATTAGAAGACTCATAGGTTTCCATTTTGGCACCATATATTTGTTCAAATGGCTTAAAACTATTATAGCTTGTTAAACATGGATTTTACTTGTTTAATACCCTCAAATCAAAAATTTATATACACTTTTTATGTTATTTTCACTTCCATTATGTTTCATTCCATTTCACAACTTTCTCACTGCCTTTTATCATTGCATAAGCCTATCTTTCTACTCCATTCTTAGTTTCATAGTTTCCCATCTTCCATTCACATCATACCACCTTTCCACTCACCTACATTTCTTTTATCCATTATTAATAAGGATTAAATTTTGTTAAAAAACTCCATGATCATAGAGATGTGTTTTTAAACCTTAATACACTACTAAACCTGATAAAGATCATCTACATTCAAGATTTAAGAACATCTATAGTCTTACTAAGATCAATTTCAACAAAGGTTAGTGGATTAAGGAATATTAGGTAAAGGTTACACTCTATAAAAGATAATAAAATCACAATAATATTGGTGAACATATTTCCTCAAAGTTGAAGCATCTAATCTTACCCATAATCTATACATGCAACATGGAAATATCCACCTATAACCATGCTAGAAAGAGGGAGATCAAAGATACAAGATAAGGAGAAAATTAGTTTCTTGAAAGGAGAGTTTGAACTCAATGAATAAATTCAAGGAAGACATAATAATTAGAGTGAAATAATAAGTCTATTGGTGTTTTTCAATACCTATAAACTATGCACAATCTATACAAAGGTAAAAAGGGTCAAACACAGTCAAAATTATGATGAAGAAATGTTTGTATGCTTAAAGGTGGAGTATTGACTATGAATAACATAGTATTTAAGGTGATTAATATGATATTTGGATCAAATGTGGATCCTAAGTATGAATCAAACTCAAAACTCAGTTCAAGATAAATTTCCATAGGAATCTTCACCTATAGTAGGGTCTCTTAAAGTATGTAGACTTGGATCTCAGTCAAGACTATTATAGATAAGGATCTATGTTCAATATATAGAGTAATGAGTGTGGGGGTAAAAAGTGTGGTAAGTGATTATAATTAAATTAATATTAAATTCACACCTTTTTAAAGATCAAACTCAAACATGTTCTCATGAAATGACCACCTATAGTAGGGTTAAAAGGCTCTTAAAGTATGTGCATACTATGTCAAACTAAGACTATGAGGTGTTGTCATGTTATTTAGGTTCAATAAGGTTTATACCATGTTTTTATAGTCTCTTATAATGGTTTTAATATTTATTTTAAGTTATTAACTTCAAATGGCATAATAACACAATCATTCACCACAACCAAACATCACCTACAACCTTCTAAACAAGTATATCTCTAAGTTTGTGAAGAGGATGAGAGCATCACAATATATGATATATTTTCATGATAAATGTATGATTAATGAGGGATTATGGAGATATTAACTCATTAATAAAATTAATAGGATTTCTCAAAGCAATATACAGTCGATGTCAAACTTTGGAATGACCACCTATAGCCATACTAGGTGGTCAATTCCATTGATACATCCATATACTCTCAAGGTGTGACTCAAAACCATTTAAGTCAAAGAAGAGACTAATGAAGTTAAATTTTATTTAAAATTACAAATTTACATCATAAAACCTCCATAAAGATCATGATCTCCATGAAAAGTACTACCAACTTAGCAAGTACAACACATAAGCCTGTGTACAAATTAGGATTGTGTAAGAACCTAAAATCACCCTTGAAGAGAAAATACACCAAAGAAGGAGGTGAGAGGAAGATTTTAGATCAATTTTAAGGTATAAATGTGAAAAATCATGGTGAAATTTACCTTAAACACTTCCATCTTCTCCAATGAACACCTACAGTAGTATGACAAAGGTAGTCACTTTGATGTTTCTTTGAAGATACATGGTTTTTGATGGGATTTATAAGAATAAGTTGACAAATGAATAAAAATAATCAAAATATTTATTTTAATATCCTAATAATATAATTTTTTTATCATATTCAAACTCAAATACAAATTTGATAAAAGAACTCAGTCTTATAAAGCATGAAAAAACATAGGTAGCAAACTAGTCAGTTTTGGAAAAACAAATCTACAAACCTCTATATGCAAGATCCAAGTATGAAAATTGGTAGAGTTTGTAATCATGATTGTTTATACCCATATATATTCTTAATTATGTAAATTTACTATTGTAATCATCGACTATTTTAGCACATTCACCTACCTATCTATTGACAATTAGATGAAGGAGCTAGGTAGACTTATTGAAGTGTTATAAGGTATGAACAAAGGGTTTGAGATTCATGAGAGGTTTTTTAAGGTAGGTAAACATGATTATAAGTATTAAAAAACTTTTTTATATTTCTCACTTTTATATTTTCATGCAAATCATGCCCTTGAGGTCTAAAATAAGTAGGCAGCTCAAAACCCCTGAGAGACATAGTCATCAATTGGAACTCTTCCATGGGATTTCTCTACATTTTATGAGCATTGGGATAGTGTGGAGGGTAAGTTAAAAACATTAATTAGGTTTTATATTTGATATAATTCATAAATATTTTCTTTTTTTACTCCTAAAACTTATTTCTTACACACACATTCCATGACAATCACTTGAAGCACAAATTCACCATGTAGACATCTTTGCACACATTTTTCATGGGAAATTATGCTTATCATGGTTTTTTATGGGTCAATATAATACATAAATATGGAAATAATTTTTCCATCAGGGGTCTATACACTATGAACTATTTCTAATAATTTTTTGACCCCTAAAACCATTGCAAATTTCTTGAAACCTACATGATGGAAGAAAGAGGCCTAAATATGCATTAAAATGATGGGTTTGATTTATTATATTAACTTTATGGTATTATAAACTACCTTGAGCTCCTTCATGGCCTATTAGTTTACACATTTGGTACCTTTACTAGATGAACTAGGCCAAATAAGGCTATTTTAAGCCTATAAACAAAGGAATGAAGGGTAATTGGACATTCAATGCCTTTTATAAGCAATATGGGGCCTTAAAATTCCTCAATAACTTTAATAAAATCATCTAAAAGGGTAATTTTGGTCATTTCCATAGGTATATAGGTCTAGAGTGTTAGAGGTACAATCACTGAGGGGGGATGAATCAGTAAGCCCAAATAATCCAAATTCAATTCTGATCTTTACAAATACTTAATTTAAACCAAAAACTTTCATGAAGCATACACATCATTCATATAAATGAGTAAGAGAGATAATGCAAGATCAATCACATAACACATGACATACAGGGAAACCCTCTTGGGGGAGAAAACCCACTAGAACCTACAAATGGACTACTATCCTATAATAATAAGATCCAATTTAGATCATCTAAAAATGATCAAGGAAATATAATCCTTATTTAGTGAGACTACAATCCCACAAGGTGTTGTCACATTTGTATAGCTAAGCTACACTAATAACCAAAATTCTAACAAGTTCTACCTTGCAAAGATCCTGTAACCACCTTAGATGTTGAACTTCCAAAATAACACCTATGAACACATCCAATTTTGAACTAATTTATTCAACACATGATGATATACCTCTAATTATCACTTTTTACCTTCACTCATACTCAAATAGCAAGAGCACTATTCTACCAAAAAAAATTATAACCAATAGGTCATACAAATAGTCCTCAATCTATTCTACTCTTCAAATCATCTTCAAGGTACTCTACCCCTCCTTTGCTCCATAATTCACACACACAATCCTGTCTCCAATCTATCTTAAGTCTCTCACACTAAGTTTAGATATTGCCATCTTTTATTTCACTATTTATAGAGCATACTTGATAATCAAAACCTTGGTCATCCATTAGGTATACCTTATCCCTTACGGCATCTCTCATATAAAGACACAACTCAAAAAAATATTCATAGGTTGGCTATAACATCTATGGGTCATCCTTTAGCAACTACACCTTTAATAAGGCCCTTAAAGCTCTTATAGGTCTGATATGAACCTATTCCCTCCTTTAGCACTTCATCAAACAAAATAAGAACATAAGACCACTTTCAAATACATGGGTCCACTCCTTATGTCCCCTTTGACATCCTCAAATTATCATGATCAGCTTTGCTCACCTCTGTATATGCTCAATCAACTCAAATAGAGACCTTTACAAAAGAACACCATTACCAAATATACATTCAACATTTTAAGCATTGTTCATACTGAAGATAGATTGATCACACCTCCAAAACACTCACAAAGCATCCTTCTACAACACTCCAAAATAGAAAATTCATCATGAGACATATAAACAACATAAAAATGATCTCAAATATCCTTCTCAGGTCACTTACAGAATAAGAACAAACACACAATCAACTTCTAGGATCAATATATTTGACTTTACACAATTTCACATCTTCAAATTAGGTTTAATAGATGTGTCATGGAGTTCTCTTCATCTTTTCTTTTTACAGCACCAACAAGTTTGAATTTTATTGATTGATATGGATAACATATAGAAATAATATCTTTCCATATGTTATTCAAATATTTGAATGATAATGGTCACAGTTAAACTTTGACCACTTTTCTTGCAACTTGTGTCCTTGCTACTCAGATCAATTATGTACCATTGATCTTGTCCAAACTTTAACGCATAGGCGTCAATGCTCAAATTTTAAACCTTAGTTAGTTTGACCTCACTTCATGCAATCTTGAAATTTTGACTCAATGCACTCCATCAATATCTATGGATCAGTAAAGTTTTTAATTATCAATGCTCACCATTCGATCAATTTGTATGAACACCCACCTACAATTGGATATTTATATTTTTCCTTTTACTCAGTCATTAATCATTATACACCTATCTTCATCTCACTTCTTCCTAACTTCTTGGAGTAATTTGCACCATCAAGCTAGTTCGATCTTTACCTCTTTTAATATTGACTAAGTATGGGGACCCTTTCAATATGCTTGGAAGGCCAACTTTGGACAGATATATCTTTTATTACAATCAATCTCATGTCCTAAAAATTACACCATATGTTCTCCTTTCAAAGAAGAATCCAACCATATGATAAAATAATCCTAAAAACTCCACATGTGTGAGATATAATGCTATTAAAATGCCTTCTCAAAAAAAATTATCATAGATCCAACCATGCTTAAATTTGTCTGAGAGACTAACTTTGCTCCTACATAAATTTTTCCATGCTTCAATGCATGATCTAAATTTTAGCACAAATCAACTAGGATCAAAACTAAAAAAACCCATATGATCATTTTATCTTTACACATTTACACATGCAAGATATAACATCATCAAAATATCTACTTAAATTTTCTTGTCACATTGCAAAATTGGCTATGGAAAAACAAAGTCAAACTCCCTGGGAGCTGAACTTTGCATATGCACATGTTTTGGCATGATTTATCACAAATAAACTAGGCTCAAAACTAAATAAACCCATATGATCACCTTATCTTGAAATCTCCACATGTGCTAGATATTCCATCATCAAACTACTTACTCGGCTGGCTATGGGAAAATAATGAATTATGACTAAGAAGCCAACTTTGCACCCTCATACATTTAATCATGATTCAGTGCATAACTTGAGATATATCACATAATAACTAGGTATGAATGTGATCAAAACCATATGACCAACTCCCATTGACTCATTCCCATGCGACAATGGTGATGTCATCAAACTACCTACTCATATTTTCTACCACTAGACCCAAAGTGTCTCGATGAAAACTATGGATAACTAGATGAAATCCACTCATACACAAAATCACTCAAATCATTCTTGAATTTTTATAGTACCTCTTACAAATGATCAAATCACCATACTCATCTTTCAACCTTTCTAACCATGCCAAAATAGAAGATCAACCAACCATACTTCAAGCATACTAGGACAAACACATTGCACACTTTATCATTATCACATAGACTATCAAAGAACTTCATCCACTCACTAGGACACCTTTATGACATCACCATGACATCATTGAAAATAATCCAATAATCTCCCCCTTTTTCATTGATGTTAACAACCATAATATATAGTAATATATATCTCACCTTCTATCTCTTCAACCACTCCCACAATAAGAACTTTTCCCCCCTTTTACACAATGACAAAGTGGGTAAAAACTGATCATGAGGACCTAAAAATACCATCAGATAGGAAATGACCATCCTATAAATATGATACAAACTCCCCCTTACCTTGAGACTACCTCTTCATGCCTTGACAACTTCCTCTTATTCTATGCCAACACTCTCTTCAACCAAGCACTACAACTGATGAAGAAAGAACACACAAAACCATAAAAATTTGATGGAACACATCAATAAACATCTAATAGGGACTCACCCTAAAAATTCTAAGAAATTTTATATTCTAAGTATCTTCATATCTCTATACATCTTTAGGAACCACCATACATGCTTACTAGCCTTCTTTTTCAAGCTATCATAAAGACCACCAACAGAACTTGATGTCACTCACCAAATAGGAAATATAAACTAAACCAATCTTGAGAACTCATATTGAAACAAACATACCTTGATCTTTTGTATAAATAGATCAAAAATCACTCTTCTTCAAATTAGGCCTATTTATCCTCCTTGTAGCCCTACCTGGAACTTGCAGAGCCCAAAATTTTTAGTAGACACATCTTCAAGATCTAAAATTTCATATCTAGAGCACACTCATATTCACCATAAATTATGATAATTTTCATCACCAATATAATATTTTACAACATACTTCCTTCACAATCCACTAAAACAAGTTCATGAACTTGTTGCTCACCCTTAACCAAAGACCTTTTCTGATTGGCATTATCATCTTGAGCACTGTTGACAATTTTTTGCCCAACAGGCCAAAAATCGATCCCCTTCTTTCCCTGTTGTTCTAGGCCAATTCATTTTTTGATTTTGCATGAGTCTTGCAAATTTTTGTGGACTCTACAAGTTTCAATAAACTCTGCAAGTTTTGTATGGACTCTGTAGGTGTGTCTTTCGGCAGTTGAGGAACCTATTCTAAGAGTGCAAGGTTTTAGAAAGCTTCTTTAGACTATTGTCTAAATAAATTCACAAGGAAGGTTAACATCTTTGAACCATTGAACTGGTTCAATGCTTTAGTTTAATGCCTTGGTTTAATGCTTTATTTTATCACTTTGGTTCAATGCTTCAGTTCAATAAGATGGTTCAATCACTTGGTTCACTCAATCAGTTCAATGACTTGGTTCGGCTAGGTTGGTTCAAAGCTTGGTTCAACATTTGGTTTAATGCTTGGTTCAAAGCCTGGTTCAAAGAGTGGTTCAATCAAAAATTTAAGGAGAATCTCCTGAAGGACAAGTGCCCTTACAGAGGGTAGAGAACACTTCAAAGAGGCCACAGAGAAAGCCACAAGGGTAATTTATTTTTGATTTTTGTTTAAGGTAGTCGAAAGGCAAAGGCATAATTCCTTTGGACAAAAAGTTTAAAGGAATTTCAAAAGGCTGCAAACAAAAATCCCACAAAAGTCTAAGGCATTGAACGAATTCTTTTAGACTTTTTGTCTAAAGGAATTCCTTCAGACAAAAAGTCCAAAAAATTTTAGAAGGAAGAAAACCCGAAAGAAATCAAAGCGGCTGAAATAATTCTCATAGAATTTTTGTTCGTGGGGGAAAAGCCCATGGGAAAAACACGAAGAAAGAAACCTGCTGAGGAGAAATAAGACCGCCCGAAGGGTATGTGCCCTTGCAGGGGGCTCTAGCCAAGAAAAAGGGACTTTTATCAAGACCCTGAAGGGTAGGTCCCCTTCAAGAAGGATCAAAACAAGAAGTCCAAAGGAAAGGGAGCGACAGAAAAGGTTGAATCAAAGTAGGAAGCTAAAGGAAAGTCCAAGGGGTGACGGGCTTGAGGATGCCAAAATCAAACATGGAAAACTAGCCGTTGGGTATTAAAACACAATGATGGGTGTGCGAACATCATTTTCAAGGCTTGTGAAATAGCCATTGATTTTGAAAAGCCTTAAAGAGGAGCCCAAGGAACACAGTGACCTACCAAAAGATAGCCCCAAGGGGCTGAAGGAGCTAGAAAGAGACAAATCAAGGAAGAAGACAAAGTGTAGGAAAAGACAAAGTAGTCTAAGTGGCAAGGAGAGGTGAGTTATTGCTAGGTGGTCATCAAATGGCACAAACAGTAAATGGCATAGCCTATCTTCTCCATTTTGCATTTATAAGGGGACAAACCATGTGAATATCTGGGAAGAGCAGTCTATTTTTAGAAAAGAGGCACATCCCATGCTTTCACATTAATGCTTGAATGCCAAAGTCAAGATCAGTGATTACACAACATGGTTCTAATAGGCCTTTTCCAAAAGAATGACATCAGCAACAGTGACTTCCTCTTCTTGATGCTCTCAGCACACATGGGCCAGCTTGTCAAGAGCACCAAAGTCTTTTCAAAATAAGTTCCAAGTTCCCTTCTCCTCTTTCTATATATTTTAAAACTTCTCATTTGAGATAGATCACTCTCTTAGCCTCAAGGCAAAACTCTGCCCAAAAAATCTCTCAGGCTTCTAAGGCAGAGCTTTGCCAGATTTTACCTTGAATCAGGACTTAGCATTTTTACCTCTATTTGGACTTGCACTTTAAAGTATATGTCTATGTTCTTTTTTTGTGTTAAGTCATTGTATTTCATGCTTTTCAAAGTTTAATTACAACATGTCTAGTGCATTATGAAGTCTCTTTTCTACAGGTCTGCTAGAAGTGTCTACAACAAGAATAAAGGTGTATGTGAATAGGCTGCCCAAGTGTGTTGTAGAGTACCTTTGGTAGTTCCTTCCTCCTTGTATCTCTACAAACCCCTAACTCACTAAAATAGAAGAGTTTCCCACATCAGATGAAGTTTATGGGCACTTCTTCTTGGTGAAAAGTGTATGTTTGGGCTAAGTGGGTCAACATTTTCTGGTGTATCACCTTTTCACTTTTAGGCTTAGGTTCTATTTTCAACATCTCTCTCCCTTTTCATCCCCCCCCGACTTTTTACATTTACTTGTTAGTGGTAGGAGAAACCAAGGCCTAAAAGATACATCAAAGGGAGCTAGCCCTTATCTAGAGACTCTCCCCTCTAGCTTTGCCAGTCCCACAAGTGAGAGGGGAGTTTCCATTGTTGCGTGTGGAAGGGTAGGAGTTAGGCGTCCTACCTCAGGTGCGACCCACTGCATCAACAAGCACATAAATTTTATTTTCCATTGAAAGGATTCTCTTAAATTGTACAGATAGAGAACTCCTCTACACCACAATGCTCTACCATGGTGTGGAACTAGGAGTTGATATTTATTCTCTTCCTTGGTCATTTGATATTTATAGTTCTTCTTTTTCTTTGGCTTAGGAGAAACAACTTCCTCATCTAATACAACATTCTTCTTTTCTTCTATGATTGGATTGACAATACATGTAGACAACATATATTTATTACATACCTTTTCATCTGAAAGATCCACCTTGTCATTTGGAACCTCATTTCTAGGCTTAGACAATTGATGTTCTTTTCATGATACATGATCAAAAATAGCAAGATGTTCACTTGGATCCATGAATACATTAGGATTGGCTTCAACCAACACCTTGGTCTTCTCTTTGAACTTGATCTATTAATTCTTAACATGAGTAGACAATGAAACCTCTTGGTACTCTTCAAATTTTGAAGAATTCTCCACCATAGCAAACAAATTACTTAAACATACATTCTCATCATGAATCACACTTTTTACCTTTGGCTTCCATGTGTTAACATGCCTTCTTCCTTACACTCTAGGAGCTTGATTAAACCTATTTTGATTTATAGGCATTTGTTTGTAGAACCTAACAATGTGACCTCTCTATTCATAATTAAAGAACTTAACTATGTTCATACCTTTAGACTAATGACCCCCATCATAGTTCTATGAAAAATCATTTCTAATAGGTATCTTGTATTCTCTAACCCTATGACCAAATTCATTACATGTGTAATAGTAACCATTAAATCTTGCATACATCATGGCATTTAGATTTCTGATTTGTCTTCATTCTACCAGTACCTTCAGTCCTTGTTTGATGCTTTGTCTTAAAAGTATGATTATCCTGGTTCACATTAGTCTTCATCTTGTCTTGAGTGACATTCTTTTGTTCTTCTTCATATCCAAGACCAGTTTTATTACTATCATTCTTTTTGACCACTCTGAATGTTGTTTAGATCACATGAGCTCTTTTTAAATCTCATAAATGACTTCACCTTACTAGATGTCTTCTCTAAATCAGATTTCAAAGACTCATTTTTAGAGACATACCTTGAACATTCATCTTCTTTAGCTTTTAGGATTGTATATAGAATTTCCAATTGACAATTGAGATGCTTGATCATATCTTCATGCTCCTTGGTATGTTCATTCAATCTTTCCTCATATACACTAAATTTACCTCATATTCCTTGAGTTTATATTTCATCTTCTTATTGATCTTCTTCTCAATCATCATTTCTTCAAGAGAATTCATCAATACAGTCTCATAATCCACCTCATCTTCATCATTATTAAATCACTCCAAGTAAACACCTTATGATGTGAATAACTTCCTTTTTTATCCATGAACATAGATTCATCTTAAGTGGGACCATCATCTTCATGATCATATTTTGAGTCACTATCTTCACTCTCATCTAATGAGCTACAACCTTCTTTGGTGTAGAGACTCTTTTTTTTTTTTTGAAGGACTTCATCTTATTGTTAAACTTTCTAAATCCTTTCTTCTTGCATGTCTTCTTTTCATCATATTGGCCTTCATCATTCTCTTCATCATCTTTCTTCTCATTATTATGAGGTCACTTATGAGCAAAATGTCTTAATGTCTCCATAATTAAACATTTAAAGGGTAGTTTACCCTTATACTTCCCTAAGTTTGTGTTTAATTTCCTAGTAATAAAAGAAATTAGTTCATCCTCATCAATGTCAAATATGTCATCCTCTTTATATTTCTTACCTTGGAACTAATTCTTAGGCTTCATCTCTATCTTTAATGTAGCTTCCTTCATTGGTGGTATATCATCATTTATTCTCATCTCATATGTAGTAAGGGTTCTATGCAATTAATCCATTTTTAACTGAGTAAGATCATGAATATCTTCTATAGTAGATACTTTTGGATCAAAATTGAGAGATATAGATATTTATACATTTTATACTATAGTATCCTCTTTAAGATTATCTCTAAGACTTTTGATTATTTTGATAGACTCATCAAATCTCTATAGAAAGGATGCCACAAAATCTTCTTCCATCATCTTGAGACTTTCAAATTGCCTTCTATGAGTCTACAACTTAGCAAGCTTGACATTTGAATCTCATTCAAAATTGATCTTCATTTTGTCCCATATCTCTTTAACATAACTACAATGGATTACCTTGGTGTATTTAGTCTATAAAAGACCACAAGTGATAACATTCATCTCCTTATAATTATTTTCAAATAACTTCTCATCTGTAACACTAAATAGAAGAGTAATAAGAGCAACATAACCATCCACAATAGATTGCCATATATCAAACCCTAGGGACATAACTTATGTCCTCATCCTGTCACTTTAAAATTCATAATTGGATCTATTAAAAAATTGGTGCTTTCTTAGTAGATAAACCTCCTTAATGACTACCCAAATTTTACCTTGGATTACCTTCAAGTTGTTAGTCTTTTACCAAAGGACCTACTCTAATACTAATTATTAGAGGTACAATCACTAAGAGGGGGGTGAAGCAGTGAGCCTAAATAATCTAACTTCAATTATAATCTTTATAAAAACTTAATCAATTACCATAATCATTCGTGAAACATACAAATCATTCATAACAATGAGTAAGAGAGACAATGCAAGATCAATCACATAACACATAACATACATGGGAAACCCTTTTGGGGGAGAAAACCCACTATAACATATAATTGTACTACTATCCTATAATAACAAGATTTAATTTATACAATATACAAATGATCAAGGAATTATAATCCCTATTTAGTGAGACTATAATCCCACAAGGTGTTGCCATACTTGTCTAGCTGAGCTGCAATAACAACCATAATTTTAGCAAGTTTTACCTTGCAAGGAGGTTGTAACCACCTTAGATTCTAAGTTTCCATAAAAAAAACCTATGAACACATCCACCTTTTAATTTATGTCTTCAACACCTGATGATGGACCTTTGATTATCACTCTTCACCTTCGCTCATATTCAAATAGCAAGATAACTATTCTTCCAATAGAATTATGACCAACATGTCATAAAATAATCCTCAATTTCTTCTTCTCTTCAATTCATCCTTAGGGAAATCTACCCCTAATTCAATCTATAATTCACTCACACAAGCCTCTCTCCAATCTCTCCCAAGCCTCTCACACTAAGTTTAGAATTCACCATCTTTAATTTCACTTTTTATAGATCATACTTGATATTAAAAACCTTGGTCAGACATTAGGCATTCCTTAGACCTTGTGACATCTATAACATAAAGAAATGAATTGAAACAATCTTCATAGGTTATCCATAGCATATGTGGGTCACCCTTAAGCAATTACACCTTTTAATAAGGCCCTTGTAGCTCTTATAGGTCTCATGTTAACCCATTCCCTCCTTTAGCACTTCATTAAACAAAACAAAACACAATACCACTTTCAAATATATGGGTGTACTCCTTATGTCCCCTTTGACATCCTCAAATGATCACAATCAGCTTTTCTCACCTTTTTATATGCTCAATCAACTCAAATAGAGAACTTATACATAGGAACACCATTACCAAACATATAATCAACTTCTTGAGCAGTTTTCATCCTCAAAATAGATTTATCATGCCTCTAAAATACTCAAAAAGTATCCTTATAGAGTTTAAAACACTCATAAATATCAAATTCATCATGAGACATCAAAACAACATCAATATGATCTCAAATATCCTTATTAGGTCACTTGAAAAATAAGCACGCACACATACACACATAGTCAGCTTCTAGGCTAAATATTTTTAACTATACACACTTACAAATCTTCAAATTAGGTTTAATAGATACACCATGGAGTCCTATTTATATTTTATTTTAAAAACACTAGAAAATTCAACTTCCATCAAAATATATGGACAAAATATAGAGCTTTGGTTTTTCCCTATGTTAAATTCAAATATTTGAATGACAATGGTCACAGTTAAACTTCAACCACTTTGTTCTCATCTCATGTCCTCACTTCTCAGATAAATTATGCACCTTTGATATTGAATGAACTTTAATGCATAGTAATTGATGTTCAAATATAAAACCTTAGTCAATTTTACCTCATCTCATGAAATCTTAAAATGTTAACTCAATGTGATCTATTGATCTCTATAGATTAGTTAGGTCTTTAATTATCAATGCTCACCATTTGATCAATCTATATGAATACCTGCTCATCATTGGATAATTATCATTTCCTCAATCACTAAACATTATGCACATATCCTTATCTTTCTATTTCCTAACTTCTTGGATTAATGTGCACCTTCAATCTTGCTCGATCTTTACCTATTTTAAAATTGACTATGGGAACCCTTGTAATATACCTGTAAGACCAACTTTGAATAAATAGATCTTTTTTTGAAATTAATCTCATGTCTCAAAAATTTCACCATATTTTATTCTTTCAAATAGGAATCCAACCACGTGAAAATCTTCTTCTGAGACCTTTGCATATACGAGATATAACACCATTAAAATACCTTCTCAAAAAAAATTGTCATAGAGCCAACCATGCTTAGAATTTGTCTGGGATACTAACTTTGCTCCTACATAAATTTTATCTCACTTTAGTACATGATCTTAATTTTAGCACAAATAAACTAGGATAAAAATTTAATAAACTCATATGATCAAGTTTTCTTTACACCTTCACATGTGTGATATATAACATCATCAAAATTCCTACTCAACTTTTCTTATCACAATGTAAATTTGGCCAAGTATGGAAAAACATAGTCAAACTACCTGATCTTAAATATATGCACATATTTTGATGCACTTTATTTCATGATCTTAAATCTATCATAAATAAACTAGGCTTAAAATTAAATAAACCCATATGATCACCTTCTATTGAAATGTCTACACATGTGAGATATTCCATCATCAAACTTCTTACTTGGCTTTTTCTAGCCATATGCAAATTTGGCTAAGTATGGTAAAATAATTAATTTTGACTGAGAATCCAAATTTTCACCCTTATAGCTTTTACCATGCTTTAATGCATGACTTTAGATCTAGTACATAACAACTAGGGACAAATTCCCCTTGACTCATTCCCAAGTGACAAGGGTGATGTCATCAAACTACTTAGATTTTTTTCCATTAGACCCAAAGTGTCTAGATGAAAACTAGGGACAACCAAATGAAATCCACTCACACACATAAGCACTCAAAGCATTCTTGACTTTTAATAGGACCCCTTGCACATGCTTGAAGTATGATTGGTTGATCTTCTATTTTGGCATGGTTAGAGAGGTTAGAGGTGACTTCACATGTTCACCATGGTATGGATATTTTACATGGGAAGATAAGGAATTTGGGAGAGTTATAGGGAATTATACACTAATGTTTTATTTCATTGGTTTAGGAATTCAAGTTCTAGGCTTTATGAATCATCATTAAGAACACTGAACACTCTAAAACCCTTGAGAAACCCTACTACAGACCTATTTATGAAGAATTGAATAAGAATGCATCAAAGATAATTTAAGCCACCTAAATACCACATATATCATCAAGTATACTCTAATATATTCATGTCCATGACCATTTGATGTATGGATGATGTATGGACATGGAAGAAAATAAGAATTTGAGAGGAAAAAGTGTTTAAGTAGAGGTAAAATTTAGCTTAAAGAAGATCCAATAATTTTTTAGAAAATCCTAACACTTTCTTCCTCCTCAAACCATTAGATGATCATAAATATGCCTAAAAGTTCCTTTAAGAGCTCATTCAAATCAGCTAGTCTGTAGAATTAGAGATGGCTTGACCTAGTTAACTAGTTTGACTAATTTATAGGTGTTGATTGCTATGAAAGACTAATTTCATGATATGAGACATTGGTTGATGTCTTAAATTCACTATTTTTTTAGGTTTTCAAAGTTTTATGTAGGCTCTTATGGCCATCAAGTGAAATTAGTTGGGCTACTAGGCCTAATTATCCTATTAGACCTACTTGGTTAATAAGTGAAGAATGGTATAGATAGTTGATAAAGTGAGTTAATTCAAAGTGAAAACAAATAGATAATTGATCTTAAAGATTAATCATTCCACATATCTAGTATTCAAGTGGAAATTACATGCACACCTAGTCTTTAAGTGCTAATTCATGCTTAGCTAGTCCTTACCATAAGTTAATTGATCTAAAGTGGCATTAATGCATATTCCATAGTATTTATGCAAGGAAAGGTCATTTAATTACCTTGATATCATGTTAAGAGGATTAATTGAAAATATTTTGCATAAAATTATATAAGATGAGTTTTAATGAGTCAAATATGTCCCACCACCTTATTTTTAATGCCAAAAAGCTCATGCAAAGAGCATACAAAACACTAGACATATAGAGATGTGATGAAGGACTATTGTTAATTTTTTGTAGCTAAATTTTACTTGAGTTAAGGATTTAATAACCTCTTATTATATCTCATATGCCATATTGGCTTTTTCTCTTCTCATTTATCTATATATTGAGGCTTTTAGGCCCATATTGAGGATCCCTCTCTTGGGCATGAGAAAACTCTACCAAGATTGATCTTTGTAACCTCTTGAGATAATAAAAATGATTATTTTAGATTTATTGATATAATTTTAGTGTGATTATATTATATTTATTTGCACATGTGGTAGTATTATATCCCTTTTTAGGTCATAATCTCATCTAGTTACTAGTATGCCATCTTATGGAAGTCATATATAGAGTTTGATGTTCAATAGTAAACTAACAGTGGAAATATTGATTGGATAGTGCCTAGAATCAAGATTTCCATCATTGTCCTCATGATTTGATCACTTGATGAAACCTTTATATGAAACACTATTGCATAAGAGTCATTTTAAGTTGTAAGATTTAGTGATTTGTATTACTTATTAGTGTTAGTTATAGTTCAAATTGAGTGGATGAACTAGCAATATAAGTGTATCACCATCAATTGAATAGGATTTCCCCTTTTATAATCTTTTTAATTATTTTCATCTTATAAATAAAAATAGGTTTTAGTAAGCTGAGCATAAGTAATATATCTGAGGAGATAGTTTCATAATCTAGAGGTTTGGTTCAAGATACAGGTATCCCACAAGTTATAGACCAATCTAATGTTATTTCAAATTTGAAGCATATCTAAGCAATCTACTATAGTATAGTTCAATTTGGGTTTCTAATAGTTTTGACACACTCGGTGGGACATAAATCCAACCATTAGAGCTCATTTACAACATATTGGTATTTATAGGTAGTTTCAAGCACTCATATGGTCCTCATCTTTGAGGTAAAGGGCAACTTATATTCATAAATTCATTGATTTTCATGTGTCTTATGGTGAATGATGGAAACATATGAGGTATAATATTGTCACATACCTCATTATCAACAGCCCTACCATCCATCCCAATTCTAATATGATCCATATCCATCTCATTATGACCCCTACCAGCCCTATATTCACCCTGATCAATAATATGAAATCCATTATCAAGCCTATGATCCTTGTGAGCCTCATTTTATTCCTTGACATCCTAATTATCAATCTAATTAGTCATGGAAATATCATGACATTCTTGATCATCTCGATCAAGTTCCAAGACAATCTATATCAAGCTTCAAATAAACCTTGTTTGGTTATCAGAAATAAATGGTGAGCACAGACACCCAAAAGAGATATGGATAGGAGATCCCTAAGCATGAGATGAAGAGCATGAGAGATTTATTGAATCAAACTAAATAAGTGCATGCATTTTTCATAAGACAAATCCAATCAAAATTTAGTGGTGATATCCTAGACATAGGTGGTATAATTATAGGCATTGAAAACAAGTTGGTAGTTCATGAGGGATATTAGTTTCCCATTGAACTGCCATCTTCTCTTTATGAATATCAAATAAACATATATCATAGCCCTAAATATTCCATTGATACCTTGAAAAAAATTTCTTACTTGGAAGTCTATCTAGGAGACCTCAAAATGTGGAAGAAGTATCTTTTAAGGAGGATAATTTCTATATTTCATAACAGATCATATAAGAGCCTTCATCTTCTAATTAGTAGGGAAAGATCTCTAATGAAGTTGTTCATGACTTTGAGGCTCACCTTGCCAAAAAAGTTGATCTTGCAAACCAACATATTCAGTAGTCAATAGTAGCTACAAAAGCAACACAATCTTATAAGCAAGTTCCTTAATTCATTCTCATGGATGAAAGAAGTGCAAAAGAAGAAGCTCCTTAAGCCAAGTTTATGACTTAGAAACAATTATAGTAGTCAAGGGAGAAAGAAGATAAGTCAAGCATAAGTCAAATTATTGAAGTCAAGAGCAATAATGATATCATGTAGCCTCTACTCCTCCCTCATCAAGAACCCAAGGCCTTTCCTTCATGGAAATCTATTCAAGAGAACTTGTAGTAGAGAGAGGAGGTAATGGTTAACAAAGTTAAGCATCCCATGAGTAGAATCAAGAATCTATGGTATAACTATTAGATTTATCTCATATTCTTGAGTATTTTTAGGCATCTAACATACCAATTATTAAGAAAGAACCTCTCCTTTGTGAGGTAAATGAAGAATATTTAGATGAGATGATAGGTGATGAGGAAGAGGTTTCAGTTGAACATGAAAAGTAAATCACCATTGAGACACTTATTTTCAAGGATAACCACGACTTATTATTTCATAATTACAAATAATATGATATTTAATTTTATCTTCAAGTACAATATTAGATGCAAGAGGAAGCCACTCCAATTGAGAAAGAACAAGATGATTTCCATGAACTCTTTGGTCACATGATTTCTTCCATTTAACATGATAGTCTAAAAGAACTTGTGCAAGTGGTAGAAGATAATTACAAGATAGATAATGAAGATAAATAATAAGTTGACTTTGAGAGCATGATAAATTAGCAAGTGGATGTTAAAGATGAAACAAATTCAAATAACCAAGTAGCGATGGAAAATGTTGTTCATGATCATGATGAGGAAACTTCAATCACACTTGAGCTTAGTGAGAAACTATCACTAAACTTTTTTGATATCATCCATTCAGGTTATTCTTTACTTGAAGGTGATTCACTTCAGTTTGAGAGAAGTAGTTGCATCAAGCAAGAAGGAATCAGCCCTCTAAGCAATCAAATCCAAGAAGTTGTCTTATTATGAGATGACTTTTTTGAGTCTTTCAGGAAAGCTTATCAACTTATCAATCCATCTTTAGATGTTTCTCAACTCTTGGAATTTGAATATTAAATCAAATGGCCTTAGGAAGTCTTGAAATCAGATCCATCTCTCATAGAATATAACTTTTTAGTAACACAAGAAAAATTTCAAGTTGTCCAACATTGCCATCAGTATCTTATGAATGAAGCAAAATTATCATTATTATTTCAAAGTAGATAGATAAGGGAGGAGTATGAATGGGTCTTGGATCACATATACAATTCATGCACCTAAAATTATAACTATAAGAACCAATGGCTTCCCTAAGAGGCTATGAATGTGTAAATGCTCTTAGCTATAAGAGAGAGCTATCAAGATGTGGTAATCATGCATTATGGTGCCATAGTGGATAATCAAGTTTTTCATTTGACCATAGAGGAAAGATTTTAACATTAGGTTAAGTGTTTTAGGTTTTTTGTCATGTTTCAATAATTGAATAGCACAATCACTATTTTTTTTGCCTTGTTTTTGTGTTTGTCTTATTTTGTTCTTTCCTTAGGTTAGGTGATTTGCTTTTTATATTTAGTTATGTTTTTGAGTTTTTTCATTTGTCTTATTTTTTTTGTAATCAATAAGAGGTGTAATAAAAAAAATGGTAGTCAAGAGAGTCGTCAAGTGATGTTATCATATTTTAGACTACCATTGCCATATGAAAATCTAGTGAGTTTTTTTTTACCAATAGGCTAGTCAATCCCTATGAGTCACCAGAAATGTTGGTAATTTAGCTTATCAAGGCCAAATTCCAACCCATATAATTGAAAAAAATTCATGTTAATAATAGTGTTCTTAACTATAAAGTAAAGAGAGAGTTGTTTTAGGTTCATGTCAATGGTGTGAAGTGTCATTATGAGGTTTTGATAAAGATTCAAGTGGTCTTATGATCTAAAAGTGATCTAAAAAAGATGGTGAAGAGGGAAGTTAATGACTTATCATGATATTCTCTAGAATATTCATTATATGGAAGGTATGAAACAAACTATAAGCTTAAAATGTGTGAATAAAATACATATAAGCCTCATTTATGCCTTTTAATAAGGCTAAAAGGTATTCTTCATGGTATTTAGTGGTAGGTTTCCTTTGTAAAACTATGTGAATATTGCCTAAAAAGATAAATTTTGGTCTTTAAATGTTAAATTTGGTGTCAAAAGGCATAAAATTATTCTTAATTCCTTTTAACAAATTTATATTTATGCCATTACCTTAGTCATAAAGTTCCATTCTTTGAAAATATCATTTCATGCAAGTCCAAGCATCGAAAAGGCATCTAATGAGCTCACACGTGCCAAATTTGGCCCCATCAAGATTTAAAAATCCATAATACTTGTTATAATATCCTTCATTAATTTTTACTCTCTCTATCCTTACCCTAAATTTGTGGGTTCAAGCTTTAAGTGTGAAGAGAATGCAAAATAAAGGTTACTTTTATGAGTTTCATGCAGGGTTTATGGACTTGTATGAACCTTTTTGTACAACATGTATCAAGAGATTGAAGGAGGAGATATAAAAAGTGTTCCATACTATATTAAAGAAAGAATTACATCATACGGGACCAAAACTAGTTCCCTCCATTCACCTTACTTCTTTGCACATAGTGAGATCCCTTCATGTTTATAGGTGGTACAACTGAGAGAGAAAATCAAGGTCTAAAATTTTTTGGTAGAGGAAGGAGTATGAGAGATATTACATATATGGAAATTGGTTCTCAATTTATATCTCTCTCCTTCATTAACCATCCTTTTGAATTCAAGGCACTCATCAGGTGTTCTTCATCCAAGCAAGCAATTAGTTTTTTGGGATTTCTCCTCATCTGGGCATCATGACAGGAAAAATAAAGTTTGTGTAGTTTATCAAGAGTATGAGACACCTTTACATGGAATTTTTCAATTAATTTTCACATATTTTATTGTCATATGGATCTAAATAAGGCATATAGTGCAAATTTGTAGTTTGCATGTAGTAAAGAGAGATTGTACGATTCATGAGAGAGAAAGAACATCAATATTTGTTGGATTCTTATTTTTAGGGTTTTAATTCATGTCATGTATTCCCCATTAAATATTCTCAAATATTCCTTAAATATCCATATCAAATAATCCATTAATGTGTTTTCAACATCTTCATGCATTCTCAGTTTACCAAATTTTAAGGTTTCTTAGAATTTGTTAAGGTTCTTAGTAGATTCCTAGATTTCCATTTTAGCACCATATGCTTATTCAAAGGGATCCAAACTATTATATCTTTTTGAACGTGGATTTTTCTTGATTAAGACCCTAAAATGACAAATTGACATATACTTCTCATTTTATTTTCACCACCATTATGTTTCATTCCATCTCATAATTTTCTCACTACCTTTCATCTTTGCATAAGCCTATCCTTCCACACCATTCTTAATTTCATAGTTTCCCATCTTCCATTCACATCATACCACCTTTCCAATCACATCCATTTCATGTTCCAATATTAATAAGGATTCAATGTTATTGATAAATACCATGTTCATATATGTGTGTTTTCAAACCTTAGTACACTACTAAACCTACTAAAGATCATCCACATCCAAGCTTTAAGAACATATATAGTCTTGCTAGGATTAATTTCAAGAAAAGATAGTAGATTAAGTAATTTTAAGTAAAGGTTACACTCTATATAAGATAATAACATAAAAATAATATTGGTGAACATATTTACTCTAATTATAAGTAATCAATCTTACCCATAATTCATGCAGGAAACATGGGAATCTCCACCTACAACCATGCTAGAAAGAGGGAGATCAAAGATACAAGACAAAGAGAAAATTAGTTCTTAGAAATGAGAGATTAAAATAAATGAATAAATTTAAGGAAGTTATAAGCATTATATTTAATAAATAATAGTTTTATTAGTGTTGTTCAATACCTATAAACTATGCACAGAGTCAAGATTATGATGAAGAAAGGTATATATGCTTAAAAGTGAAGTATTGACTATGAATAACATAGTATTTTAAGGTGATACATATGATATTTGGATAAAATATGGATCTTAAGGATTAATCAAACTCAAAACTTATTTCAAGATATATTTTCATGGGAATTTTTACCTACAGTAAGGTTTCTTAAAGTATGTAGACTTGGATCTCAGTCAAGACTATTATAGAGAAGGATCTATGTTCAAGAGATAGAGAAATGAGTTTGGGGGTACAATTTTTTTTTAATTTATGATCATGAAAATAATAATAAATTAACACCATTTTAAATATCAAACTTAGATATGTTCTCATGAAATGATCACCTACAGTAGGGTTAAAAGGCTCTTGAAGCATGTGCATACTATGTCAAACTAAGATTGTGAGCTGTTGTCATGTTATTTAGTTTAAATAATTTTTTTAACATGTTTTAAGAGTCTCTTTAAATGGTATGAATATTTATTTTAATCTATAAACTTCGAATGATATAATTACATAGTCATTCACAATAGCCAAACATCACATACAACCTTCTGGAAAGGCCTATCTCCAAGTTTGTGAAGAGGATGAGAACATCATAGAGTTCCATGGTTATTGGAGGATTAATGAGGTAAAATGGAGATATGAACCCATAAACAAAATTAATAGGGTTTACCAAATAAATATAAAGTCAAGGTCAAACTTTGGAATGACCACCTATAACCATACTAGGTGGTCAATTCCATTAATACATCCATATACTCTCAAGGTGCAACTCAAAACCATTTAAATAAAGGAGGAGAATTATTGAAGTTACCTATGATTTAAACTTGCAAATTTACATCATAAAAGCTCCATCAATACCATGATATCCATGAAAATTATTTCCAACGTAGCAAGTACAACACATAGGCCTATGTATGGATTAAGTAAATGTAAGAGCCTAAAATCACCCTTGAAATAAAATACACCAAAGGAGGAGGTGAGAGGAAGTTTTTAGATCAATTTTAAGGTATAAAAGTTTAAAATAATGGTGAAATTTACTTCAAATACTTCCATCTTCTCCAATCACCACCTACAGTAGTATGATAGAGGTAGTCACTTTGAGGTTTCTTTGAAGATACATGGTTTTTGATAGGATCTATAGGACTAAGTTGACAAATGAATAAAAATAATTATAAGAGGGATTTTAATATCGTAAAAAAATATTTTTTTTAGAATATTATAACTCAAATACAAATGTGATACAAGAACTTAGTCTTATAAATCATGAAAACACACAGGCAACCTACTAGTCAGTTTTGGAAAAAAACATCTACATGCCTCTATATGCAAGATACAAGTATGAAACTTGGTAGATTTGGTAATAATGAGTGTTTATACCTATATATGGTATTAATTATGTCACTTTACTTTTGAAATCATCCACTAGTTTTTCATAGTCACCTACCTATCTGTTGATAGTCAAAAGAAGGAGCTAGGTAGACTTCTTGGAGTGTTATAGGTAAAAAAAGAGGGTTTGATATTCATGAGAGGTATTTTAAAGTAGTTAAACATGATTATTAGTATTAAAAAACTTGTTGAGAGTGATCACCTTCATATTTTCATGAAAATCATACCCATGAGGGATAAAACAATAAGCAAGCTCAAAACCCTTAAGAGACACAGTCATCAATTAGAACTCTTTCATGAGATTTATCTTCATTTTATAAGAATTGGGATAGTTTTTATGGTTATTTAAAACCTTTAAGTAGTTATTTTAATGGATATAATTCATAAATATTGTCTTGTTTGACTCTTAAAACTTCTTTTTTATACACATAGTCCATGACAACCACTCAAAACACAACTTCACCACGTAGACATATCTACACACATTTTACATGGGAGATTTTGATTATCATGGCTTTTGAGGGGTTAAATATACTCCATATCTATTTCAAGAAGTTTTTCATTAGGAGTTTGTACGCTATGAACTATTAGTAATAAGTTATGGACCCTTAAAACCCTAAGACCTACCTGATGGAAGAAAGAGGCCTAAATATGCATTTAAATGATGGGTTTGAGATATTAAATAAACTTGATGGTATTATCAACTCCCCTAATCACCTCCATGGATTATTGGTTGACATTTATAGTACCTTTACTATATAAACTAGGCCAAATAAGGCTATTTTAAGCCTATAATCAAAGTAATGAAGGGTAATTACATATTAAATGAGTTTGAGAAGAAATATGTGGTCATAAAATTCCTTAATAACATTTATACAATCATCTAAAGGGGTCATTTTAGTCATTTCCATAGGAAGATAGGTCTACTAAGGAGTTGCTTGCATATAAGTATAAGAATAATGGCTTAATAAAGAAAATTACATGACTTTAAATAACATTATTTAGGTTTTTAATGTTATATAAAATGGATTAGATCCTTTCAACTCATCATAAAGTCTGAATATTGAATAAATTATGCATAAACCTATGCTTATCTTTGACATCACTAGACAAGGCCATCAAGAAGGGGTAGCAATATCCAAAGAAAGATCATGAGGGCACTTAAAATCACAATGAATCATAATAATATATATGTAAGAGATATTTATACCTAATTTGAGCCATATAAGATGCATTGTGACTGATCATCTTGGCCTTAAAATACCAAACATACTTAAAAAGCCTATTTTCCACCCTAAGAGGTGATTTCACATGCTCACTGTGGTATGAATAGTTTTCATGGGAAGTTGAGTAATTTAAGGGATGTAGAAGGCCTAATACACTAATTTTTTATGGTATTGGTTTATGAATTTAAGTACCATGCTTTATGAATCATCATTAAGAACCATGAACACTCTAAAACCCTTGTAAAACCCTACTACAGACTTGTTTGTGAAGAATTTAAGAAGAATGCATCCAATCTGATTTAATACACCTAAATACCACCTAGATAATCAAGTAAACTCTAAGAGATTCATTTCCATGATGATTTTTATGTGTAAATGTTGTATGAACATGGTAGAAAATAATATTTTGAGAGGAAAAAGTGTAGGAGAGGTATAAGGTAGTTTAAGTAAGTTTAAATCATTTTTGAGAGAAACATAACCCTTATCCTTCCTCATAAAATCATTATATGATCATAAATATACATGAAAGTTCCTCTCAAAATCTCATTCAAATCAACCAATTTATAGAATTGAATATAGTTTGACTAATTTATAGGTGTTTCTTTTCAAGGAGGACTCATTTCATGATATGAGGCTTTGGTTAATGTCTTAAATTCATAATATTTTTAGGTTTTAAAAGTTTTACGTAGGTTATTATGGCCATTAAGTGAAATTATTTGGGATACTAGGCCTAATTGGCCTAGTAGACCTACTTGGTCAAGTAAGTGAAGAACGAAATAGAAATTTGATAAAGTGAGTTAATACAAAGTGGAAACCCATATATAACTGATCCTCAAGAGAAATCATGCCACATATCTAGTCTCAAAGATTAGATTACATGCAAAACTAGTCTTTAAGTGTTAATTCATGCTTAACTAGTCCTTACCATGAGTTAACTAATTTAAGGTGGTATCAATGCATATTCCATAGTCTTCATTCAAGAAAGGGTCATTAACTTAACTTGATATCATGTTAAGAGGATTAATTTTAAAATATATGGTGTATAATTATATAATAAGAGTTTTAATGAGCCAAATATGTCCCACTACCTTGTTTTTAATGCCAAAAGCTCATGCAAAGAGCATGAAAAGCACTAGAGATAGAGAGATGTGATGAAGGACTATTGGTAAATGTTTGTAGCTAAGTTTTACTTGAGTTAAGGATTGAATAACCTATTATTATCTCCTCTTTACCACATTGGCTTCTTCTCTCTATTTTTTTGATATATTAAGGCTTTTAGGCCTATTTTTAGGATCCCTCTCTTGGGCATGAGAAAACTTTGCCAAGATTGAGCTTTCTAACCTCTTGAGATAATAAAAATGACTATTTTAGATTCATTGATATAGGTTTAGTGTTATTATATTAGTTTTATTTTCATATTTGGTAATATTATCTCCCTTGGTAGGTCCTAATCTCACCTAGTTACTAGTATATCATCTTATGCAAGTCATATATAGAGTTTGATATTGAGTAACTAAGCTAATAGTGGAAATATTGATTGGTTAATGCCTTGAATTAAAATTTCCATCATTGGACCCATGATTTTATCACTTAATGAAACCTTTATGTGAAACACCATTTCATAATAATCCCTTAGAGTTATAATATTTAGTGATTTATATTGCTTATCAGTGTTAGTTGAATTTCAAATTGAGTGGATGAACCAGCAATATAGGTGTATCACCATCAGTAGAATAGGATTTCCCATTTATTAATCTTTTTATCTCTTTTCATTCCAAAATTTAAAGTAGGTTTTAGTAAGTTGAGCATAATTGATATTTCTAAGGAGTTGGACTCATAATCTAAAGGTATGGTTTGAGATACAGGTACCACATAGCCTATGGACCAATCCAATGTTAGTCCAAGTTTGAAGAAGATCTAAGTAATCTACTTCAGTAGGGTGTAAATTAGGTTAATTAAAAACATTCCCCACACTCACTTAGTTTATACTCATTCAGGGAAGAAAATATTAATTGTAGAATTATTCACACAAATCCCAAAGATAAAACCAAGGATACTTAAATTTCCTAAAGCATGAGTTAAGGTAACATAATCACATGAGGTATGTTAAGTACTTAACAATATATAAGAGTCTAAATATTATACTTGAAAACACACAACCATATTCAAATGCATCAAAGATGATAAAAATTAAAAGTAACTACAAGCTATCTAAATCAAATAATGATTAAAAAACATATTCTACTATTTACAATATGTGTAGGGTTCTCATTTTTCATTCTATTATCCCCCAACACATACATCTACTCCATCCTTTATGATGATGATATCCATACATAATAATTTGAGGGATGGAATCTATATTGCATCCACCTCAGAATAAAAAAGTTAGTTAGCTTGAATCAAGATAAAATCCATAATATATTTTTGTAATGAACTAAATCATCATGATCATTATATACATAACATAAAAAATATAGCTAACTCAATAATTTAATGATCATGTAAATAAGTAACTTGTAACTATTCATACATCAGTATATAAAATCTATCTTAAAAAAATGTTAATTATCCAAACAATAACCATAAAATCCACAAATCAATAGGTTATCAAGTCTAGAGAGGAAATCAAGATGTAACAAAAGCACTCATTACCTATGGTCTTGTAAAACTACTTATAGTGAACTACAGTTATGGTATTATAATGCTACATAGGGTGAATTTTAGTTTTTTAAAACTCTAAGTGGTGACATGTGGTTTTTAAAAACTACAAGAAGTGATTCATGATTTTGCCAAAATCATGAGTGATGGTTAGACACTAAGATCAATTTGGCTAAACCTTAGTGTTAGGACTTAGTTGGGTAAGGGGATGGAAAGGAAATAAGTATATGGGTAAGTAAGGTAGGTATGGATGGGTAGGGTTTATATGGATGGGTAGGGTATGTTTTTATAGGTAAGGTATAGATTTGGATAGGTAAGGTATAGGTTTGGATAGGTAAGGTATAGGTTTGGATAAGTAAGGTATAGGTTTGAATAGGTGAGGTATACATTTGGATAAGGTATAGGTTTTTATTTATTAGCATCTAATAGTTATTTAAGGTAAAGGAAGATTTAGGTGTGTTATCATCTAGATTATGGCAGCTATTGATTTTACATGAGATGCATCAGTTGAGTTTGATAGATTTTGGATTGCTAAAGATGACTAGATTATATTAAATTACCATGATGTCATTAATTTGGATAGATCATTAACTCAATACTACATTGGTGGAGCAATGTCATTTTGAGATGATCACTTTCCACTTCATCATAAGAGAGATGATCATTATTTTAGAGGATGTGTGGCACATATTTCAATTACCTATGAGAGAAGATATGATCTACTAGAGGCCATGAGCATTGAATGTGATTGTAAATTGGTTATGTGGTCATCCATAGGTTGAGGTATATGATTTATGGATTGGCATTGAAAGGTCCTTAATGGATGATACCATTGATAGATTGACCCTAGTATTTATGTCTCTTATTACTTGCATACTATTTCTATATAAGATGGTCAGTGGTTTCATCTATGAATAGGGCATGTAGTGATAGTGGCAGACATGGTATAGGACTATTAAGTGTTTTCATTGGGATTGATTGTGTTGGTCCACCTATATAGGGAGATTCATATCAAGGCTTATATAGGGGTGGTGAGCTTTGGGACTTCACTATTACTACAGATATAGTGTTGGGACCATGTGGCAATCGAGAGGCCATTGAGTGTAGAGATGGAATCCAAAGTGAGTTAGATTAATCATTAGTCAATAAAATTCATAAAGAACATAACTAACTAATCCAAATCCTTCAATTGGGTTTAAAAATGAAAATTAAGAGCTAGTGAAATAAGGAATATACTAACAAACCTTCCCAAGAGCATCCCACCTCTAAGTATGGCTCAAAACATGATTTCCCCTTGATTTGTTATTCAAGTCTTTTTCAATGATGAGTGTCTTGCTCCTCCATCATCTCTCAATGCACTAATGAAACTAAGCTCATGAAATTGATCAATTTTGTACCAATATTGAATCTATCATATTGTAAATTAAGTATAATAACACTATAATAAAATGACTTGTGAAGAGAATTTTATATAATAAATTTACAAAAAGAAGCTTAAAAATGGTAGTCTTATCCCTCATATTTATATATTTTTATAAATGATCAGAATCAACCATGACCATCCCTCTTGAGATTAAGATGTGTGGCCATAGATCAATTCAATTTTGAAGGCTCAATCCATAAATATCCATATTAATATTTGGAAGAAAGGGGTGTTAAAGAGGCATGGGAGGCCTTAAACCTAATATTTTTTCCATTTATGGATTATGGATGCTACCCCATAGATGATGTCACTCTTCAATAGCTTCCATGGATTTTCCACTTAAGCTCTTAATTTGGATTAATTTGCCTAAGTGAGGTTAATTAAATTTTGTGCAATTCTTTAGAAATTGGTTTCTCATTTAATCAAATTGGTTGAAATGTCAAGTTTCTAGGTCTTAATTTGATTGGATTATAATTAGAATAAGGTGTTAGTTTCATACAAATGAATACCCTATTTAGGATATTGTTGACATAAAATAACACATGCATATGTCATGTGTTTATGAATTAGAAGAATTCAGTGGTTTAGAGCATCACATTACATTTTTATCATTTTAACTCAAAATTAATTTAGAAAAGTTCATAATCACATAAAATGCATTTCCTCATTTAGGGATACATTAGCCTCGATTAACACTTGTATATAATAAGCTTGAATCATTTAGCATGTTTAAGTGATTTTGGCCCAAATTGTGCATTTGAGTAAATTTTGAGTACGATTTATGATTTAAAAATAATGATGTTAGGAATTAGATGTCTACATTTTGGCCTTATTTAAAAAAATTTAGCGAGACATTCAGATGAAGCAACATATTTTTAAATAAAAAAGTTATCATGAAGAAGTTGGAATGAAATGACCCATGATGCCCCCTCAAGAGGACATATAAGGATTGAAGAGATGTATGGACTCTCAAAAAGAGAGATAAAAAGTGAAATTAACTCATGGATGAGATTAAATCCATATTGAGCTAATGCTTACACATGTTGGTTCTCAATGATCAAAATATAATATAATATAGTGGGCCCCAAAGGAGGGGGAGGTGGGGGAGTGGGAAGGATACAATACAAAAATATAAATGACACACTTTGAACACACCTAAAATAAGGTGCAATTTGTGTGCTTAGGGAATGATCAATCCCAAAACAAGTTGCGTAGTTTAAAATCTACCAAAATGAGGGCAAAAGTTGTAGATATTAGAATGAGAAGAAATAGGAGAGCATTTATCTAGAGAAAGGAAATAATAATGTGCCTTAATAGATCAGATTTGATTGGTAGATAAAGAAATTTTGCCCTAGTAGGGCTCATTTTGACCACTGATAAATAATTTTACCCCTATAAGGCTGATTTAATTCGGTAATTGGTCTAAATGTTGTGCCTCAATAGGGAAAATTGGTAGTCATAATTCAATGATATAACCTAATACACATATTAAATATTAGTGGTCACAAAACATAGATGTAATGGTTAAATGACTAAAACAATCATAAAACATTAGGCATATGAGGATGTATAAGTGATGAAAGAAATGAATAAAAGAAAGAGGGTGGTCGAGCGTACTTGAGATACAACATGTATATAGGCACTACCTACATAGTTCAAATAAACCTCAATCCAATTTATTTAACTTATAAGTGGGATAAAATGGAATGAGGAATGAAGAATATAATAAAAATGGACCATTGTTCGATTAGACTCATAATGTATGCCAAGAGATGCATGTATTAATATAGTCTAGTGGTTAATTAATTAGTGCATTAAGAGTTGATATTCATAGATTCATTGAATTTTTTGACTTGGGATCCAAAGCACTTGGTGCTTAATATAGAAAAAGTGAAATTATGCATCATAAGTATGAATGACCTATAATGACATTGTATTTCAATTGTGATGAGCTAGTTCAGATGTAAATATTTATAACTAAGGATAATGATAAAAATTACCAATATTAGAGTTACAATGATTTACATTTAAATAAAAACAAAGAAAAAGATAAAAATAATACATAATTGTACCTAACTTAAAATCAAGATATAAACAATCAAGGCTTAAGTAAGAATAAGAATGTAGAAAATCCAAGTAAGAATAACTTAATAAACAACATGAAATCAATATATGAGTAATCAAGATCCTTGTGTACTATCAAAATGTACTTGGAAAACAAAACAAAATAAAAATATAGATACAACTCTAACCAAATCAAGCCTAACTAAAAACTAGACTAAAAATCAAGTAGAGAATGCATTTGAACTCAGAAAAACAAAGCAAGATAAAACAAAATAGTAACACAAAAGGCCAAGAATAAATGATAAGAAACAATCAAATGAATGAAAATGAACCACCTAGAAAAAAAAATGGAGAGACAAGAAATAACAAAATAATAATAATAAAAATAAAATAAACACACACAAAAAAGATTTAGTCACCATGTTAGTGTGAATAGAAAATAATTATTCATGCACATGTAGTAGAGGTGTTACATTCTATGACAGTGTAACAAGAATAAAAGGATATAATGTTTCCCCCAAGTGATGGGAAAATAACAAGACAACATAAAATAGGGGGAAAATAAGAAAATGAGGGGGTGGTTGAGTTGACTCTAGATGTATGAGACAAGTGGGCATTGCCTACGTAGTTTCATGGATGCAAGGTCCAACATAAACTTTAGGCCAAATGTAGTTCTCCAAGGAAATAGGATAGAATAAAAATGGTGATAAGAAAACATGATTTATGTTATATAATAAATATGAAAATGGGCTCACAAAATGGTGAGAGCATTCAAATGAGTACTTATGAAATGGTAATAATATGGGGTCAACATAAATAGAAGTGCAAGACAATGTTTTTGTTTTGTTTTGTCAATCATTTTTTGATGTTTTTTGTGTTTTTGGAATAAGAAATAGAAATGAAATATTCATAAAATTCCCAAGGAACTACCTGAGGAAATTCATGTTCACAAGTAATATCTCAATCAACAACTAAACTAGATATAACAGGGATCATGGATATAAACAATGGCATAGGGAACTAACTAATCAAGGAGATGCACATCCAAGAGTAGAAGTTATAATAATAGATAAAGCTAGCACAACAACCCATGCTTTTAAATTGGTTAGAGCAAGATCCTTCTAAGGAAACAATTCATGCCAAATAGAAACAAAATAATAATAGAATAATATGTAGCACTAGATAAATTTGAAGAACCATTCAGTAGGCAAAAAACATTAGTTGATGTATTCATGTTCACTTGTCTATAAGAAGGATCTATAAAATACTATTAGGATAAACTACTTTGTAGAACTAGTGTTGAGTGTGTCTAGAATGCCTATGAGTCATAATTAGAATCATAATTGGGTAAGGGATAAACTATTCTAGGTTATAATAGCCTAGGGTATGAAAAGAATATGGTTATATGGAGAATGGTCTAGAATGAATAGGGTCTAAAAGAGGACAGTCTAGGGCAGTATAAAAAGAGTCAATCTAGAATATAAATGATCTAGAGAGCCAATGGTCCAAAATTTACATGGTCTAAAGTCATAAAATAATATGGTTCTCATAAAAATGGTCTAGGGTAGGTTGAGACAAAATGAATGTGGTCCAAGATAGGATGGTCCAGGATATAATAGTAGGATAAAATAACTTCGACACAAGTTGACCCCAAGTAAGGGGTCTTGTATACAATGGTTTAAAAGTTGTCAAGTGGAGAACCACTTGAGATTAAAAATGTTCATAGTCTCTATAATTTATTTTCCACCTAGAGTAGCCAACTAGTGTGACCCTAATTTATAGTTTGCTACAATAACATATGGGCCTAGCCAATTGGTTTTGAATTTACCCTTTTTCTTAAATTTAGAATTTGTGTTCTTCTTATTTTATTTCAAGACCAAATCACCAATTTAAAACTCCCAAGGGAGAATTAATTTGTTTTAGATTTTATGTAATTTATTCTAATAGGCTAGCAAGTTGTCTAGGGTAGCTAAATACTTATCATCAAGGAGTTCTAGTTATTGTAACCTAGAAACTCTATAATATTCATTATCTTCAATGTTCTCCAAAGATACTTAAAATGATGGAAGTTAAATCTCAATTGGGATAATATATTTTATGCCATAAACAAGGGAGTATGGAGTGGCTCCTGTGGGGGTTTGATGACTAGTGCAATAAGCCCAAAGGGAAGGCAAAAATTTCAAGTACTAATTATGGTCAGCATCACTGATAATCTTATTAAGTATGAAAATAATAGTTTTGTTTGACACCTCAACTTATCCATTACCTTGTGGGTTATATGGTGTGGATTTCTTTTGCTTGATTTTGAATTTTTCACAAAGATATTTAACCTCTCAATTTACAAATAATCCACCATTATCCAATATAGTACGTGATGGAATGTCATATTGACAGATGATATGGTAATGTATAAATTTAGTAAAATGCTTCCCAATGACATAAGTAAGAGGAATGTCATCAATACACTTATTAAAATACTTGATAGTAGTGAGAATAGGTCTATGTCTATCTGAAGATGTTGGGTTTATTTTCCCAATGAGATCTAGGCCCCATTTAGAGAATGGCCATGGTGTATTAATTGGTTGTAGTGGTAACAAAGGTGTGTGTATAAATTTTCCATGTTGTTGACAAGAAATACACCTCCTTACATAATTTAAATCATCATTATCCATTTTGGGACAATAGTAACCTATTTTGAGGAGCTTTTTAGCTAAGACTACACTATTGGTCTGGGCCCCACACATTCCTTCATAAACCTCCTTAAGCTCTAACTTATATTCTCCTAAACATTAAAAATTAAGTAACTTTCCATCATAGCCTTTAAAATAAAGTGTGTTTCCAAGGAGGGTATAATGGGATATGTGGTGAAGGAAACATTTTTGATGATTATTGGAAAGGTTAGGTGGAAAAACATGGTCATGAAAATAATTGTAAATGTCTTGAAACCAAGGCAACTTAGGTGGGGGATTGGGACTAGAAATGAAACATACCCTTTCTAAATATAGAAAGACATGAGTAGGCTATAGAATATTTTCAATGAAAAACTGATACTCTTGAGTACTTCTATCAGTTTGTATCATGGACCTAATTTTTGTCATTACATCAGTAGATCTATTGTTGGCCCATGGTACTTGTTCAAATTGTAGGGATTTAAAATGAGTTTTGAGATCGTCCATAATGTATTTTTAAGGTACAATCTTGTCATCTATAGTTTAATAATAATTTTTTGTTTGATTTATAATCAATTAGGAATCCCCATAGACCATTAAATATTGGATATCCCACTATACTGCAAAACAAAGTCCTACAATAAGTGCCTCATAGTTGACCATATTGTTGGTACAATGAAAATTGATATGAAATGCTTTGGGAATCAGATCCCCTTGCAGTGTAATCAACAAAATGCTAGATAAAAATCTTATATAAGTGAAAGAACCATCAAAGTATAGTTTCCATTATTTAGGTTCATGCTGAACTTATTCTATTATCATAATATAATCATTTGGAAAGTTTAATCTGAGTGGTTGAGTATCTATAATATGGGTTTATACAAGTTGATTATTAATAACCTGCTCCTTGATAGATTTATAATTTTTTTACTCAACATCAAATTTTATTAATATCATGACCCATTTGGCCATGTGTCTTGTGAGAGTCTCTTTGGATAATAAAAATTTGAGGGGGTCCACTTTAGTAATAATGATGGTTTTGTTGTTCAACATATAATGTCACAAATTTTGGGATGAGAACACCATAGTTAAATACACCTTCTCAATAGGATTATAATTATGTTCATAAGCCACTAGTGTGTGGCTTTAATAATAAACTACATTTTCCTTGCCTTGATCATCATGTTTTGCCAAAAGTTCCCCCAGTTCATGCTTGATCACTAAAATATAAAGAAGCAATGGCTGTCCAAGTGTTGGTGGTCTCAAAACTAGAAAGTTGGCCAAATATGTCGTGAGTTTTTTTAATTATAATTGACACTTCTAATCCCATTTAAATTTGATCCCTTTCTTAAAGATATGTGTAAATGTGTGGCACTTATCTACTAATTATGAAATGAACCTACAAATAGATTAGATCTTTCCTTATAGGCTTTGGAGCTATTTAAGATTTGAATGTGAAAGAATTTAAATAATGGACTTGACCTTAGTAGGGTTTAAATTAATCCATATTTATGATATAATAAACCCTATTAATTTTATTGAAGTGATACCAAATACACACTTCTTAGGATTCAGATGGACCTTATACTCACAAAGTCTCAAATATTCTTCGTAAAACATCAAGATGTTCAACAATGTCTTTGATTTATCTATAATGTCATCAACATAGTCTTCAACAATATCATGCATCATTTCATGAAAGATGATAGTTATAACATGTTGGTAAGTAGATCCAATATTATTCAATCCAAATATCATGACTTGATAATAGAATGTTCACCAAGGTATGGTGAATGTTGTCTTGTGCTAGTCTTCTTGAGTTATCTTAATCTGATTGTATCTATAAAATACATCCATGAGGGATATCATCTCATACCCAATAGTATAATCAAAAATCATGTCAATGTTGGGTAGAGGAAAATCATCTTTGGGGCATGCTTTATTGATATCTCTAAAATTAATACAAAGATGTATACCATATGGATTTTTGATTACTGGAACTATGTTTGATATCCATTCAAAATAGTCTAGTGGTCAATAAATCATGCTCCTAATTATTTATCTAGTTTTACTTTTACCAAAATATTGATGCATAGATATATCTTCCTCAATTTCTATTTGCCTGGCTTGGTATCTAAATTAACAACAAATCGATGCACAACCAAGTCAAAGTCTAAGCCTAATATGTTGGAGTAAGCCCATGAAAGGATATCAATAAAATATTTCAAAATAGATATAATGTGATCTTACTCCTCATTAGTGAGAGAGGCTCTAAGATAAACAATTTTAGGATTATCATATGTTCTTAGGTTTGCTTCAATAGTTTTTTCAACAAGGAGTGTAGAACCATATTCTATAATAGTAGGTAATGTGTGATCAGGATCTTCTACTTCTACAACTTTTGGTTGTTCTGCCTAAAGCTTTAGATAATGTGACAAATCTAAATCCATTGGTTCAAGTAATGGACAAATAACAAATATCTCAAGAAAGTCTAGAGCAAGATGTTCAAATACTTGTTGTTATGACATGATGCTAGTATTGGATATGAATCTAGGACTTGATAGACCTTATGAATCCTTTGAGATGAGTAAAATTTCCCATCTAAGAGTGCCTAAAGTAGGTTTTCACTCAAGGGCTTATCTTTTTATTTACTATTTCCCTAACTAATGTGTGCCTCAAAGAGGTTTTCACCTAATGATATTGATGTTTTATATTTTTTATGACCAAGAAAGTTTTCCTACTCTCTAAATTAAGAAAAAGGATATAAAAAAATCAAATCCCTACTTATGATTGTCAATTGGCAATCTATCTCAGAGGCCCATATACTCTATAATAGATTCTTCATTCTAGAATTCATCAAGTTATATGATTAAATTTTACAAGTCTTAATCAATGAGTTCATGATGACAAAGGTAAAGGGAATAATGGGACATGATAAGCATAATGGAGTTTAAATCAAATAAGTTTATGTCAGCAAGTTCATCATAAATACTATAATGGGATTTTACACCGCTACCAAGAGTCTCATCTCTATTCGATTTGGTAAAATCAATATGAAAATTCATGAGGTCACCCCCAGGTGGTATAAAATCAAGACCTTGATTCATTTTAGGTTTATCAAATGATAAAGGTTCTAAGATTCCTTACTCGCGTGGGCCAAAGCCTTTTCCTATATAATCAAAATTATCCATAATCTAGTTGGGGATAAGATATTTTGGATTCTTAAAATAATCAACAATGCCATTAGAATATAACCAATATCCTTTAGTAAATTATTCTTGATCCTGATTTGGTTAATTAGTAGGTATAAATACCATTGGTAGTTTCTATGTGTCTTTCTTCTTTTGACAATTCATATTGGGTCTACAAGGGATTTTTGAAGGTTTGGGTTTGCCAAATTATTTAGGAGACTTGGGAGACTTAGAAATATGGAAGGCATCCTTAAGATGGCATGTGGAAATTCCTACATCTTTTATAATAACTTGTATTGCAAAGTTTATGGTAAATAAATTAGCCAATGTGGAAGCAAGGTCACTTGGGTTGATATAATTGGATATTGGTAGATGAAAAACTATGTTTTTGTTCTTCTTTACAATGAATTTGGAACTAGGACAATAGTTATAATTATGAAATTTTGCCTCTATATGTTTTCAATATTCATAAGGATGTGGATTAAAAAGAATGGTGACTTCAATCCCATCATGGGGAAACTTCATGCACTAATATAAGGTGGATAGGATGTCCTGTACTTTATAGATCTAATAACAACCAAGAAGTATGTTATAAGGTAGCTCAATATCCATAATATGTAACAAAGTGTGATGGGACACAAACCCAACAATAACTGGCAAAAAATAGTACTAGAAGATTCCTTCTTGGCATTGTCATATGCCTTTATGGTGATTGTCTTTGGATAAATATCCTTTGTAGTGTAACCCAATCACTATACTAGTTTAAGGGACACTATATTTAACCCTAAATCATTATCTATAATAACTCACTTGATTTTATGGTTTTCAATGATGACCTCAATATACAAGGGTTTTTTATGGCTAGGACCAAGAGTGGACATGTCTCTTTGATCAAAAGCAACATGTCTAAATGAAGACAAATTCCCTACAAGTGTTTGAAACTATTCAGGGTTAATGTCTTAAGTAATAGTGGATTATTGAAGAAGGTATTTAAAAATAGTTATATGGACTTAAAATTTACACAAAAGATATAAAATATAAATTTATGCAGGGGTTTTACTCAATTGGTTTAATAGACTATAAGGATTTTCAATAGTAGGATGAGATGGTTTATCCTTGGCTATCACATTATTAAACTTTAGATTCAAAGGCATAATGATCACATTGGGTCCAGTAGTAGAAGAGGGAAAAGGGCCCTAGAGGGTAAATCATGAGCATCTAGTTATAATTGAAAAATCTATAGGTGGTAAAGAACCATTATAATTAGAAGATGAAGGCAAAGGGCCTTAGAAGGTGACTCATGAGCATCTAGTTGTGTTTGCAAAATTTTGAGTTATCAAGGAACCATTATAATTAGAAGAAGGGGATACATAAATGATAACCAATGGAAGCCAAGGCACAATAAAATTTATTGAACTCAATGTAGTGTTACTTGAGTGAGAGTGTGTTGATCCTATAATAATGGGTCTAGTACTTCGAGAAGCATAGGATGGTTCATGCATTTTAATAGTGGCAGTGGCAATATGGTTTGTATAAATACACCCCATGGTGTTATTTTAGTCATAAGGCATGTTATTTTAACCTAAGTTATTAGCATGGGTATTATTATCTTGATTATGATCATGCTAATTATGATTCTAACCTTGGTTCTAATTTTGTCCTTGGTTTTGATTGTTTCTTGTTGGTTATTGATTGTGTCTAGGCAATGGATCTTTGTAGATGCCCATATCCTAATTAGTGTTATGTGGAGCAAGTTTTATTTCAAATTCATTGATTTAAATAAAATATTTAATGAGGTATCATAATTGAACACATATATAAGTACCATGACCAACAACATGATGGAAGTTACAAAATTCATTTTCCTAATACCAACTAAGTTGGGTTGATCTTCAGGAAATGGCCTTGATATAGGCCACATAATTAGATTATCTATTATGAGCTTTTAGAATACTAACTCAACAGGCTCTCCTAATTTTATAAATACTCTATATTTTTTATTGAATACCCTTCAGAGAGGGACTCTTTGTAAAGTGGTTGGTGGATTAGGTGGAGCTAATTGCACATTTGGATTTGGCAGATCCTACACTATTTGTACATGCCTAGATTCAGTTACTCTATTTACTACCATGTTCTTATTCTTGTTAAACCCCTTGGGTTTATCCATTGTAATAGTTTGGATAGGTGATTGGTTTTGGTTTGAAATTTGACCCTATGAATAAATATTGATAAGGCCCTTAGTGATAATCACCTTCTCAATCTGTACACCTTTGTCTATAATTTCTTCAAATGTGTTTACATAAGAAATTCATAGATTATATGCCACCTTAGGGTGTAGGTTTTATACAAAGATATTGGCCAACTTTTTATCTATAAAATTATTTTTAAAACATCTAGTTAATACTCTCCACTATTATATATATGCTATGAAACTTTCTCCATCTCACTATTTTGCTTTGCAAATGTCAATAATAGTCAATTCATGTTCAATATTATACAAAAAATGGTTGATTTTTTTTTTAGATAGATCATTCCAATCTACCACTGAGCCCTTAGGTAACTTAAGGAGCCAATCTAAAGCTTACCCTACTAAAATTCATGGAAATAAGTGAAGAAAATAAATGTTACTATAACCTACCTCTTAATATAACATAGAAAATGTTTGAATGTGTTCATGAGGGCCACCCTTCCTTTTATATTTATCAAATTTGGGTGCTTCAAAATTAGGTGGAAATGGGACTTGGATAATACTCAAATTGAATGGATATGGACATATCCAATCAAATTTGTATTTCTTGATTTGATTTCCCATCTCCAATTGTGACATAATTTTTTTCATTAAATTCCACTCTTGCATGTTTGGTGCATTGGTATGTGTAATATAATTGTATTGGGTGTATGTTCCCCTATTACATAGATTTTTTTATGGATATACACCCTATGATATATAAGTTTTTTTTTATTCACTCCTGAAGTCAAGTAGTTGAGCCATTAGTTCTTAGGTTGATAAACATTCCCTGAAGTCGACCATCTTGAATTATAAGTGATTTGTTGATTTTGGGTAATTTGTGGTCAATTCACCAAATTAAATGTTAGTTGAGAGAAAATTGACAAATTATTTTAAATAGTTCCTCAATATGTACTGAATGTTTCATTCCTTGATTTTATGAAGTAACAAGAGGTTCTTGATGATTGAAAAATGTATGCTCTGTGTTTGGTGAAGCATGTTGTAGAACCTCTTGTGGCTTTGTTTGTTCAAATAAGATACCATGATCCATTGTAGGTTTTTTCTCAACTAAAGTGTGTTACGTTGGTTCTATCACATTCCTTTGCTCCTTATAAGTGTCATTGTGTATTGAATTGGTAGCTAAAGAGTCAGTTAAGTCTACAATAAGTTGGTTTGCATATCATTGACTTATCTTCTTAATCTTAGTGGCAAGATCTTGATCATTAGGTTTTGAATATAAAATCACTTCATTTCCTTTTATAGAAGAAGTAATTCTTGATTTAGAAATATGATTGAGGGATTATTCTTATTATTATTATTATTATTCTTTAACCAAGGTATGTAATTATTCCATAGGAAAATTTGATGGCAATCTAGTGCTGGATTCAATCAACCTTAGGATTGCTTCATCTTTGTCCTTTAGGGGTTGATGTTAAAAATAGTATTCTTAAAATCCTATAATTTTGGAATATCCTCAAACACCACTGGATTGTCTATTCCATCATAAAAAAATTCTTCCTCATAATTAGGGCTATAACAGACCCCATTATGTCATGTCTAGAAGATTGTTCTTTACATTTGCTAAGATTTGAAAAATGTTTTGAAAATGTTAAAAGGTGTGTTTTTATTTTATCTAAACAAGTGACAAGGTAAAAAGAGACTAAATAAAGAGAAGGTGGTGTATTACCACATAATTAGAAGAAATGGTCCCAAAATTATTCAACTTTGGTGGGTTGAAATCATCAAATTAGAAGAGGATGTCATAAATCTAAAACCTAAAGTGAAATATAGCACAACATACTTAGGTTAAAGATACATCAAGACTGTAAAAGATAGGTACACCTTTAATGAGTTGTGACTATAAAATTATAAGAGTCTTTTTGATGAGAAAGGTAACAATTCAAACTAAGAATCTCAAGATATGAAAACACACAAGAACTCCTAATTATAAAACTAAAACCAAATGGGAACCATAATACCACCATATGGGAATAGAAATTAAAATGGTTCTAAAACTTAGAATATGAGTGAATGCAAGATAACCTAAGTTAACAATGATAAAAATGATGATGAGTCTATATAATAGACTTCAACCTAAATGGGAAATCATACCCAAGTTAACTTAAATCATGTACAAATGGTGAACCAATTAACACCTTGGTTTAGAACATAGAAAGGTGAGATTATAAATTTGAATAAAAAAAGGACTCATATTTTTTTTAAATGATATAGACTCAAATGGAAGAATAACAATGTTGTTTAGATAATACAAACACAATGCTTTAAATGAGGATTTGAGCAAAAAAAAAAGATGATTTTGATTTGGTCAGAATAATGCCTCTTTGTTAAAATAAAATAATGGATAAAAAGGGTGTTTGGTTGACATTTTTTGGTTTTAAAATAAGTTTTAGACTCAATAATACCATGCAAGTAGGGAAAAATGATAAAATACAACTAATTATAATATCCAAAGTCCTAAAACTGACAAGGTTACATTGTACTATTGAATTTTATCTATATATGTGCTCTTGGGAAGATTCTAAGTGTTAATTAAAAAATAAAAGTGCATGAAATAGTAGGGTTTTTACACCCTCCTCCCAAGAGATTTTATGGTGACATGGAACTTTGGGCTACTCGCCCTACATCAACAATATGTCTGTGGCAAGTGGGGTTATTCTAAAACTAAATATTTGAATGTCTAGATGGTCTCAAGTGTGGTTAACACTATATATACCTCAAGTTAATTAATTTCATACCAAATAAATTACTATGCAAGGGTATTTTCATTTGCATAGTGATTCCATCCATGTAATTCTTAGTGTAATCCCCTAGTTAGATAGACTTACCTTGAGTTTTTATTATAATTAGAGAGGTTATCCACTCAACCCCCTAGAATTCATAGTATACATGCCTTGATTTATATACCCCATCATGGAGAGGGGTTGGTACAATGCTGAGAGATGAAACCCTAGGTCAACATACCCCTAAATAACTTGTGAGGGGGCTATGAAGTCTTGCTCCCAAGCCAAGTTGCATAAAAATGAAAGATAAAGTGAAAAGACTTTAAGGTTGTGTTTAGATCACCCAAACCATAAATATTAGGGGAGAACCTTAACAATAGTCTTTTCACACCTTAGACAAGTCATAATTTATAAATAAAGAGTATTTTTGGTCACCTAAGTTCCCTAAAGGGGACATGGGAGAACATACATGCATCTTTCATTTTGTGAAAAATAAACAAGTATAAAAGATCTAACATAAATAAGCACCAAATGGAAGTGTTTTTGAATTTTTTTGGCCCCTTGGTCTTAGTTAAAAACTTTTTAAAACTTTCACAAAACAAACTTAAGCATAAACACCTAAATTCCTTCTAAGCACTCAATGAAAGTTTTCAAGAATTCATCATGTTCAAATTTGGCACTTTTTATAGCTTATGACCTATAATGTTTAGAGGTTTGATGTATACCTTGAAGCATAAATCAATGAGAAAACAATATTTGAAAACTTACTTTCAAGTTTCTCTATTTTTGTTACATAGAGATTGACATTGATCCATAGGGACTGATGTCAATTAGAATAAAATCGATGTTGGTTACAACAAAATTGATGCTAGTTGACTAGAATCAATGCTAATTACTTGTAAACCTATATGAAAAACATAATGATTCTATAAAAAAGGTTGTTATCCAAAAAAACATAAAAATATAATAAGTCTCTCTATCCTACAAGAAAATAACCAAACAGAGACTTTGTAAGTTCTAAAACTAAGAATAACAACCTATAACTTTCAAGAAAACTCAAAAACCAAGTTTTTTTGTCATGTTTTTCCCTACATAGGGATCAATGCTATTTAGGATAGGAATGATGCTAGTCAGGGTAAATCTATAGCAATCACTATGTAAATTATGTATCATTAGAAAACACAAAAACATGTGAAAAAATGAAATAAAACTTGATTTTTAGAGATTTTAAAGCATTCTTAAGATCTAAGAGTGTCAAATCAGTCTCCTTACTTGTATGGGATGTGTGGTACCACCAAGCATGCTAAGATGTATAGATGGAATCTAAAGTGAGTTAAATCAAGCATTAGTCAAGAAAACTTTAAAAATGCATAAATAACATAACTAGCTAAGCTAATTCCTTCAATAAGGTTTTGAAATGAAAATTAAGAGTTATTAAAAGAAGGAATATACCAACAAGCCTTCCAAGATCATCCCACCTCCAAGTACAACTCAAAATGTGATTGTCCCCTTGATTCGATACTGAAGTCTTTTTTAATGATGAGTGGCTTCCTCTTACATCATCTCTCAATGCACCAATGAAACTAGGCTCATGAAATTGATCAATGTTGTGCCAATAGTGAAGCTGTCCTATTTCAAATTAAGCATAATAACACTACACAAAAATAACTTCTAAATAAAATTATACATAATATGTTTACACCAAAGAAGCTTAAAAATGATGGTCTTATCCCTCCTATTTATAATTTTTTGGAAATGATCATAATCAACCATGACCATCCATATCAAGATCAAGATGTGTGGCCATGGATAAATTAAAATTTGAAGGCTTAATCCATAAATATCCCCATTAATATTTAGAAGAAAAGGGCATTAAAGAGGGAATGGGAGGCCTTAAACCTAATATTTTTTCCATTTATGGATTATGGATGCCACCCCATAGATGATGTCACCCTAATGATTTAGATATTAAAAATCAATTTAAAATTAAGAAATATTTAATAACTTCCTTGGATTTTCCACTTAAGCTCTTTATTTGGATTAATTTGCTTAAGTGAAGTTAATTAAATTTGGTGCATTTCTTTGGAAATTGGTTGCTCACTTAATCAAACTAGTCAAAATGTCAAGTTACTAGATCATAATTTGATTGGAATATAATTAGAAGAAGGTGTTAGTTGTGTATGGACCAATACCCTATTTAGGATAGTGTCGACATGAAATAATACATGCATGTGTCATGTGCTTTTGAATTAGAAGAATTTAATGGTTTAGAGCATCAAATTGCATTTTTGTCATTTTGACTCAAAATGACATGAAAAAAGTTAATAATTATAAAAAAGGCATTGCCCCATTTAGGGATACATTAGCCTAAATTAGTACTTATATATGACAAGCTTGAATCATTTAATGTGTTTAATTGATTTTGGCCCAAATTGTGCATTTGAGTAAATTTTGAGTAAGATTGAAAATTTCAACACAATGATGTTAGGAATTATATGTATACACTAAGCACATGATCAATGCATGATCCTGATCAAACACTAGTATTTGGATGGTGTATCATTTTGGGGGTTCAAAGAACACATGCAAGTGATATGAGGTTTTATAGGCAAGTATTGGATATATTAACAAAGGATTATATTATGTGGATGACATATAGATAGGTATAGTGGGGGTGGGAAAAGGATATAGACTATGCCTAATACATAGTGATAAAGTGTTATTTGATAGGGAATCAATATTGCATAGTAGAGAGATATTGATTGGATAAGGTATAAATATAGTTTGGATGTCATCAAGATGTCCTAGGAGAGGAGCATTTATTCACTGAGAGTGATAGAGAGAGGCTTCAATGGGGGAAGACAATTGATAGAGCATTGACATGGGTTGATTATGACAACATAGTTCATATAGTATTGGATTATTAGATAGCTATATCATATCCTAAATTGATGGTAAATTATACAATATGGTGGCATCAGATACATGATAGAGACTTGTGAGACTAGCATAGGGGGATAGGAGAAGAGGTGTTGTGTCCCTAACTTATTATTATAGGATTTTCACCAACATGACATCCACCTAGGCATTATAGGATCATTTTTTCAAGTGGATAGCATTTAGGATTTGTTGTATCTAGTTAGAGGTTGTAGCACATACCTTACACTAGCTAGCAGGCAGTTAACTATCTCTTGGATTTTTATGGCATCATTGAGGATTTGAAGAGATGTGTTAGTTAAAGTGTAGACTTAATGGAGCCATGGATTCGGTGATTATGATGATTGAAGTTATAGCTTGACACTCAACATTTAGCTTCCACCCTAGTGAAGATGCTCTTAAAGCCTTAGTAAAGGAGCACTATCCAAAGGAGGCAAGGGAGATGAGGAACTATATTGAAGCTTTGGAAAAAAATTCATGAATCTCTATAAACATTGCTCTTGTGGTCATTAAGGATTAGGAATAGTTTAGAGGTGACCCTATCTACATTTATATATTCCCAAGCTCATCTATGAGCCTCTAGATTGTTAACATTATGATATAAATAAAATCTCTATTATGGACTTTGATTAAATGATGAGTGTTGTGCATTTACATATACTATGTCTAGTTTTCATGTTTATTTATATTTCTCATGGAATGCATATGTTTTTAATGTCATAAATTTGAATCAATTTCATGAATTGATGTTTGAATCATGGTGTGGGTTCATACATTTTAATAGTCTTGCTATTTTAATGGAGTCCCTGTAAACTTCCATAACATCACCATTATTTAATATGAATAACGAGTATAGGTCTATACCAGTAACCCAATACTTATGTAATTCACATCTATTTAAAATGAGCAAAAGCAGCCTTATGACCTCTTAAACACTTATATGACACTAGGATTAGTCCAAGAAAGGCTTGTGCCTATGGATATGCCTTAAGACTTGTTGAGTTATTTAAGTCCCCTAATTGAAGCCTCACACCATGGCACAACTATCCCAATGTGGGGGCCCAACTCTTTCTCAACTATGTTTTGGGTGAGAACATAAGGCTTGTGCCTTATGTGGATTGATGTCAACATAGTCAAGTGTTCAAATGTTGAGCATAAAGGGAATGTCCCATGATTTTTCCTAGATGTAGTAAATTGATAACTAACGAGATGCATTTTTCACAAGATTTTGGTTCCATTACTGAGACCCATGTTGAGTGGTATACCTGTGATGGTGTGATAGAATAATATCACATGATTGTAATAGGTGGAAGATAGTTTTCCACTAAAGCATCCAACATATAAAGGACAAAATAAATAAAATGGTAGAGAGGCCAAAATTACGTCACATACATGCATAACTCCCTATGTCAAAAACCCCCTTGATCCCCTTTCCAATAATAATAATTAGCCTTCCTAACCCATACTTTTACCCCTCACACATTTAATTAATTTAAAGTATTTAATGAAGTTATTTAAAAACCACTTATGCCACCTTACCTAGCCACCTCATTCTAAGACTAGTTCTTACTCTCTGAGTCACCTCAAGACTTAGTCCCCTTATCCTAACTACCCATGACTTGTTCTTACCCCAAAAATAAATTTCTAACCAACTACATCCTTCTTAAACCTCCCATTTCTACCATTTTCTAATGGATACCACACTTGGCATGAGAAAGAATAAAAAATAGGCTAAAAATATCCCTTTTACCTATTCTCATGCCATCAACATCATTTAACCCATGGCTGATGTTGATGGGATCATCAACATCGATTACTTAAGCCAAACTCCAAACTCATGTTCAGGTTAGCAAACATTAAAAAAAACTTATTTTTATTCACATACATGATTTTGGCATCTAACTTTACACATCTTGGCTTATTATTACCTTGTATAATTTACTCCAGACAAGGAACCAAACTCTTGAGAACTAGCATCATATACTTGTTTTCTCTATTCAAGGCATTGGTTTAGCAAGACTTATAGGAGCCATCCATTTGGAATTTATCATTCAATCACCTCTTTAGCTAAGTACATCACTTATTCTATAAGTCTTTAAGCAATTAATTTATAATCACTTTATATCTAATGTTTATTATTTTACGCATTCTTGACTAAACCCTCGTGAAGGAGTTATAAAACTTTTCCTCTTATTTCCCCTTATTCCAACACACCAAACCTCTTACCAGACCCATCTAAATAATACTCTCTCTTACAACTCTCCCCAACCTTATGAACTTAACCAAAACCATTTCCTAGACCCAAAAAATCTTTCTACAAGTTCCTAGGAAATTATTACCCCTACTGACATCGGTCACCCAATCGATATCGGTCACACTTTCTAACTGAACTCGGTAACCTAACCAATGTCAATAACTATGGATTTTTAGTAACCTTTATAAAACCTACCCAGCCAAATTCCAAAATACAAACTAAATATACCACCTACACTTTGTTACTCTCTATTATACTCAGGTTGTGAACAATGGTAACATATCTCTCTTTGGTATTTATTACTCTTTTGTTTATCAAAAGTGGACTGCCATCCCTAATGAAGTTTGACACTTCTGAGAACAAGCACGTAGCTTGGTAACCCACTCATATATCTACAAATATATATTTTTGTGGTAGTGCTTTCTTACCTACAGGTAGTCCTCCCTAACCAAAGAGGACTATTCACAATATCTGGATATGACACACAAACCAATCTAGGTCCAATCTAATCACTTAACCCTATCCTTCTCTATTTTTCTTTAGACTTGAAATAGACACAATTTTAGTGAAACATTTTTGGCATTCTCAATGGGACCTTGGATTTTTCCTTGGGTTCATCACTTGTTTAAGCATTCATATAGGTGCATTATAGTGAAAATTTCATTTCTTGCACTTTCTCCTTCTTTTCTCCCTCAAAGTGAAATATTCAATATTTTATTTTCTATTTAAGGGAAATAAACTAAAATTTATTCTTCCTTGCCACTCTTCAATTCTCTTTGCCTCTAAAATCAATTTATCATTTTTTCTACAAGTTAAAAGAATCTCTTCTCTATTTATTTCTTGCATGCACATTAGGATAGTGAATTTCATTCTCTACTTCTATTTCATCATTATTTTCATTTGAATGTAAACATTTTAGATTTGGGTTTTAAACTTACTGCACTTCATTATTTTCTTGCTGCATATTAGCTCACCTAGTTAATTACAAGCATTATGAATGAATTGTAATGCACCTATGTTATACAACCAAATCACACCCATAAAAACAAACATCTAAACTCACCTGAGACAAGGCCCATCAGAATTTCATCACCTACTAGATCACCTTGCCCTACCTAGCTATCTTACTTGGATTTCACAACCATGGGGAGAACCCACTCCATTCTCTGGTGGAGTATAAACTCTAGGCAAAAGGTATATCGTGGCTAAGCATCCTATCTTGGCTTTAGGTCCATGAAGTTTAGGGAACAAGCTCCTATAAAAATCCACGTACCTGGTCTTACATAGATTTGCTCTTAAGCACTAAAACTAACCTAAAAGTAGCTCTATATTACTTTCTATTACCTTCATTAACCAAATTCTTTTCTCACTATCAGATTAAGGCATAAGCCAACATGAGACTAAAATTAATCTCTAGGAGTTAATATTGAGTGGTTGTATGTTCTTTTTCTCCTTTTCTATTACCTTCTATTTTTTGGAGTTGGTAAGGACATTTTTCCATTAATTCATAAAATCAACACCATTTCTAATACTTAAGTTGTATAACCTATTATATCAAGTTTTTTTAGTGTTCTTTCTTCTTACACAGACATCTTGCATCCTCTAGTTTACCTAGATTCTACCTCTAGGTGTCTAAAGTGTTGGATTTTCTATCTCCCAGTATCTCATAGTGATTGACATTGATTAATTCCACCAATGTTGACAGACTTTAGCCTACTAACATTGGTTAATTCCACTGACATTGATAGACTTTGACTATTGACATTAGTTAAGTGACTGACATTAATGACTATGTAATTTTAGTTCACTCAAAACAACAAGCTAAAATAACCTACTTACCTACACCCAAACTTGGTTTTTCATTATTTTATCACTAATATAGAGTATTAAGACTATTTATACTTATTCTTGCATGGTATTGACATGATCCTAAGCCAAAATTCTTTCCAATTATGTAAGCTAGCAACCACTTCCACCTTCCCCTCTTGTTTCTAATTTTATCATGGAGCATAGTTCAGATATAGAGCATACTCCTAGATCCATCCAAATTCCCATTGTGCCTAAAGGAGATCAAGATTTTGCTAAATTTATTGATCATAATATGGCAGCCCTTTAGCATTACCTTATCATGAGCTAAACTTGTAATTCTTTGGGTGAACCACTATATGGTATGCCAACCTCTCTAATCAAGACAACTTTAGTTTAAACTATCTCTATTATTTTCCCCATGGTTACTCAAACCATTACTTTGACAAGTAACCCAACTATAAATAATGTCCAAAGTTTAGCATCACCAACTTCCCAATCCCACCTAAAGCCTGGCATGACTTCCCTGCTTTCAAAACCATAAGTAGTTCAGTCAAGTCTCACCCCATTTCAAAATTTAGTGGTACCTATTCCATCTAATCTTGCACCTATAACTACCTGAGTTATGATTCTCCCTTCATCTAGTACAACCATGTCAATAACCCAACCTATAATAACAACATCCAACCAAATCATAATCTCTAACCCAATGGGATAAGCCCCTTTTCTTTTCACCCCCAACTTATGACTCATTATCCTTATGTTGAAACAACACAACTTCAGCAACCTATGTCATATTCTCCCTCTACTTACTATCAGGTTCCCTATAACTTAGGGGTATCTCCCAAACCAATCCCCCTCTAGACCTCATCAAGATGCTAATGAACAAGATGTCTAATCTAGAGACATCCATTTCAAGTTCAAAGAATGTGTTATCTTATGATCAGATATGCAATGAACTCATCCATACTTTTGTGCCTATTCTCCCTTATCCAACCCAATGGGAACTCTCCAAATTTACTCATTTACAGAGTAAAGAGGACCCAAAATATCATTTATGAGCATTTAGACATGTTTGTTATTTAATAGGGCATGATGATGCATTATTACTTCGCACTTTCCCTATTTCTCTTTCGGGTGCTACCATAGATTGGTATAGCTCCATAATTTATCACTCCCTTTTCTCATTTACCCAACTCACATAAATATTCCTAAACCATTTCTCTATTAACATTTCTAAAGAGGTTTCTATTCCAGACCTTTATTCTATTAGATAATTTGATGATGAGTCTATCATAGATTTTATCGCTCACTAGAGAGGTTTGATCAATCAACTCTCCTTCTCCTTACCCCAACCTGAGCTTATTGAGATATTCTCAAGGGCATGTGCTAAGTACATTTCATCCACACTCTAAGTATAAACTTTTTTCACATTTGATGAGGCCTTTCCAATGGTGAAAAAACTTGAGATTCAAGCTATAGATGAAGGCAAAGTCAAGTTATGTAGTAAGAATGCCAATTCCAAATTTAATGACTCCTCTTCTTCTAAAAATTCTCTTTCTAACCAAAAATCTAAAGGCTCTGCCAACACAGTGGTCATTAAATTAGCTTCTTCCACAACCACAAACCAACCTAATTCCTTGACTTCCCAAAATCTGACCAAGCAATTCCAAAAATGGTATGAACAAAGACAATATGCTCCCATTAGGGAGTCATATACTTCTATTTTGGAAACACTATTATAAAAAGGTGTCATACTCCTTCCTCAAATCAAACCTCCTATACATTTTGAACCCTCCCATCTTATTCCAACTTCATACAAGGAAGATGAGTTTTGCAGCTACCATCGAGTTAAAGGCCACAATTCTAATAACTATAAAACATTCAAAAACATTGTTTAAGACTTTTTTGATAGGGGTGATCTCATCTTGGATAATCATAATGTGTTCACTAATCAAAATATGGATGTGTTCAAACAATCTTTTCCTAACCATTCACCCAATTAAAATATTTTTCAAACCATGACTAACTCATGTGACCATAATATCCATATGATTAATATGGTCTTTCCTTTAGCTCTAGTTCAACCTCTCCCACAACAGGATGCACCCATTTTATCGACTCCTCTCCCATAGTTAGTGGCATTTTTTTGCCTATTCTTCCTCCTTAGGTATAAGATCCTATTTCACCTATCCCACTCCCACATGAGGAAGAGCCTCCTTTACCACTCCTTTTTCCATTAGAGGAGCCTGTATTGCCAGTTCCTTTTGTATCAATGTTACCTATCCTCTTACCACTTGAAGACCACACCTTACCCATTCCACAACCACATGTTGAGGGGAACATCATTCCTATGTTATACCCTCTTGAGGAACCCTCTTCACCTACCTCTCCTCTACTGATAGAGAGTAATACCCTATCTACTCGACCTTTGCACCAAGAAGAGTCAGTGTTATTTAATCCTACATTAGATGAGAGACCTATTGTGCCTACTCAAATTCTACCACTTTTACCACTTATTTTACCTATGGAGGATCATACTTTACCTATTACTCACCCACATGTTGATGAAGAAATTATACCTATGCTCTACCCCCTCGAGGAACCCTCTTCACCTACCTCTCCTCCACCTATAGAAGATCATGCCTCTTCTCATTCCCCTATCAAAGAAGATCTTATCATGGCTCTTTCTCATATTTGGCTTGAGGCATTAGAGACTAATAGTTTCCCTCTTTCTCAACCACCTTAACCTTCTAAAGAAGAAACTATAAGGCCTACATAAACTTCATCTAAACCTTTCTCGTATTGGTGAAAAGTATAAAATTTCTTGACTCCATGAAGCTAGATCACATAACATTTTAGGACTAACTTAAAACTCCTTATCCTACATAATGAGTGTTGACCTTTACCACCAACCCTCTCACTACCATTTACCCTAAGGTCTTTGACAAAGCCAAAAATTCTTCACCAAAATCACCAAAAACTCATCCATCTATGTTAGAAGCCTCACCCTCATAGGCATCTACCACACTAAAGTAGATTAGGTCTTTAGGTATACATCTCATCTCAAATATAATTCATCCATAAGTGAAATTAGAAATAAATCTCCAACCATAAGTTGGAGTTTCATGGCTTGAACTACAAAAAAATGTTGAGCTTCCTATATCTCACTGATCCTTCCCTCTTCAACCCTCAACTTTACCATCAATTTTAGGACTACACCCCTTTACTCTAGTTATATTATCATTGATCCAAGTGAAATAAAAGGATAAGTTACATCCACTATTACCTCTACCACCTAGTAGGCCTATCACATCTGACACCATGATACCTAACACGAAGAAAGTGTTATCAAAACACGTAACTCCACTACCACCAAAGAAGGCACCACATAAAATCACCCCTATGACTCCTAAACAAAAGAAGGTGTCCACTCCTATTACCACAACAAGTGATAGCCCACTCACAGGCTCTTAGATATTTTTCCTATGTCAGTTTTTGCAATCTTCCATAATAACTCTTCCTCCCATTAAGCTATATATCCCTGTTGGGCTGAAGCCATCTTGGTTAATGATACACAAGTGTGTCTATTTCATCATTCATCTAGACATGATATTGAGAGTTGTAAATCTCTCACAATAGTTATTTGGCAATACATTGATGTTAACACTCTATTGATACTCCCATTAACCCTCTTGTTAATCCATCTCTAGCATCCATAATGCCTCATACTGTTCTACCTAAATTCAAACCCAAAGATGTTGTGGTACCTGCTTTGCCACCTCTTTCACCTATGTTTTAGATTAACACAATTAATGTGGCCATGTGATCACAAAATTAAAAGGATAAAGGTACAAAAAAGGTTGTTGCTCCTTGGGCTCATCCCTTTTCCAAAGACACTCCTCTAAATCCCAAAATTTCCATCTTGGGTGTCTTGAAACTAACATCTTTAGACATTATTCAAAGCTCGATGGTGAAATAGATTCACCAAACTCTTGTGAAAATGTCTTTGTATGATTTAATCTAAAACTCACCCCAACACCATCAAACTTTGATTACTACCTTGTAAGTAGTTGAGCTACAACCTGATGATCCCTAACCTCTTATAGTTTTGGTTAGCTCTCTTCATTCCATCTCCCTAATTTCCTTTAGTAATTCAAAAAATCCACTTCAACACCCTAAAGATCAAGATTTTTCCCTTTTTATTACTATATATATATTGATCAAACTCATGTCAAAAGAGTCATGACTAATGGTAGAGCTAGTATTAATATTATTTCCACCCATGCCTATAAATATCTAGCTCTTCCCAATAATTACATGTCTCAAATCGATGTGATGCTCCACTCCTTTTATGATACCATAACTACTATAATGGGCACTATTGTCTTACATATCCATGTAGGTCCTCACACAATTCTTGAGATCTTATATATTATAGAAGGAGATTTTTAATATAACATAATGCTTGGATGACCTTGGATGCATGCTATGGCATGTGTACCCTCAAATTTGCACCACTATGTCAATTTTGAGCACAATGGGAAAGTGCATGTTATACCTACTGACCCACCTCCATTTAAAACATACAACATGACATATAGTCCTAATGATGTTCTCATTCCATTAAAGACATCATCTTCTTCACATGATACTTTTGAAGCATCCACAAGTTCCACTACCTTGATTACACAGATATCAACAACATAAATTCCTGATAAAGATCCCATGGAGGAAAATTTTAAACATTTGTCACTAAGATAATATCCATTTATGATGCTTGACATGTTCCATACTCCATAATAGTATGGATAGCTTCATATGTACCTCAATTATGATCCCTGTATTGGGATGGCCATCCCTTATGGGCCCCCTAACCTTTGAACTAATTTCACATATGGGGGAATTGATCAGGCTCTCATTGTTATCAATCCATCCTCTTCACCACAACCATTTACCTATGACTTCTCTTTCCTAAGAAATCCTAGTTTTGCTCACACCTATCTTTATAGGTATGCCTAGAAAGGATTTGGTTTGGGTCATTATGATCAAGGTGTTCATATGCCCATTGAATATCCCACTATCAAAACCATTGAAAATTCCAAAAAGAGGCATGGAGTGGGTTATGACGAACTAACTAAACTCACCAAAATTTCCCGTGTACCAATTATTAAAGAGCCAGTCTCTCCTTCTCCACCATCACCTATCAAATTGAAGATATCTATACCTCCTAATTTTATTCAATAAATGCCATCCATTTAGGGCCTCTCGCCTATCACCAGGGTAAGGAAACAAGGTCCCTTCCTCTCATTCATCTTGAAATTATTGATGAAGACTCTCCCACTATTAAAACTATCCAATGTCAAGATGATGATGTTATCTCACATACATGGGTGTAGATGATTCCTATATCTAATGATCACCCCCATTCAAAACATAAGTTATGTTAAATGAATCAACCATTGACATCAATTTTCCCTCTCAGATAACCCCCACATCCTCAAGATTGGCCAATCTTTGGGTTCCTCTGAATAAGCTAATTATGCCACATTTCTTAATAACCATAGAAAATCCTTCACTTGGTCTTATAATGACATGCCTAGCATTAACTCCTCAATCACAACCCATAACATTATCACCAATCAAGATGCTAAACTTTTTAAGTAGAAGCTTCACAAAATGCATCCTTGTATTGCTCTCCTTGTCAAAGAAGAGCTCTAATTCCTCCTTTTTGTTAACTTTATCCAACCTATAGACTACTCCCAATGGGTTTCCAATATTGTTACTATCATAAAAGTGACTAAAAGAATCTACATTTGCACTGACTACCATGACCTAAACCTTACATGTCCAAAAGATGACTTCTCATTGCCAAGTATTGACCAACTTGTTGATCTAACAACTGGCCATGAGATGTTATCACTTATGGATAGGTTCTAAAGATATAATCAAATCTTGGTTGCTCCTAAGGATCAACAGAAGACAACTTTCATTACCCCATGGGGGACTTTCTATTAATGGGTCATGTCTTTTGGTCTAAAGAATGTTAGTGCCACTTACCAATGTGTTATGACTTACATCTTCCATGATCTCCTACACAAAATTATGGAAGACTATGTGGATGACTTACTCAAAAAGTCTAAACTTTTCCAAGATCACTTGATGATTCTCAAAATCATATTTACTCATCTCCTCCAATATAATGTCTGACTAAACCCAAAGAAATGTGTCTTTGGTGTCCTTTCTGGTAAGCTCTTAGGCTTTATCATTTATTTCCATGGTATTGAAGTCAACCCTACTAAGGTTCGAGTAATATTAGATATGCCTCCACCTACTAATATCAAACAACTCCATAGACTACAAGACAAACTTTAGTCAATCCACCGCTTCATCTCTTAGTTGTTAGATCATTACCAACCCTTTCACCATCTCCCCAAAAAATATGTCTCCTTCCATTATAATAAATATTACTAAGATTATTTTGATGCACTCAAATAGTATCTCCTTTCCCCATTGATTATTATTCCACCTAAGGAAAATTAGCCTTTCTACCTTTACATCTCTAGAATAGACTATTCTCTGGGTGCTATGATTGCACATCGAGATGATCACCATTAAGAATAGGTAGTTTACTACATAAGCTATAGACTTGTTGATTATGATACTTGATATACCCATACTAAAAATATTTACCTCACATTATTCTATTTAGCCTCTAAGCTCCACCATTACCTCTTAAATCACAAAACCTACATGGTCACCCATACTAATCCCATCAAATACATGCATTCCAAGCCATAACACAACCAATCTATAGCTTAGTGGCTCATGCTCCTTGTTAAATTTGACTTAGATTTTATTCAACAAAAGTCTATCAAGGGGCAAATGATCACTGACCAGTTAGCTTTCACCCCTTTACCTAACAACCAACCTTCAAACCTTGAATTCCCTGATGAATCCATCATAACGCTCTCCATCAATGACATCTCCTATCAAATTATGATGGTCTTTAATAGGTCTAAATTTCAATATGGTGGGGGTTTGGGGTCATTCTTATTCCTCTAGATGGTGAGCCTATGCCTTTGTCATTTAAACTAGATTTTGAATGTACTAACAATATGGGCCAATATGAGGATTTGATCTTAGGGATTCAAATAACTATCTTCTTGGGTATCAAATCAATAACCATTTTTATTGATTCTATGTTAGTGGTTAATTAGGTTAATGGTTCTTACCTATGCAAAAAAAAATCCTACAATGATATAAGCATTGTGTAGATACACTATTGAGATTATTTGACTCTTATCTCTTACAAACTATTCCTTGATCTACAAACAAGTTTGTTGACACAATGGCTTCACTTGCTTCACACATATCCTCTTCACCCTCTTCCTCAAAAATCTATGCCACCATGCATCACTTAACATTACCCTCTTATGTATCAACTAACATCCTTTTTATTGGAAATGTAACATATAACCCACACAACTTATGGTATAAGCAACTCATAGATTATCTTTCCTTTCTATAACCCCTTCTGATCTCTCTAACAATGGGAGATGTACCGTTATAAAACATGTCACTCATTACACTATGCTAGGGGGACTTCTCTATAAGTGAGGTTTTGATGGTCTCCTCTTTAGATGCCTCACTAGTACTGAGACTCCCTTTGCTATTAAGGAAGTCCATGATGGGATTTGTGGTGGACACTTCAATGGTCATGTAGTTTCCAAGTGTATCCTTTGACTCAACTATTATTGGCCAATAATTTATCAAGACTATGGTGATTACATTCTATGTTACATCAAATTTCAACAACACGCTAACCTCCTTCACATTCCAAGTCATGCATTACAAGTCACCAAAGACTTCTGACCCTTCTCCCAATGGGGCTTGGATCTAATCAGTGAGATTAACCCTCATTCATCCCTCTGTCACCATTCTATCGTTACTACCACTAAATACTTCATCAAGTGGGTTGAGGCTATTCCTCTCATCTCCACTAAGGCTAACAAATTTTTTGACTTTATCAACCATCACATCATCTATCATTTTGGTGTCCTACATAAAATTATAAAAGATAATGGAAAATCTTTCAAAAACAAGACTATCCAAAATCTTTGTGATACCTTTAAAATCACATTAAGCTTCTCATCACTATACTATCCACAAGTAAATAGATAGGTATAAGCTTCTAACAAAACATTAACCAAAATTCTTATGAAGGTAGTCAATGATAAGAGCAAGGATTAGCGCACACACATTCCCTTTGCTTTATGGACTTACCGTACTAGCATTCAAACCCCTACAAGTGATATGCCTTTTTCCTTGGTCTATGGGATGGAGGTTATTTTTCCTCTTAAGGTTCAGATTCCTTCTCTTCGTATTTCTCTAAAAGACATACTAATGATGACTTTTTCCAAAAACATTTGGCTCAACTTGAGTTGCTTGATGAGCACCATCTCATATCCCTCAAC
>JARHVA010001566.1:1405000-1427500 GCA_037957365.1 Torreya grandis
AGTCCACTTAGCTAATCTCTATCTGTCATCTCCTCCATGAACACTAAGGCTTTCCAGTTCTTAAGTTTATTAGAAACATCTATCTTCTGCTTAAGAACATGCATTCCCTTCTTACACATGTGACCAAGCCTATAAAGCCACATCTCTACAACAGAAGGTGAATCAGTAATATAAGTAGATAGATAAAGGATACCTACTTTCTTACCACCATCTAATTCAAGTGCATCCATTGTGAGAGTTACTATGCATCTCTCATCACCCAACTTTCTTGAAGAAATTAGACTCATTTCCAAGACTAGGACCTACATGACCTCCTTCAACACCTGTGTGTTACCCGTCTGCAATTTTAGTTTCACTTCCACTTTGCCAATAATCTAACAAGGCTCATCAACCCCTAAATAAATCTTTCCAAAGTCTCCCTCGACATACCCATGAAAAGATGCTCTATTTTGGGCTGCATGGAAAGAGGCAACATAATCTATAATCCAAGATTCTACTTTATCCAGAGCAACCTATACAACAACACCTACAACATCTGTTTCTTCATGCTGATCTGCTAGCAACCAACAATCTTTCTTTACCTGCTCTTTCTTTCCATCAATCTAACCATTCGTGTTATTTAGTTTCTCCATTCATAGCTTACTTTCTTCTACCATTGCTATACTCCCACTCAATCTGAAACACCTGAGAGTGACCTGTAATCAACAAAACACTTAACACGCTCTGACCACCTATTAGTGTACTTAACCACACTTTGATACCACTTATCAAGATTGGTACCAACCTGGTCCACCTGCTCTGATACCAACTTGTCAGGATCCTACTGCCCACTAAGGGCACACTTGATTACCTTTGTATTAGCAACTAAACATGGAATTGAACCAGAATGAATAAGTAACTAGAAATATGAAACAACACAAAATATGAGAGACAATACCCAATTGTATTAATACTCATCCAGAAGAAAATACAATAAAGAAGATGCCACACTTCTTCTTCCCACACCTTTAGAGCTCCCACACTTCTAGGGTTCACCAGTAATTCTCCTTCAACAGTTCACTCTCTCAATTATGGTCACAACAATCAACTCAAACACAGAGTTGTTATTCACCTCCACCAGTCAGTAACACCACTACCAATACACCAAGTACACAACCATACTCCAAGTAGATCTCCCTAATCTTGCTCCTTGCCATGTTGCCTATCTCCTTTGACCTTGCTATCCTATTAATCCACCTTAGACCCTACACACATAAACACCTGAAAATCAATTGATCTTACTTACCATGTAGATGTCTCTACATCCTAAATAACCCTTGTCCTTGCTTCACCAAGTCCTTATGATTCTTCAACCAGTACCCCAGTGGATCTTCTACCAGAACTTGCACAACTTGTAACTCTCCTTGATCATACACACTCGGCACCCCTTTGGAACTAGGAGGAGCTACTCTTGCTCTCTCTACAAGCACAATGGCTTTCTAGCACACTTTACAATACAGCCCATGACTCTATTATATAGATCTCATGCATACAATAATTAGACTTTCTTAATTACAATAATTAGACTCGCAACTCAAGACCAAAAATAGTCTTTACATGCAAACTGCCTATCCAAAAATAGACCAGTCTGGAACCCCCATGCAAACTCCATGCACACATAGGTTGTCAACATCGATTCCTTCCTGACTGATGTCGGCTAACTCATAACCGATGTCAGTTGCTTTTGCACTATAGTATGACCAACGTCAGTTGATCAGACCAATGTCAGTTGGCCTGCAACTTGCTCTACAACTCAGCAACCTCTGCAACCTCCTCCATGTCTGCATCAGTGAAGCTTTTAGCACCATAACCTACCAATCTCCCACTTGGAGATAAATAGCTACACTTGTACCTATACCTATACACCATCTAATTGTTTCCTGGCTTGTATCCCTCTTCAAGTTCAATCTTGAAGACCAACCACCACACAACCTATGGTGCACCTCCTGTCATCCAATAAACCTACCACATCCAAACCTATAAACCCATGTAGTGAAGTCCCTGACCCTGCATAGCATGAATTCCTACTGCTGGTCCCTCTCAAATACCTGAGAACCCACTAAAATGCTTTCTAGTGCTTCTTCCCCGAATTAGCTCTGAACTCTCTGACAACTTCCACTACTTAGGAAAACTCAGGTCTACACTCAACCTCATGTGATTTCGAACACTGTTCTAAGCTTAGCTTGAACTATCCAACCCTTAGTGTGCTTACCAGTTTTGCATCCTGCGTATTGAACCCCGCCAACACCTTCTTCACATCAGCTCCCACTGGAGACAAAATCAACCTGTGATCTTCCATGTCTCTCATGCCAAAGAATTTTGCTGCTACCAAATTCTTCATGACATACCTCTGAACTAACTTTACCTTTAGCTCAGAAACTCCCTGCATGTGTAACTCTGTAACAAGCAACCACACCACATATAGTAATAGGATAATGTTGCAATCATCATCCACCTGGTTAAAGAAAACACAATGGGTTACATTGACCTTGACTAAAGCCATCCTTTGTCATACACCTGTCAAACCTCCATTGCCCTGCATCATCCTCAAGACCATATACCTTGGCCTTCTATCTCATGTATCCATCCACTCTCTTCTTTAACCTAAGAATCCAATCCTTTTTCAGTGCTTTTATCCCAGCTGGCAACTCTACCAAATCTCTTGCTTGGTTCTCTTATGAAGAATTCATGCCATGCTCCCACTATTTTCTAGATTCTACCTGCATTGCCTCTTCACGTCTTCCTGGTTCTTAACCATCAGTGAGCAACAAGTAGTATAAAGAAGGTGAATAATGAATATGAGGCTCACTTACACTTTCAATCCTCCACATGGGCATTTGAGACTCCTTGATAGCTTGTTGTCTGCCCAACATCTATTCTAATGACTGATCTTGACCATCTCCCAATCTACTACAGACCGACGTCAGTTCCCTACGACTGACCCTGACTATTGATGTCAATTTACCTTGACTGACATCAGTCTCTAGCTGCCCAACACCATCAACTATGTTGGTCTACACCTGACTGACATCAGTACCTATCTATTTGACATCGGTTCCCCCTGACCGATGCCAATAACTATGTTTTCCTATGAGTGATGACTTTTTACCTATGAGCTCACCTTGGATCAAAACCCTATCTAAATTAACACAGCCCTACTCAGAATAATCTAGTCCCCTTAGCTGATCTTTATCTGTCATCTCCTCCATGAACACCAAGGCTTTCCATTTCTTAAGTTTATCAAAAACATCTATCTTTTGCTTAAGAACATGCATTCCCTTCTTACACATGTGACCAAGCCTACAAAGCCACATCTTTGCAACAGAAGGTGAATCAGTAATATAAGTAGATAGATAAAGGATACCTACTTTCTTACCACCGTCTAATTCAAGTGCATCCATTGTGAGAGTTACTATGCATCTCTCATCACCCAACTTTCTTGAAGAAATTAGACTCATCTCCAAAACTAGGACCTACATGACCTCCTTCAACACCCGTGTGTTACCCGTCTGCAATTTTAGCTTCACTTCCACTTTGCCAACAATCTAACAAGGTTCATCAACCCCTAAATAAATCTTTCCAAAGTCTCCCTGGACATACCCATGAAAATATGCTCTATTTTGGGCTGCATGGAAAGAGGCAACATAATCTATAATCCAAGATTCTACTTTATCCAGAGCAACCTATACAACAACACCTGCAACATCTGCTTCTTCATGCTGATCTACTACCAACCAACAATCTTTCTTTACCTGCTCTTTCTTTCCATCAATCTAACCATTCGTGTTATTTAGTTTCTCCATTCATAGCTTACTTTCTTCTACCATTGCTATACTCCCACTCAATCTGAAACACCTTAGAGTGACCTGTAATCAACAAAACACTTAACACGCTCTGACCACCTATTAGTGTACTTAACCACACTTTGATACCACTTATCAAGATTGGTACCAACCTAGTCCACCTGCTCTGATACCAACTTGTCAGGATCCTACTGCCCACTAAGGGCACACTTGATTACCTTTGTATTAGCAACTAAACACAGAATTTAACCAGAATGAATAATTAACTAGAAATATGAAACAACACAAAATATGAGAGACAATACCTAATTATATTAATACTCATCCAAAAGAAAATACAATAAAGAAGATGCCACACCTCTTCTTCCCACACCTCTAGAGCTCCCACACTTCTAGGGTTCACCAGTAATTCTCCTTCAATAGTTAACTCTCTCAATTACAGTCACAACAATCAAATCAAACATAGAGCTGTTGTTCACCTCCACCAGTTAATAACACCACTACCAGTACACCAAGTACACAACCGTACTCCAAGTAGATATCCCTGATCTTACTCCTTGCCATGTTTCTCATCTCCTTTGACCTTGCTATCCTGCTAATCCACCTTAGACCTTGCACACACAAACACCTACAAATCAACTGATCTTACTTACCATGTAGATGTCTTTACACCCTGAAGAACCCTTGTCCTTGTTTCACCAAGTCCTTATGATTCTTCAACCAGTACCCTGGTGGATCTTCTACTAGAACTTGCACAACCTGCAACTCTCCTTGATCATACACACTCGGCACCCCTTTGGAACTAGGAGGAGTTACTCTTGCTCTCTCTACAAGCACAATGGCTTTCGAACACACTTTACAATACAACCCATGAGTCTATTATATAGATCTCATGCATACAATAATTAGACTTTCTTAATTACAATAATTAGACTCACAACTCAAGACCAGAAATAGTCTTTACATGTAAACTACCTATCCAAAAATAGACCAATTTAGAACTTGCATGAAAACTACATGCACACACAGGTTGCCGACATTGGTTCCTTCCTGACCAATGTCGGCTGACTCATAACCGATGTCAGTTGCTTCTGTACTGTAGTATGACAGACGTCAGTTGATTAGACTGACATTGGTTGTTCTGCAACTCAAAAACCTCTGCAACCTCTTCCATGTCTAGATTAGTGAAGCTTTTAGCTCCACAACTTAAAAAAACTAATACTTATGCTTGAGTTACATCTCAAGCTTGTACTACCACATCTTGAGCCTATACTACTACATCCTATGCCTATATCACTACATCTTAATCTTATATAGATGCATGTCTCTCTCTCATCACTCCTTGTAAATCTAGTGGTGGCTTCCTAACCTGAACCATAGGATGCAAACCTATCCACCATGCAAGATGCACCATTATGCATCTAAGATCTACTACACCTAGACCTACTAGTAGCTCCTCAAAATCTAGCCCATTTGTCTCTTAGGGGTAAGGGTAGGGGTGCCTCTACATCATCCCTCCTATATCAAGGGAAGGTAGGAGGTACATCTTGTAGCAAGATGAATTGTCTCCTAAACTATGCCATGGGTATCATCTCTAACTCACTAACTCATCTCCCTCTGAGCCATAATGTGATCTGTAAACCAAAAACTACTCTACCTCTCCTTTGAATGTAGAGTATGTCAAGTAGGGTCTCCACACAATATTTGTAGGGATTAATCCCTCTATCATGTGCCTATAATGATCAATATCTCACACTATGCCATCTACTCTAGTTTGGGCCATACCATCTTTCTACCATCTAAAACCAACCCTAAAACTAGCTACTATCATGGTAGGTAACCCTAATGGTCATATCACCCTAATATGTTCATATGCCCAACAATAGAGTAAATTCCAAACACATAAATTATATCATCATCATAGTGTCAACCCCCACATATCTTTGTATAACTATGCCAAAAATGTTGGCCCCCATGTGAATATAGTCCACTGCTCAACAATCTATTCTAGGACACCTATCAATACAATAGTAAATTTCCCACCATCTACATCTGGTAGTGCATACACTATGATAGCTATCATCATTAGGATGCTCAGTTGATGTTGCTCCTCATTAGTAGTGTACAATGGCTCATAGGCAAAACTCATTGAGTGATAGGTCACCTCACTAACATGCTCTCCAAATAAACTCACCATGTGAATATCATGTTCCTCTCTTGAACATGAGAAGAGCTCCTCAACCTAGAGTGGCAACCATAAAATCTTGTACACATCCTCCTAGGTCATTGTCAACTCTCTAGTTAGTAAATAGATTGTGTTGGTGGTGTGATCCCATCTCTCAATCAATGTTATCATCAAACTCACATCTTGTGAAACTCTATAATATCATCACACTCCCCCTAAACCTATAGCTACCATTTGATCCTACTCATCTAGAGTGACATCCCTCCTTATCCATGTCAGTAATGTAGATAGGTAATCATGTAACATGAACTCCTACCTATATTGTATCCATACACACACACCTCAAGTCATATACTTTCTAATATAACCTACCACTAATTTTTTCCTTCTCTCTAAAAGAAGTACATTGGCCTAAGGCCCTCAATCAAGCTATGTAGGTAGCACTCAGTCGACATGGAGTCTTCTAAGGTTAGCTTGACCATTTACCCACTTAACTATCTAACCTACTCTCCCATCTCTACTCTAGGCCTCACTACCTCTCTCTCTACCCTAAGCCCAATTTCCTATCATAACTCTAGGCCTCATGGCTTATATCTCTAACCTTTGACCTTATGACCTATCTTTTAAGCCTTAGGTCCCCTAACCTATGTCAACCTATCATTTCTTAACCATTTCCCCCAACACACTTTTAACCATACCTTAGATTTTTTCCCTATACACTGGGATAACTACATTGGCCTAACACCTTCAATCAAGCTAGGTAGGTACCACTCAATTGACATGAGGTCTTTTAAGGCTAGATCAACCATTAGGTTTGTTGACTACTTCAATTAGGGATCTAAAATTGACATTTTATCCTATTTTAGGTTCTTTAAGGTCACTAATGTTAGTTTTGTATGATGAAATCAATGCTTTGTGTCGATCAACATCAAAAAACCCCACTGACATTAGTACTATGTTAGTTGACGTTGATGGACCTCACTAATATCGATGACTGGTTCAACCCTAGGGCTGAACAACCCATCTCTCAACTTTAAATTTTAACTTAAAAACTACCCCCAAAACCCTCCCAAATTCATCTAAACCTACCCTCACCTCATTTCCTACCCCTCTAATAGCATTCTTTCCCCCCAAACTTCAAATTTAGCCTAAAATATCAAATTAACAAACTTAAATTCAAAATCAACTCAACAAGAATCTTACCTCATATCTCCATCTCCTCTAGGATAGAATAACTAGCACTTGTGGTGGCACACCTCCAGTTGGGTCCCCTCCTAGCTCTACCATCTTACTAACACTCAGATCTCTTTTTTTCTCCAATCAAATGTTGAAAATGAGTTATGGTTGGCCACCAAACCCCTTTTTATCGAGTTTGGTCACCCACTAATGTTAACATTCTTAACCTAAGCTACTGACATCAGCATTATTTCCTATCAACATTGGTGACATAACTAACATCAACACCCTTGAATTAGAGTTTTTACTAATAACCACAACCCTTTGGACTCTACCCCTAATATAGGGCAACTTGGAGATAACGTATATTCCCTGACCATGGAAACCAACTTAGAGATCATGTATATCTCCCTAACCATGACAACCACCCTTGGAGATCACTTAAATCTCCACCCATAATGACTTTGATTGGAGATCATAAATATCTCCTCAATCATTGACCCTTTTAAACCAACCTTACATTGCTTGTTTTGACCACTTATGCTATCCCACTATAGTTGGATATTATACACATGCATGTATATTAGGTGTTTTAGATGGTGACCAAGCTAGACCCGTCACCTATAACCTTTTGCATTTCCCAGGGACACTTCCTACCTTAGATACCTAGCACATATGGACCATTAGAGCTATAACTTTGATTGTTTTGACCTTCTTAACTATCACTTACAAGATATGATTTGGTTATTTCTATCCAAATCCTCCACCTTACCTGTTATTGATTTTGTAGACTATAGCTCATAGTAGTATATGTGTAAGCAATGATACCATGTTCTCATCCACTCACCCAATTCACTTCTTATCAAAATGATACTCGATTCTAATTTTTTCTCCATCGGTTCCTATTTTAAAGGGGGATACCTCATCCAATACGTGAAGCATCTAACTCCTATTTTTGTCTTGTAACTTTTTAGTGTATATTACAAGACAAAAAGGGGTAAATATACACACCAAAATTATGTCACACATGTGCATAACTCCCTATTTCAAAATGCCCCTTGAGCCCCTTTTTAATAATAATAATTAGCCTTCCTAACCCATACCATTACCCCTCACACATTTAATTAATTTAAAATATTTAATTAAGTTAATTAAAAACCACTTATTCCACATTACCTAGCCACCTCATTCAAAGACTAATTCTTACTCTTTGAGTCACCTCAAGACTTAGTCCCCTTATCCTAACTACCTATGGCTTGTTTTTACCCCAAAAATAAATTCTTAACCAACTACATCCTTCTTAAACCTCCCATTTCTACTGTTTCCTAATGGATACCACACTTGGCATGAGAAATAATAGAAAATAGGCTAAAAATATCCCTTTTACCTATTCTCATACCACCATCAATAGGATCATTGACATCAATTACTTAAGCCAAACCCAAACTAATGTTTAGGTCAGTAGAAATTAAGAAAACTCGTTTTTATTCACATACAGGGTTTTAGCATCCAACTTTCTACATCTTGGCTTATTGTTACCTTGTAGAAGTCAATCTAGACTAGGAACTAAATTCTTGAGAACCATCATCACATGCTTATTTTCTCTATTCAAGGCATTAGTTCAGCAAGCCTTATAGGATCCATCCATTTGGAACTTATCATTTAATCACCTCTTTAACTAAGTACATCACTTATTTTGTAAGTCTTTAAGCAGTTACTTTATAATCACTTTATATCTATTGTTTATTATTTTACACATTCCTAATTGAACCCTCATGAAGGAGTTATAAAACTTCCCTGCTTATTTCCCCTTATTTCAACACACCAAACCTCTGACCAAACCCATCCAAATCATATTATCTCTCTCTTACAACTCTCCCCAACCTATTAGACTTGACCAAAACTATTTCCCAAACCTATAAAATCCTTTTACAAGTTCCTAATAAATTATTATGCCTATCGACATCGATCACCCAACCAATATCGATCACACTTTCTCATCGACCTCAGCAGCTTAACTAACATCAACAACTATGGATTTTTAGTAACCTTTCTAAAACCTACCCAAACAACTTCCAAAATACAAACTAAATATACCACTTACACTCTATTACTTTCTACTACACTCAGGTTGTGAACAATGGTAACATATCTCTCTTTTACTCTCTCGTTTCCTCTCTCTTTGCTATTTATTACTCTTTTGTTTATCAAAAGTGGACTATCATCCCTAAGGAAGTTTGACACATCCTAGAATAAGCACATAGCTTGGTAGCCCACTCATATATGTGCTAATACATATTTTTTGGTAGTGCTTTCTTACCTATAGGTAGTCCTCCCTAGCCAAAGAGGAGTGCTCACAACATCTGTATATGGTGTGCAAACCAATTTAGGTTCATTCTAATCACTTATCCCTATCCTTCTCCATTTTTCTTTAGACTTGAAATAGACACAATTTTAGTGAAACAAATGGGTAAAAGACAACCTATATGATGCTTTATAAGAGGTCTTTTTTGTGAGTTACCTGAGCATGTATACAGGTGGTTAGTTGCATATTCAACCCATAGAATAAGTAGCTATTGATAATGCTATAAGTGGAAAAAGGAGAGCCTAGAGAGGCTTGAAACCCTTGATGTTACTTGGACTATAATAGTAGATAAATGGTGAAAAAGGGTTCTAAATAGCTACATACTTGAGTTCACAATCTCAACATATTCATGCCTTGAGAAAGTGAAATATTGGTTTTGTCATGACCCTAAAGGCACGTTCGTGAAGGAGTTTAGTTCAAAGCTTAAAAATATAATGGTTGATTATGGTTTTAAAACTTTGGGGATTGAAGGATAAAATCCTTTGAGGTATGATCTACATAAAATAAGAGAAGGGGATGTGTAGGTGAGGCATAATGGAAGGGGATGAGAAAATTGACACCTAAGATCCTAGAAGATAGACCTATAATAAGATATGGCATCGACTAATGGAGGATCTATGACCTGGAAGTGTTGAGAGGACCCATAGTGAATGGGAAGGGCAGGGGGAAAGATCTCTTGAAATATAATAGCACAAAGATGAGAGGTATAATTAAGTGATGAATTGAGCTCAACACTTGATAGGGGTGGACTTCACTAGGTTCCTAAAATATTTAGTAACTACATATACATTTGATGCACCAAAACCTATAGTGCATGCTCACACACTAGATCCCCCACTTAAAAAAGTACATAATTAATAATTTATTCTACTAATGACTTAGATCTTAGACATTTTGTAGGCTTGGATTGCAACTTTGTGATTAAATAGATTATTCCATACTAGGAAATGAGCATAGCTTCCTCTATATGATTGGGTACTAGCTCACCATAATATAAATTGAATGAGAGCATACCAACTCAGCTAATGTCAATAATGTAATGTTATAAATAGCCTACAAAAGTGGTCTAGCACCATAGGTAAGTGGCATAGCACCAATGACATCAAATGTGTTAATAGTAATGATAGGACCAATACCTAACCACATGGTTGGAGGTATTGTAAGACCACCACTAAGATAAATGTTGGGGGGATAAGTACCTCAAGTACCTTCTTCCCCCCACAACATATCTACCATGAAATGACTATGCACCTCTTATGAGTATCGTATTGTGGAAAATTTTATAGAATATGTGCTAAAATATGAACTATAGTGGCAAATGCGAGGCATAACTTAGTCAGAGTATAAGGCTACTCAATTCATGACCACTTTACTTGATCATGCCCACACCTAGTACCAAAACTTTGATCCTAACTAAGCCATGGTTGACTATGATACCCTGAAGGATGTTTTCCTACAGGAATTTGACATTTTTATGTTTGAACAAAAAATCATCTTCATGCTAAAATAAATTACCAAAGGACTCTTAGAAAGCGTGCACTTGTATGATGCAAGGTTCAAAACTTTTCTATCAAATATCCCATATGATATTCAACCTTACCAGCATGTAAAGTGGTTTATTGGGTGGTTGCTTGTGCCATTCTAAAGATCACTTTCCATGAAGATTTTTACCAACCCTTGAGAATCACTGGAAGCCTTGCTAACCAAGGCAATCAAAAGTGCAGACATTGAGTTAAACCCATTTATAGAAGCATAAATTGTATCTATGGTCTCCCAACTCCAAAATATTATTGCTAGCTCTTTATATGATGCATGAAGTGGACTATGGTGTAATGACTATGAAACAAAATTCCATAAAAGAACTAACTACCCATGGAGGAATATGTGCACCTTGCTTGTAAGCTATGAATTTTGTCAAGTACATGATGTCTAAAATTGTCCTTTATTACAATGTTCCAAACAAGTTAACACAATGATATATCATCATCTATGTGATATCTACACCCATACTATTGATTATCGAGTGATTGATGAAATACACAAAAATATGGAAAGGGGCACTCAACAAGATACCATAGTAGTCAAAGGGAAAGGAAACTAAAGGAATGATGGCTATGACTAATAAAACATAGGATTTAGAATGCAATGAGGCACCAAAGGGCATAATGGAGGATGTGATGATGGAGGTTCCCATCATTCTCATGTTATAAGTGTGGCTCAATATATAATTATCAACATGATTTCCCTACATATCCCATGCATGGGTATTGTTGAGATCCCCATAAAGTCAAAGAATGCCCTGACTTGTATAAAAAGTTAACCCAAGGTAGGCTTGATGCAGACAAGGGTGCAAGAATGATCAATTATGAGAAAACAAATATAAAAAATTGACCTCAAAGGCACAACCTATGCTTATATAGGTAGTTAAGATACATGCAACGATGTGAAGCGGATTCACCACTAAGCCACTAGTTATTTTAGTACTTGAGTTATACCTCGAATATGGGGATAAAGGTCACAATGAGCACATAACATAAACTAACCCCAAATTTATGCCATACACAAACCCAATACACTAGAAACATGTATTACAATAGGTTGTGAGTGTCATCCAAAAATTATAAGGGGATCTCCAATTAGTGCAAGACTTAGAAGCACAAGATGAAACCTCTTATAAAAAGTAGGATAGTCATGATGCTAAAGTACAAGAATTAACTAAGATCATGTGCCTCACAAACAAATGGAATGTTTCCCCTATAACATAACTTATTACTAGAGCATGTAGGTCAAATAAAATTTGAGTTCACCATGCCACATATGGAAAGGGCATAATAAGTTTGACATATACAAAATTTTGAGTATGACAAGGAATTCCTATTGGATGCCACTATTGATGGATGGTCTATTTGTAAAGTTCTTGTGGACACAGGTGCTAAGGTCAACATCTTAACCAAAAGTACCTGGGAGAAAATGGGTAGATCTACCCTAAGACCCTTCCCTCATGTAATTTTCATGGCCAATAATCCCTGAGCCTATCATAATTTTGAAGAGCATATTTGTATATATCATGGACATCAAATTCTATGTTGACTTTGAAGTAATAGAATTAGTAGAGAAGGTTAACTACTTGATACTTCTAGGAAGGCCATGGCCTTATGAAAATAATGTTTATATTTGCTTTGAAATGTGATACATGACATTTGAGAATCAAAAGGAGAGGGTAGTTATACCTCTCTCAAATGACCAAGTACCCCCTATGTCGAGATTATGGACACTAAGGATAAGATCAACCATATCTATAACATCATAGTGCAAGGTGTCAAGACTATAGACCCAAATGATCAAATAATCCTCTCTTGGGAAGTTGGACAATAAACTTTAGACATCACTAATGTTGCTTATGATTAATAATTCAAGGGAGCATATGAGACCACTAGTTGATGGTGTTGTTTGGTGTGCATAAAGGTACCAAAACAAGCATATATTGATCACACTTCCAAAGTATGGTCCTTTGTACCAAGAAAAGGGGAAAAGGAGTGTTCCACCTTAGTAAGGGAAAACTTTAAATAATCCCAATATATGAAGGGAGTGATCTAGTGGAAGACTATGTCTGTGATCTTGACTCATGCATCCCAAAAGAGGTGGATAGAATACACACACTAGTATACACATTGAAGAGCACTACCACTCATTAGTGGGAAGCACAAAATCCTAGCTTTCTAACTTGGTAAGATGTGAATTCAGTCATTTATACTAGATTCAAAAAGAATAATGAGAACCTAGACATCTCAGCCTACTTTGGTGACTCTGACCCTATCTCATATATATGTTTCTATGAAGAAATGTGGACTATTTGTGGTGAAAACACCCTAAGTAATATATGGTTGCATGCCTTATATAGGAACTTGAAGACTTGGGCATGGGAATGGTATGTAATTAATGAGATGCACCATGAAAAAACTAATTGGGATACCCTAAAGGAGTAATTTATTCATACCTTCTCCTTTTCTTCACAAAATATTGAATTGGTTGAGCCATTACAATTAGTGCAAAGTTAAATGTTTGAGGACACTAGTATATTATAGGAGTGCCCAAAGGACATGTTAAGTGAAAAAGGGATAGCACTCCCAACCTTTTTAAAGAGGAAAGTCTCAACAGTAACTCTAGTGATGAATATGATGACACATGGAAGGCATGTAATTAGAAGAATTTGATAGGGAGAAGAAAGTTAGTACACCAAATTGAAGATAACACCCCAAAATAATATGACTCTACCCATCTTTAGGTAGAAATAACCAAGGGAAGAGGACAAGTTGAGAATTCACACTAGGATAAAAATGGACCCTACCACATGCCATTAAGAACTACTAAGGTATATATCAATTCAGAGGGGGAACCCAAAATTTCCACTTTGGATGCTTATTGGTTTGACACATAACTAGTATGTATTTTTGATCTCTTTAAATAATTATAAGACCTATTCCCATAGAACTAAAAATATATGAAAGGTGCACACCCATCCCTCAAAATATGAGCATCAAACTAGTCGATAGTTTAACACCCATCAAGAAACAACCTTATAGGATGAACCTAAACCTTTGTGCTAAGGTCAAGACAAAGATTGATGAAATTATATTCATAGGCATCATCTAACCCATGCAATAATCTCAATGGGTTATCCTCATGGTCATCAACATCAAAAAGGATGGGTGAATCCAAATTTGTGTTGACTATAGACTGTTGAATGCCACCTATGTGATTGATCCCTTTCTAACTCTATTCACCAATGAAGTATTAGATGACATCACAGGTTGTGAGATATACACATTCATTGATAGCTTTTCAAGATACCATCAAGTATAAATTAAGGAAGATGACAAGTATAAAACCACCCTTACAACTAAATGGGGTTGTTTTGCATATAATGTGATGCCCTTTGGGTTGATGAATGTGTTATTCGTGTTCTCCCAAATGGTGATCACCACATTTAAAGACTTCATTCACAAGTTTTTCCAAGTATAATTAGATTATTGGATAGTGTATGGGTAGGTAAAGGATTATTATGACAATTTTCACCTAATATTTGAAATGTATAAGTAGTTACAAATTTTATTGAACCTCTACTCAAGAGTGTGTGGTATAATCACTTTATTCAGGCATAGCATTTGGAAGGATGGTTTACTCATTGATCTAGCCAAAATTGCAATCATATTTTAGCTTCAAACACCATCAACATAGAAAGATGTTTGTGCCTTTCTTAGACATTGCAAGTACTACATAGAGTTTATAAAAAATTATGCTAGGATAACAGGGCCATTATAAGAACTCTTACAAAATGATGTCTCATTCTAGTAGGGTGCAACATAGGAAGATGATTTTGAGACCCTATAGCTTAAACTCATAAGTACACTAATATTATAATTTATTGATTAGGCAAGTCCCTTCCATGTCCATGTCAATTCCTTTGATACTATAATTAGTACCATTCTCATGCAACTAGGTGAAGGGAAAATATACCATCCTATTTATTTCACAATTAAGAAACTAGCCAAAGCAAAACAAAACTATGCGACAATTGAGTATGAGGCACTTGTCATGGTCTACACCCTTTAAAAGTTTATAAAGTAGTTATTATCAACCCCCTTTATTTTTGTCACTGATCATGAGGTGATTAAGTACCTAATGAATAAGCCCATTCTAAATGGGTGCATTTACCAATGGTTTGTTTTATTTCAAAAATTCTAATTGTATGTTATAGTGAAGCCTGGAAAATAGAACTCAAGCCCCAACCATTTATCCCACATCAACTTTGGAAATGAATTAGTGTTGATTTAAGATGATATATTTGATAAACAATTTTATAGGATCCAACACATCACAGAAGACTTGGTAGAAATTGCCACTTTTTTGACCTCCATATCTACACCTCAAACCATGACCACTAAAGAGAAAAATTAGCTCATAGCTCATGCCACCCATTTTCAACTCATTGGAATGGAATTTTAAAATTTTATTTTCAATGAAATCATGTACTGTTATGTCCTAGAGTATGAGTAGGACTCAATATTACAAGAGGCACGTGAGGGGATTATTGGAGGTTATTGTGCTAGAGACAGTATGACATGTAAGGTGCTATAATCAAGCTTGTGGTGGCCAACATTTTTTCATGATGCAAAATAATATGCCAAAACATTTGATGTCTACCAATGCACTAAAAAACCAAACCACATGGATGAAATTCCCCTCATCTCCATTCTTGCCAAGGTACCATTTTAAAAATGGGCCATTAATTTTGTTAGGCCTATTATTCCTACTACCAGTCACACAGGTGCATGGTATATTATGGTAGCCATAGATTAATTCACTAAGTGGGTTGAAATAACACCAATCAAATATTATACATCCACCATAGAAAAATGATTCATCTGGGATAATATTATCATTTGATTTGAATGCCCATTTAGCTTTACTAACAATCATGGCATGCATTTCATTAATGAAATAGTTTAGATCTTGTTAGATAAATATATGATGGTGCACCATAAAATAAAATCCTACCATCCCAAAGATAATGGAACCATAGAGGAATTTAATAAGATATCAGGGACATGCCTTACAAAATATTTGATTTTGGTTGCAAGGATTGGGATGACTATGTGTTAGTATTATTATGGGCCTATTGCACAACATACAAGTGCTTGAATAAGGCTACATAATTTTAAATGGTTTTTGGTGTATAATCAATTTTTCCCATGGAATTCTTAGTACCCTCACTATATGTCACATGTATTAGTTGATTGGATGACCATAAATCTTTAAGTGCATGCCTAGAATATTTGGAGTGCCTAAATGAGACACACACCCAAGAACGGTGGATCTAATAGATAGAAAAGGCATGACAAAAGCTATTAAATGATAATCACATCAAGAAAAAAGTATTTATATAAGGTTCATTAATCTTTCTATATGACTTTAGGAACCTTAAGGACCTAGACAAGCTACATATTAGGTGGATGGGACCTTATGTCATCCATAATATATTGGACACTGGTGCATGAAAGATGTGCATGTTGACTGGTGAAATGATCCCTAGGAATTTTAATGGAAAAAAATTGAAGGCATACCATCACTATAATGTTTCTTTTACCATCTAACACTATCTTCACAGTCAAAATTTAGTTACTTGATTTTAACCATAATAAAATTATCACAAGCCAAACCTTTTTTTATGTTTTTTTTGTTGTGTGAATAAGAATGGCACTTTTAGGCCTTTAAGAAAGATTTTTTGGCACTTATACTTGCATAAATATAGTCAAGTGAGTCAATCCCTACCACTATTAATCACCTTAATCTAGAAACCTAAGTTTTTGGGTGCATGTGAAGTCTGCCAGGTTTAGTACATTATAAGGATGAGTTGACAAAGGAAGGTACACAGGGTAGTCATGTGAAAGAAACTAAGAGGAGATAATGGGGTGATAGAGGACCAACACAAGGATTTATATGGGGTAGGGAAGGCTAAAGAAAGATACATGAAAGTGTAGAGAAATCAACCAATAAAGAGAGGTATGCTTGAAAGGAAGCATAACACTAAGAAGATATGGAACCAAGGAGGTTGAATCACATGCATGTGAAGTGTTTCACCCAAGTTTATATAAGAAAGATAAATGTCACACCAAGATGAACCAAGAATAAGAAAATGACTATCATAATAGCTAACACCCACTCAATAGTCAATGATAATTGACCATTTGAATTACCTATCACTTCACCAAGGAAACCATTAGCAAAATTAATGTTATGATTATAAAAGAACAAAAATGTATAATAAATGAGTAGTTGGTGATTGGTTTTAATGAATTTTATGGGTTTAGCATATTTCAAGAATCTAAATGATGGAAGTCATCAATTTGGTAGCTGATAACATCATATAAAATATCAGATGGCATAGGTATTAGGGTTACTATAATTTTCAAGAGTTTAGGGCAGAGTAAAGAGATGAATCCATTAAACTTGAAAGATACAACCAATGAGAGAACCAGTCACCCATAGCCTACCCAAAATAGAATGAGACAATAATGAGAATATTGAATTACACCCTATGGAGAAAAATATGCAAGTGGAAAGAAGTTGGTATGGAAACAGGGGAGTAGGATTTTAATATAATGACTAGGCCATCATTAATAGGGAAGGAAGCTGGATGGCCAAATGTATAGTCATATTTCCCATGAGTGTGACGTAACACCAAGCATAATTTTGGGCTTTCATAGAATCAACCAGCTATGTTTTAATAGTAATATGTTTAAGATGGGAAATAAAAGGCTAAGAATAGGTCTACCACAAGCAAAAAAGGATGCAAAGAAAGTGCAGGTAGTGAGAGAAGTAGCCATCACAAAACTAAAGGTGTAGATTGTGGAAGGAGTGAGCATCATATAAATAGATCCAAAAATGAGTGAAAATCTTGTCTATAGGGAAATAGAATACCCACAAGAGGTTATAGTGGGGGATAAGTGGGTGTCCTTTGTGCATATGTGCAAACTTAAGGACTACAACCATAGGATAGGTATAAATTCACAAGAGTTAAACAAGGAGTGGATGGTAGACACTTGGAAGAAGAATAAGGTAGGTGATATGCTCTTTTATGTCTCCAATAGAGACAAAATAGAAACCATGGGCATCACATAACTATTTCAGCTGCCAAGCTTTATCAAGCCAAAAGACTTGGTGTATTTCTTCCTCTCGCAAGTATATGATGATAAGTTTTAATTTACTATATGATGCATGAGGATATTATTAAGCCTCATTATCAATCTTCCTTATAGGGATTATTAGTGAGGTGGAGCTAGATGTGAGTCTCTTAGTTTCCTTTGTTACTTATACTATGGTGATCACACAACTTTGTAGTGCTTTATACATATTTTTGGTGTTGAGTTCCTATTCTCCTTCTTTTATCTACAAGATATAGATCCCTACACTATATTCTTCCATATCCTCCTCTATTATGGGTATGAGGGATACCTAATTATCCATATTTACAAGAGTTATAGTATGGAATGTTATAGGTCTGTTGGTATTTTTATTTGGCTTATTACTAGAAGAAAAACTTTCTTGCATGAAGGTCACACACTTCTTTGGAGCAAGGGGTGTAACTGGTTCTATGGAGGTAATTTCTAACTAAATGTGCTCCATGAATTCTTCTAACTTCTCACCCCATTTCATTTGGAGTTCCTTCACCTATTATTTTGGTGTATCCTTCCCTTCATCACTAACTAAGAGGGGGTAATCATCATCCTTTCTAGGATCTCCACCCTTCTTGTGCAATTTCATCTCATAGTAGAGGTTAAAGATCTTCCCATTTATGATTACCCTTTGGAGGGGGAGGATTTCCATCTTGTCAATTTCATCTTCTTCATCGTTTGTTGCCTTAGATATAGGGTACAAAAATTCATGCCTCATCACACTTCTATTATGATCCATGACCTTGACTAGGATCTCAATCTATTATGCATTAGGGATTCTCCTTAGCACCACCATAAAGTACTTGGCTGAGAATGCATAAGGCAACTAGATCCATACTAATAGATTCCCATCTATTAGTTCTAGGTGAACCACAAAACAATTTTGCATCATGGAAAATTTTAGCATTCCCACCAATTATTGGGGAAGTTCCTCATAGATACACCACTCCTTCCCAAAGGCTTTTATGTACCTCTCAAACAACCCTTGCACCCTAGTCTTATACTTATACAAGAAGCTAGGTGGGAAATGAAGTCTTGGTGCTTCATTTTAAGGGAATAATGGTTGGGTGGAAACACCCATAGGTTTTTCATCACCATTTAACACACCTTTCTCCTCCATTACTCTCCATATCAACATGTACCCCTATTGGAAGGTTTCACACACTCAATGATACTCTTGTACATTCTTGACTATCTTCTCTATAATGAATTTGAAGATGTTGAATCTCACTCCTTGCACCATGTGGTGGGAAACACATAGGAAGGTCTTATTAATATCATACCACCAACCACCAGGGAAAATTTTGGCACTAAAATGGTGCACTGCTACCCTTGTGTTAGGGTCTTGGATATCATTATTGGGGAATGCAAACCCTAACTTGTAGTATCCCAAAAGTTTTATAACCCTTTCTACCTCCACCTCATCCTCCATCATCTCACACAGGTCTACTCCTATGCCAGGTAGTCCCATTATTTTTTTGGCATATAGTGAGGTGGCCTCCCCATTGCCTCTTCAAATAGTTGAGGAAAAAAGAGTGGCTTAGAAGAAGATGGGATTTATAGAGGAGGATATCAACAAGGATTTAATGCTTGAAGAGAAGAGGAAGCTTAATCAGGAGAAAAAAGGGCCAAGTTAGAAAAAAGGGCACCAAATGTTCCTACAAGCATAGGATCAGTAGTTGAAGTGGTCAAGCAAGTGCCAATTAACCCCATAAATAAATAGTAAAAAGTTACACAAGAGGCACACCCAAGTAGTGAAGGGGTATTTGAACAAAAATAAGGAAATATTGGTGCCTTAAAACAATAAATAGATATAACTAAGGATCCCCAATAATAACAAGGTGATGATGGTGCCAAAGGAATTACCCTAGAGGTAAGTATTGAAAAATCTTAGGATAGAGAAGTAGATGAGGGAGAGAAATCCAAGGAAGAAACCCCTAAAGATTAAACAAGTGAGTCCTTAGAGGAGATCATTGAAGAGAGTGGTGGTGCCATTGAAAAGGAAGAAGTATAGATAGAAAAGGTTGTCATTGAGAAGGATGATAAAGAGCTAAATATAAGGGATATGACACAAAGAAATGGGTGGATGAAGATCTCTACATGTATCAAACTATGCCCCCCCCATCTTCCAAAATCAAGATGTGTAAACTCTCATTTGTGCTAGACCATTATATGGATGAGACCCTATTTGAGGCACCTAGAGTGTCCACTTCAAGCCTAGAAGATCCTAAGGATGGGTAGGACTACCTCCTTATTAAACCTCATGTCATGAACCTAGTCCAATCTAGGAATTCACTAATAAGAATGGCCATATAAGTTGCATTCTAAAACATCATCAATGATGGAAAGGTGAGGAAGGAAGAGGTGGAGGCCAATAGGTTTAAGTTGTAATAACTTTGTAAGCACATGGAGGTGATTAAACCATCTCTTCTACTTAGCATCGACACTTCAAACCTTTTAGAGATTGAAAAAATTTGTGTATTGGTATAGTAGATGCTCTAAAAGATAAGACCCAAGATGTTGTAGGAAGAAGAATACCCCACAATCATGTTGAAGAGCTAGCTAACAAGCTCCAAGAGGTAGAAGACATCTTCATGAGGTTAAATGAGGATGAAAAAATAATTGATGCCATTTTCTTGAGCTTCTCTAATCAAGCCTTAGTAATAGATGTGTGCCAATTAAGAAAAAGATGAGGAGTAACTAATGGATCAAATATACTAAAAATATAAGGTAAAATGGGTGAAAATCATGGGCAACATCAACATGCTCAGCAACTAGATCAAGGACTAGGAGTAGACCTTGGAATAACTCTTATGTGCTATATAGACTAAGGCCTATGATCAAGGAGAGATCATAGATGGAAGTGTGGCCAAGGCAAAATCCAATGTGGAGGCCTTCCATAAGGATCTAGATAAAATAGATGTACTTGTGCTCATTGTGACATCCTCCAAGATGGATAGCACTATAGAATAAATCAAACTAGCCAATAAGGGATTTGAATACGTCAATGTTAAACTCAAGGAGAATGCACCTAACTTCTAAGCTCCTAAGAGTTTAATAGCTTAGTTCAAGGGTAGACTAAAGTTTTTGTATCGGGTAATGTTAGACTCCTAACTCATTAGTAGAGGATTCATGCCAACATAACATCCACCTAGGTTTGAGAAGATCATTTTGTCAAGTGGATAGCCTTTGGGTTTTGTTTTATCTAGCTAGAGGTTGTAATACATATCTTGCATTATCTTATAGGTAGTTAACTATCTCCCAAAATTTTAGGGAATCTTCACGTATTTGAAGAGATGCGGTAGCTATAGTGTGGACTTCATGGAGTTATGGATCTAACATCTATGATGACCAAAGTTCCATCTTGACACTCAACATGAAACTTCCACCCTCATGAAGATGCTCTTGAAGGCTTATTTAAGGAGATTGAAGAGGCAAGGGAGTTGGGGAACCATAGTGAAACTCTAGAAAAATGATCTTGAAGCTCTATAAACATTGATTTGGTAGACATTAAGGCTTAGGAATAGTTTAGAGGCCACCTTGGCTCCATTTATAAGTGTCCAAGCTCATTTGTGAGCCTCTATGTTTTTAACATTATGATATGAATAAAAACTCTATTATGGACTTTGATCAAATGATGAGTGTTGTGCATTTACATATACTATGTTTAGTTTTCATGTTTCTTTGTATTGATAATGGAATGCATATATTTTTAATGTCATCCCTTTGAATTAATTTCATGAATTAATGTTCAAAGCATGGTGTGGGTTCATATATTTTACTAGTATTTCTATTTTATTTTAGTCCTTATAAACTTCCATAACATCACCATTATTTAGTATGAAGAGTGAGTATAGGTCTATGACAATAACCCAATAACTTCATGTGAGTAAATAAGGCATAAACTTCAAGTGAGTGAGTCCATAAAAAATTATATAACCTTAGGTGAGTACATAAGGCATGTACTTTATGTGGGTTGATGCCGATGTAACTGAGTATTCAAATGTTGAGCACAAAGGGAATGTCCCATATTTGCACCTAGACATTCTAAACCAAGAACTAACTAGATGAGGTTTTCAAAAAAAGAGGAGTGGTGTGGAGGATTTTTCATGTGTAGGCATGATTAGGGAGATGATAATAACAAAGGCTAAAATCATGATCTAGGAGATATGGTGGGGATTATGGTCATGACAAGAC
>JARHVA010001566.1:2892500-3182500 GCA_037957365.1 Torreya grandis
GAAACATGAAAAAAATTATGAATTTATGCCAGCTTTCACGGTAATGCAAATCTATTAGCTAAAATATTGATCACTTCTATGACTTCAAAAGGCCTCACATATCTATGTGTCAACTTTACTAATTTACCAAACTTTATTTCACTCTTTTGGGGTCTATCTCACAAAAAACCTTTATCCCCAACTAAAAAACTACTTTATTATTATTTTTAGATCAACGTAACTTTTCTATCTATCATTGGCTTTAGCCAATCTCTACCTTATTAATTTAAGTTTATTTTCCATTTCAATAAGAATATCAGGACAAAAAACTACTCTATCTTCTAGCTTGTTGCAACTAATTGGTGTTCTATATCTCCTACCATATAATGCCTCTAATTAAGCCATTTTAATATCTCATTAGTATGATTTGTTGTAAACAAAATCAACCAAAGGTAGGTATTATTTCCACTTGTATTTTTGGTTCATGCAATACATTCTCCAAAAATCCTCCACGATATGTTTTATCCTTTCTATTTTCCCATTCATTTTTGGATGGTAAGATATACTAAAATTTTACTGAGATCCCAATGCTGAATTTAAAGTTTGCCAAAATCTAGAAGTCGTATAGGGTCACTATCTAAGATAATATTTTCAAAAAACCCATGTAATATGTAAATTTACTTCATAAATCACTTAAAAACATAGGTGCATCATCACTTATATTACAAGGAATAAAATGAGCTATCTTGGTTAGTTTATCCACAACTACCAATATCATATCATGATAATTCCTAAACATAGGCAAACTTGGAAAAAATCCATACTGATCATTTTCTATATCCATTTAGGTATTGTATGTGGGTAAAAAAAACTAATTACATGCATGTGTTTAGACTTGACTCATTGACACTCTAAGCATCTAGAGATGAAATCAACTAAATCCTTATTTATTCTTTTCCAAAAATATAGAGGTTTCAACTCTGATAACAACTTAGTTACTCCAAAATGCCCTGAATAAGGGGCATTGTGCAATTTATTTAGCATATTTTTTCTCAAATTATCTTTATTAGGAACACAAATCCTACCATTACACCTTAAAATCCCATCATTCTCAAATTGAAAACATTTATATCCATGATTTTTCTATGTTTCAGCCAAAGCTTTCTTAGCTTACTCATAGAAATCATCACCAGGTGAAAATTTCACTACCTAAACTTGAAAGGTGCTTTTAATTATAGTGAAATCTATAATATATATTGTATGGATAAGGACATCTTATACTCTATTTTACTTGCTCTTAATTAGCTAATATCAAAATCATAATATGATAGAAACTCTAACCACCATCTCTGATGAGCATTGAGGTTAGGCTAGGTGAAAATATACTTAAGACCTAAAATATATGTCTTAAGTTTAAAGGGTTTACCCAAAAATTAATGGATCTAAAATAAAAACACATGAACTATAAAATTAGTTACATATCATGAGGAACATGATTTTCCTTATAAGGTTTTAGTTTCTTAGATTCATAGACCATAACTAAACCAACCTGCATGAGCACTACTATAACCTAAAGCATCAGTTATCACTGAGAAATGTCCATTTGAATTTGGTATCTATAATACTATTGAAAAAATAAGCCTCTATTTTATAACTTAAAAGGATTCACTTATTTGACCAAACAAAATGTTTTTCCTTTTAATGAAGAGAGGTGATTGGGTTAGCTACCTTGGAAAAATTTGGTACAAAATTCCTATAGTACCTTAATAAACCCATGAAATTACACACCTCATGCACATTTTTAGGTGTTATCCATTCCATGATGGCCCTAATCTTAGTTGGATCTACTAAAATTAATTTAATGGAGATGATGTGTTCCAAGTACTATACTCTCTTCTGAAATAAATCACACTTGGACAACTTACCATAAAACTTGTGTTTTTGTCACCATTTCAAAACTAAGCACAAGTGATCAAAATTATATTCTTCATTATTAGAATAGATGAGGATGCCATCCAAAAATATTAGAGAAAATTTATCAAGATAATTCTAGAACACAATATTCATTACATTCATGAATATTGATGGTTCATTCATTAACCCAAAAGGTAGCACTATGAACTCATAATGCCTATATCATGTTCTAAAAGTTTTTTTTGAAATATTCTCATCCAAAATCCTTAATTGATGGTATCCTACTCAAATATCAATCTTAAAAAAGATTGTATCACCATGCATTTGATTGAAAGGATCATCAATACAAGGTAATGGATACCTATTTTTATCATTGATTTATTAAGCATGTTATAATAAACACACAAATGAAGGGTTCCATCCTTCTTATTAATGAAAATGATAGGTGCACCCCATTGCAAAACACTTGGTCCAAATCAAACCCTTGGCTAACATCTCCTAAAGTTATTCCTTCATCTCAATTAGTTTCATTATTTTCATCCTATAAGATGCCTTATATTTCTATTCTGACCCTAGAATGATATCAATAGTGAAATCAAATTCCATTTTTAGGGACAACCTTGGTAACTCATCTAAAAAAAACATCCCAAAATTATTATATAAAGGGATAATCTTTCAAGGTGGGTTCCTTGGATTCTGAGAATTTATACATTTTTATAAGGAATGCTTGACATCCCTTAAATTGATCCCTTTTTAACTAAATGTCATAGATTTCCCTTTGACTTCCTTGATTTTGGGTTTGGTTTCCAAAATCATCTAGACATTCAACCTTTTTAAGGAAGTAATCAACTTTGGCTTTATGTCAAGAAATATAATTCACTCTTAGGATCACATCATATGATCCTAATGGTGCTTCATAAATATACATAACTATAGTTAATAATGGCAATTATATTTCATCTTCTAATAGACATCTATTGACCTTGACTTTGGATTCGTTCCCATAGTATACTGATCATGCATTTTCCACATAGCTAGATTTCCTAGATTATTTACTCCACATTCTAATAGAGATAAAGAATTCAATAGATCTCGTATCAATCAAAACAATAATTGGAGAATAAAAATAGTACTTGATACTTTAATGGGAGAGGTTTGAAATTCAACCTAATAATTATCCACCATTTTGTGAATATGTTGTTGGAAGGTTCCTTACTGTGAAGAAGAGGTCATGTTATTTTTATTTCCATCTATCTTTCACCAAGGATAATCTTTGTCATAATGATATCCTCCACAAGTAAAGCATCCTCTTGGAGGTACCTCAATCTCAACCTAATTTTCATCCTTAAATCCTTTTCCAAAATTACCCCTTGGTTTTATATTCTTATAAGTATTACCAGACCTTGTGTTCTAATTATTGAATTGGTTTTTTGATTTTCCATTCTATTCCCAATTCTTCTTATTGAAAGGTGTCTTAAAACTATAAAAAAAATTATTTTAATTTTATCTAACCTTTTCTAGTGATTTTAGCTTTTGTTCCTACTTTATAACCTTTTCAAACACTTTATCCATAGTATATGGTCCATGCACATCCACCTCACATCCAATTTGGGGTTCATAACCATAATGAACTTCTTAATATGGAAACATTCATCATTATAGTACTATGAAATATATTTCAAGAGATTATTAAACTATTCATAGTGCTTATTCACTAACAAGTCTCCTTGCCTCAATTTATAAAAATATATCAAATTTTGATTGAAATAAATATGAGGTAAGCACCATTCTCTAAAAGGAGTCACAAATTAATCCCATGTGGTGGTAGTGGAATCAAGATTTAGTTTAATCTTTTTTTAGCCCAACAAGTTATTGTTTCACTAACTAATTGGTAAGATCCCCACATAGCCTTAGTCACCTCAAAAAAATTTTGAATCTCAAATTATTTCTACATTTATATGAGCCAAGATTCGGCTCCATCACCCAAAACTATGCCATCAAATTTGGGTGGGTTTACCTTCTTCATGTCCCATGTTAGTTCTACAACTACTTAATCTCTAGTATTCTGGTGCACTTCCTCTTTCCTTTGCTCCTAAGGAACTTCATATTCAATAGGTTATTCTTTAGGTACCTCATATTCATTTTTATCTTTCAACCCATGAAACTTTCATTCAAGAGTTGTTATATGGTCTTAAGTCTCATTCATAATAGAGAGAATCTAATCAAGTTTTATCACTTGTTCTATTACTATCTAAATAGGATCAACATGAGGGTTTACATTAGAAGGAACCTGACCAACTTATCTACCTCACACCATTATCTTCTATCAAAAATTAGGAGAATAAAATTTATGTTGGTGGACTCATTAGGTTCGATATCTAAACCTAGATCTGATACCACATTATTACACCCCACTAGGTTAACTAAAAGATACACAATTTTTTTTAATTATAACATTTCTATTAATATTAAATATATCCAACCTTGTAAAATTTAAAAAAAAAATAATTTACAATCATTAAATGTTATAGACATATTATCCCACTATAAAAAAAACAACCCATTTAATACTCAAGTAGTAAACTAGTTTGTGAGCTGAAAAATGCCCATCATATACTAGAGAATGAAATAAGTACTCCACAATTACTAAAATCCATAAATAAACATTAAATAAGTTTACATCCACTACTATTTATATTTTTAGGATATTATAAAAATACATAGTCACTACTATGTTGAATATACATATAAAATAAAGTACAATGTCAAATACACAAAACAATAAGTAAAGAAGTATAAAAGAGATACATAAAGTAGTTTCATGATTCATCACATAGTCTAAGTGAAATTCCATCTGATTGAATCAATTGATATAGGGAGAGCATCATCCAAGTTATTTAACTCCAACCATAGATCAATGGTCTCCTACACACCTCCCTTTTGGGAGTGGTCCTACCCTTTACAGAGGGTCAAATAAGAATAGTGTGACTATCAAGAAACAACTAAAACTTGTGTGTGTACTAACACTATTAAGATCAAAACTAAAATAAAACATTCAAATCCATTCATATATATAAATTATATTAGTAATACATATAAACTATAAGTATATTAAAATGATAATATCTCAACTATAAGATTTTTTTGGCCAAAATTTATATTAGATAATTTAGATTTAATAATCTGAGTCATTTTCACTCACATAGTACTCTCTACAAATTAATCATGAAAAAATGATATCATTGGGTATGTATATGAGTTAACCACTGGTATACTCATATATGCACCTCCTATTATCCAACACAAATAAAAATTAAAGATTCAAAACATAATAATAAAATACCATGCAAACATGAAAGATTTAAACAATCATAATTAAGAATCCAATTAAATCCATAATAGATATGTTTAGTAAGGTAGAACAAGAATCAATTCATTCTATACTTAAATCTCTGCATATCACTCTATTACAATTATCATTTATACCAAAATTCACTAACTTCTATATGGCATATTAAGCATACATCAAACATCTATACTCAGTCACATTTTGCAAACATCTATGTACTAATCCTCATGTTCTTTGTTCACTAGATTATATAATTTTGATGTCTTTCAACATAAGATTCTCATAACTAATCACTACTATCAAGTTCATTATACAATCCTATTTAAAATGATATTTTGACTTCTCTAAGCCTATTATGCTTAATTATCACTATTATAATCAGTCATATAAGGGTAATCTTAATCTATAACCAATATTCACTTTACATATGCCAAGGTCTATGCAAAAACTATCATACAAGTTTACATGGCCTATAGAATCTCATTAAGGAAAGAACAACATCTAGGTATCAACATATTCTATGTTTTATAAAAGATTAAAAAAACCACCATGTTAAATAATATATATATAAATATTATATAGATGTATACTATCCATGTAGTTTTGTTGGATTAGACACCTAAAACCAATTTGTATTCACTTTAAAAATATCCTTACACTCAACCATATTTTTGTATCCATATTATGATTCCATTTTTAACAATGACTTTATATATTTATGAAAGGATTGGTCATAATTAATAAAGTGTAATATGTGTTTGTGTGTGTGTGTGTATTTATTTTCAAAATTATGACCAATCCTTTCAATTAACTATACACACATAATACAAGTCATATATACATACAAAACTATGTTATAACCAAAGATAACTAAAAATATAATTATAAACCTTAAGAACATCAAAATATTCAGCTTACAAAAAATGTACACTACCTTGATCTATTTTAAATATTTTTATTCACATACATGTAATTCATTTCGCATGCACGTGTGTGAACGTGCGTTCATGCGCGCGCGCACACACACACACACACACACACACACACACACACACACACACACACACACACACACACACACACACACACACACACACACACACACACACACACACACACACACACACACACATGCATGCATGCATGCATGCACACACACATTTATAAAACCTATGTAAGTTTGATTTGATATACAAGACTATTATTTAACCTAACTCATTTTATATTTTGATCCAGTATATGAAAACTATAGATGGGATACATAGATATAGAATTACCTAGGTCATAAAAGACCTTATAAATTATAGTTTTCCTTGTAAATAGAAATTCATAGGTTGAAAATAATCCTTTTAATACATAGCTAATATTTTTTCCATGCACAATTATGTTTTATAAATTCATTGTAAACATATTTTAGGTTATCTTATTCTACTACCTTCTTTATTATTCACATATGCTAATATCTATAAAAACATATATACACTTTAGGAAGTATATATTTTTCATCACTCATGTATATAAAGATAAATGGATATCATTTTATTATCAACTAATTTATTTTAGATATTCATAAGATAAACCTTATAATTAGTTATGGGTCAAGTTACATTCAAAATAAGACTCATAATTTAAAACATATTCAAGTTGTATAATAACCTAAAGTCAAAATAAATAGAAAATAATACAGGATTGTTTCTGTGGGCATAAGCTTATAGGCCTATATGTTTATATATAATAAAATGTATACATACATACATGCATACATACATACACACACACATACATAGATATACATATAGATATAGATATACATACACACACACACATTTATATTCTAAAAATACAAATGAAATTAGTCCCCTAACTAGCATGAGGATTCTTGACCAGGGTTCATAAACTAGACATAGCTACTATAACTAAATTGAATAATCAACATCTATGTATCCACATATTCATGGTCTCATAATACTTGGCTTAAAACCCTCAGTCTTATAGGCTATAGAATGGGATTTTAAAATGCCATCCTTGGATCTATAAGCCTAATATGTTAGGGTTTTATAAAAGAGTCCATCAAACTATTATAGATATAAAAAAATACCTTATTTCAAAACCCAAAAAGGTCATTTTAAACCAAGATATGAAAATGACCGACCTAGTGTCTAAAAAAAGTCTAAAATAGTCTTATCCCTTTGCAATAACCAATTTTAATATTCTCTTCTATTCCTTCCACCATTAGATAACCATGACCTAGATCTTTTCTCATCTCACTTATGCTCATTCCCAAATAGTGTATACTCATCATGACCTCTAACAGACTCTAATTATCTTAGCCCCTCCACCTTATGCAATAATATTCCATAAATATATCATTCCAATACTCTCAATCCACTCATATTTCCTTTATTTCCTACATATGAGCTTGACAACCAAGACATTATCCACCTTTAATACAAGGTCAACTCTCATGAAAAATGATAACCAAAAACCTAAATCAAATCCCTTTACTCTTTTGTCAAATCTTCCAATCATAAAAAATAACTCTAGTCTTCCATAACAAATCATAACTTTTCTTCAAACACCAAGACATATACCATAAAAAATATTTTGGATAATAACTCAAATGTTTACCTTAGGTGGGGTGGGTACTTTACCCTAATTGTCCCTTTTTGCTATCTAGACCCCCAAGGGGTTTTAATACTTTTATTGTAAATGTAAACACAAGAACCTAAACAAGTATTATCTTATTAATCCATAATTTTTAATTACATGAACTATATTATAACCAACATATTTTAGCATGGTTAGTCTATATATATTCTAAGAACTATATAATCGCTAAACAAACATACAAACATGGTTAAATAGTAACTACAACTTTTGAGATTAAAATAATGTAAACTGATAAAAATGAGCATGTTAGCACATTAATAGCATAAATCATAAACAAGTTATGCCAATGTATTCAATCAATGCAAGTATTCATTAACCATAAATAAGGTAGCTAATAAAGACACACTTAGCAAAAACATGGATTATAAACCAAACAAACAATAACTAAATGGATAAGCACACTAGTGTAAGTTATGAAATAAAAAAACCAAGGATTATATCATTAAAACATTATTGATTTCATTTTAAGCATATTATAGTGGTGTGTGCACAGCTCCATTTCAGTCATCTCTCTATTCCTAATGTATTTATCCACTCCCTCCTCTTTGATGATACTCTCTCTCCACACTATTAATAAGGGTGGAAATATCCTATATATACCTCATCAAACAAACTAATAGCTAGCCTATATCATGATAAACATCAACATATAACCATATAACTACTTAATGCAAGATGTCTTTGAAAATCATGATCATAAACATAATAAAACTATCAAAATTAATATATATATTAACCAAACATTATATGTAAATATATCTCAAAATAAACATCAAATATACCAATAATCAATACATAATCCACTGAATAATGTCTCAAATATCCATAGGGAAAAATTGGATGTGATACATTTTTTACTCACAGGTCATGAGGGTGTCTTGGAAAGATTTGATACACTATATAATAACATAAGTAAGTTTTTGTGGGTCATTAAACACACCAAATTAGGTGGGATAGTTTCCCATATAGTATCTCCTAAAAGGAGACCTGAGATTCTCCCTAAGGTCTGTATTTGCTGAGTCACAATGTACAGGGTGACTCAGTTTGTCTATGTGAAACTATTCCAATATAAGGGGCCTTTGCTATTTATATAAAATTGTTTTGGTTTTTAAAAAATATATGGGAATTTAATCATGTCATTAATTTTTTAGACTAAGGTTATGAATGAGTTTTAGAAGACAACAAATCATGCATGTATATTTCCAAAATAAATTAGTGTTTTAAGATTTTAAATAATGGGAATGTAGTTGATTTTTAAACATTAATTATATTGCATATAAACATTCAATACTATAATATAAAAATAAAAATGAAATAAATCATGAAATCAAGATAAACATGAAAAATAGGTTTCATTTATATCCTACTCTAACTTGAGATAAAATATCTAATAAAAAAGTGAAAAAGAAAGAGGGAAAAATAAATAAAATACTATTGAAATGTAGTCAAAATGGAATCATTTGAAAAAAATTAACCAACAAAATGATCTCAAAAATTCCCAATAAAAACATAACCATGAATGAGGATCAATTCCAAAGTATGAGTAATAAATAGACATGAATAAATAAAAACACCACCACTGCATTACATGTGTAGGAAAATGAAAACAAACTTCCATTACTTTAATTAAAAATGATGTTCACTTAAATATATAAAATAGGGTTTATATTCATCATTAAGTTATAATTTGGGTAGCATAAACCCAAGGTAAAAATATAGGGAGAAATTATGCTACAAATGCATAAAAAGTAACTAGTCTAATATTGTCTTCACAAAGCAACAAAGAGCCAACACTTGGAATTGTTTGGCTCATAAAATATATAAATGAAGGGAAAAGAGTTTCCATAAAAAATCATATTTGAATTTATTTTCCCTCCAAAATGTTATGAATTTTTTAATCCTTTGCTACCAAAAGACCAAAAAATAAGTTAGATATTATATTAAACAAAAAACATAAACGTGTTTTGCACTAGGAAAAAATTAAAAAAATTAAAAACATAGTTGCATCCAAGTTAAATCTAGCTTCTTAGTGCCACAAACATATTGATAAATAGAAAAAGAGTGAAAATAATTGTGTAAAAAATCACCATAGGATCAAAAATGTTCTCCTAGACCTAATTAGCTTTTCTAGAGGAACAAGGATTTACTTTTTAAAATTTTAATTTCCTTTGCTAATTAAGCTTCAAAATCTCAATTAGAATTTTAAGGAAATTTTAAATGGGTTAAGACCTAATTAGGCCATCACATCCTGATTATATCTAAGATATGTTGAGTGGGGGTTCATAGACCTAATTAGGTCTGGGACCTTTGATTACCACTATAATTATTACCTTGGTGAGTTATACATTGTAGTTAGGTTTCAAATCTCACATAACACTATTAATTAGAAGAAGAAAATTTTAAAATTGTAAGTGGGATTTAAACCCTTCATAAAATTATGTTATAAATGGGAGGGGCCCACATACCCTTTCAAGGTCTCAGGCGTGATTACAATTATGAAACATTAGGGTGACAATCCTCAACCTAGTCAAGATTTGTGCCCCAACTATCATTGATAAGACAAACACAAACTATGAAATACCTATGTGGAAATAAAGTCTCACTCAACATTATAAAGTGTCACTTAGTCTTACAAAGACCTAATTAAGGGTTGAAAAATTAATTAGGTAATGATCATGTCAATTCAAAATGATAAATACTTAATCAGGTAAATGAATATCAATCACCAAATCACTAAAAAATATATACTCCCTAGATATAATAAGACTTTGATGTCTATTTAGGTCTATGGGACTTAATCGAAACACAACAAAACCTAATAAAAAAATAACTCTGATTAAAACCAAGAAAGAGGTTTTGATCATTTGAAGATCTAATCAAGTTTTAAAATCCCTATTAGAAATAGAAGTTAATATTTTTGACATGCATCCAAAAAAAACCTATTTTGGAATACAAGTAAGTTTTTCTAATATTTATAATGTATAATAAGTGTATAAAAAACTTGATTTGACACAAATGACAAATATGAATCTTTCTCACACAAACTTAGTCATCATAATGGAATAGGTTTTAGAGGTTGATTTGGAATGTATATTGATATAACCTCTAGGGTTAGTTTTACAGAGCCAAGTAATAAAGATATTCAAAGGCAAATTATGGCATCAAGACTCCATTTTCATGCTAAGTGTTAAATATGAAGTTTTCTCACATGGACATGGTATTTCTAATGGTGATGGTTATGGGACTTGATTCAAAATATAAAAGATATTTGATAATAACTAGTTTATTATCACATGCAAGAGTAGAGATATAAGTAAAAATGGGTTTCATGTTTCTTGAAGAATTAATTCATCTTGTGCAAGTAACAACAAATGACAAATTTTCTAGAAAATACTCTTAAGTATATTAAAACTAGATAAACATGTTTATAACCCATAATCTCAGGTTGAAATAATGCATAGAACATGAAATAATCTAAAATAGGAAAATAATGGAATGGATACAAGACTAAATATTATATTTTCATTGACTTAGTGTGTGTATATGAGTTAATTACTGATTTATGGATCCTACAATGACTAGCTACCACAACTTCAATAATCAAGTTAGTGAATTATACCTTGAGAATGTTGCCTTGAAATTATTATGCTACCATCCAAGTATCTATATCTCTAATGGAGATGTATCCAAACCCACTCTTGGCCTTTATCTAATACAAAAAAAACATTCATAGCCTTGGTATAGGTTACCTAAATACCCAAGAATTGAGTTTTCTAGAAATTATTTTTCTTGACTTTATATTTTCTTTATTTTTAATATCTCAATTTAAATTGGTAACCATTGTGTCAAAATAAAGACATAAGTATATATTTTTAACCCATGTCTTAACAGTAGTAGGTTCATATTGTGATCAAATAATCCAAGAAGGGTGGTTAGATCATGTGTCAGCTTTACAATGAAAATCAATCAAAATGATAATAAACACACTAGCATTCATAACACTATCTTGCCTAAATCAATTGGATGAGAATGGTGAAGAAACACAAATGAACAAATCACAACTAAACATGGAAATAACTCACATAATTCCTTACCAATTCTTTGAATGCTCCAAGAGGTTTCTTCGTTTGGCTTGCATGGATTGTACTTAAGAAGTCTTCATCAATAGGACTTGGATATATCCATCTCCTATTTGCACCATGGTTGGATTGGATTTGAATTTGATATAGCTTTAAATGTCTTGGATTGGCTCAATTTTGTCATTATAACACTGTGTATTTGATTCATGCCCTAAATCCTGCATTATAACATTACTATATCTAAGCTCTCTAAATAGAGAGGCAAATGCTTATATTTATAGGTTTAGAAAAGGGTTAGAATGGGTTAAATCCTAGCCTAAGTTTTCTTAATAAACCCAAGTATAGTAAAAAGGTGTCCAAACCTCGTGACTATCATGGAATAGGTGTGCTTTGAGATATTTTGGATTTTGGACAACTCACAAAATCTAATGATGAAAACCTAGGATATTCTTTGATTTTGAATTTTCCTTTTTGATAATTCATTTAATTACTCAAGAATTAATTTAATTATGATTTGATTATTATTTTCATGTTAATTAATCCCTTTTAGGCTTTTGAATATTTTCCAAGTTTTGATTTAATTGATTAGGGCATTTTCTCTATTTAATTGTTTTTTTGGCCAAATTGATTTAATTGCATGTTATGAAGCCAAATTTGAGACATTTAGAAATTCTTAGTCTAGATGTTTAATGGTTAGTAAGAATTAATCTAAATTTAGGTATGAAGCCATTTGTGTCCACTTTTAGATGTCTATAGTTTTTCCCTATTTAGGAAGGTGTTGTAAGTTGTAAGCATGGTAACATCTTCACAAAGAATAAAAATGTTTCTTATGCTTATGAGTTTAATGGTAATGGATGAAATTTAGGGTTCCCCCTTGAGGGAGTGGTTGTAAAAAAGGGTTGGAAAATGGTCCCTTAAAATAAGGAAATGAGTAGACCAAAATATATAGCAACACAATGATTTGCCCAAGGTTGGGTAGAATCATTGAGAACGCAAATGAAACGGTGTACATTAGTTTGACCAAAGGGGGTTATAAGCATTATACCTTGATATTGACATATATGATATGATAACATAATGATTTTCCTAAAGGTAGTTATAATCATTGAGAATGTAAGTGGGACAGTATACAATGATGTTCCCATAGGCAGTTATAATCATTAATATCCTAATTATGACAAATAAGACCCTATTAGGTAGAAGAAAGTGAATGATTTTCTCAAAGGTAGTTATAATCATTAACCCTCAAATTTCTAATAACATAATGATTTTTCCAAAGGTGGTTAGAATCATTGAGAATGCAAGTGGGATGGTGTATAATGGTTTTCCCAAAGTTGGTTATAAGCATTATACCCTAATTATGGTAAACATGATATAAAATGATGATGGAAAATTGATATAGAAGATAAAGATGAACTGGGATAACCTGCTAGTAGGGAGATGCTCATTTGAACTAAAAAGGAGGACAATTCTTTCATTATTTAATTAATCTATTTGGGATATGATTTGGATGAGGCTAAGATTGTTGATGAAGCTAGTACCAAGGAGATATCATTGCCTCATTTGTCATGTAAACTTTTCAAAGGTAATTTTTTTGTATCATGTGATGGAAATAATCATGATATAACACCATGAGTATTTGGCCAAAATATGCATAAGGACTGACTCCAATTTCTAAGACTCAATTGAAAACAATGCACCAATGATAAAAAATATGATGACAATGTTAACATATGAATATGAATGGATGAAATAATAAGTGCATAATGAATAGCCAAATTAATTCACATAGACCTAAATCAAGGAAATAATACTTAAAATAAAACAAATAAGAACACAAACACACACAAAAAAAAAGAAAATAAACAAGGAGAATATTGCCCCTAGAAAATAGGTGACAAACAAACAAAATGGAATAATAGAAGAAAATAAAGGGGGTGGTTGAGTTATCTCCATATGCATTAGGTAAGTGGATGCTTCTTACATAGTTTTATGGATGAAATATCCAATAAAAACTTTAAGATGAATGCATTTCTCCTAGGATATGGGATAGAAGAAGACGATGATAATAAAAAAACAAACATGATGGATGTGATAGAAGAATAGGAATGAACTCAAAAAATGGTGAGAGAATGGGATAAAAGGATAAAAAAGGATGGGGAAATTAAATAACAAGTGATTTCTTGTGACTTAGTGAGGGTTCCTAGTATCTTTAAGGAAAAGAAATGGTCAATTTTTTTGATTTTTATAACTTGATTTTCAATTTTTTTTGGAATTTGGAGCATCTCAACTCAATCTAGACTGATGAGATACTAAATAGTCCAAGCTCACAAAATGATGAGAGTGTGATGTCAAAAGGGGACTGAGCTAACCTCAACAAGTATTGAGCATGTCGCACATAGTCCCAAAATGGCCTCAGGGCATAGTAGTTCCACATTACAGTGGAGGAATCTAACTAGTGTAGTATATAATTCAAACTAAACAAGCATAGTTGGCACAATGACATAGTATGGCATAAGAATGGCTAGTTGGTATGCCAAGAAATAATAAACAAATGTTTCCCCTAGTTTTCCCATAGGTAGTTATAACTAGGATACAATGGATCTGATCAATGATACCAATTTGCCTATAGGCGGTTATAATTAGTAGCAAGACTGGTGAGATACTAATTTTCCCTTATAGGTGAATATAATTGGACTCACATAAAAAAACATGATTATAATGAAATAAAAAATGAAGGATGCAAATGCCAAAACTTCTATCATACTACAAAATAATGCCTTTATCTAGAATTCTTGAAACAACTACTAAAAATAATCTAATTCTTCATGTTGAAATCATGAAACCAATGGATGAACCAATGTCAAATAGGATAGGTGGGGAGTGATAAAAACGTGTTAGGTCAATAGATAAGGAATGATAGGATGGATAAGTGATAGGAAAAGTAATCAAATAGTATACTGAGAGGATGATAGAATGGTAGAATGGTATGGTATAAAGAGAATATTGATAATATGGTACAACTTAAAATGATCCTCATAGACAATACACCAAGTCACTCAAACGTAGTAACACTTGAGGTGTATAATTTTCATAGGCTCATCAAGTTCATCCCCATCTAGTGTGGCAAGCATATATTCTCTTGTGCCATAGTCTACAATAATGATGAAAGGACCTACTTAGTTGGGTTTAAACTTGCCTTTATACTTATTTTTGTGCATGATATTCTTTTGGTTTTCTTTGAGGACAAGATCACCAAGCTCAAAGTTTTTGTGTTTCACGCATCAATTATAGTGGCCACAATGTTAGTTTTGATATGCTTAAAAATTATTTACTATGTCCATGCACTTCTCATCAAGTAAATTCATCTCTTGTAGGTGAGATACTTAATAGTCTTTGTCATCCAAGATATGCTTCAAAGAGATGTGTAATGATGGTAAATTGACCTCAATGGGAAGAATGGCCTAATTGCTATAAACAAGTGAGTATGGAGTGGCATCTGTGGGAGTGTGATGATTAGTACGGTATGCCCAAAGGGTGTGGAATATCTAGATGTTCCAATCATAATAACATCATTGATAATATTTTTAAGGACGTTGACAATGGTTTTGTTTGATGCTTCTACTTGGCTATTACCTTAAGGGTAATATGTTACAAAAAACATTGAGTAGTCTTGTATTTAGCATATAGTGATTTGACATCCTTGTTTTTTAATGATTCACCATTATATGATATAATGTCATAAGGGATACCATAAAATTAAATGAGATGGTTAAATATGAATTTAGAAATTTGATTTCTAGTCATGTAAGTGAGGGGTATAGCTTCAACCCACTTAGTGAAATATTCTATGACAATAAGGATATGTTTATGGCCATTAGATGAGGTGGGTTTTATCTTCCCAATGAGATCGAGGCCCTATGTAGAAAATGGCCATGGTGTGAACATTGGTTTCAAAGTTTTGGCTGGGGCATGAATTAGATTGGCATGTTATTTACATTTATCACATATGTAGTTGCATCTACATCCATCATTGGCCAATAATACCTAGTATGCAAGAGTTTTTTATACAAGTCTACCCCATTGGTATGGGCTCCACATACCCCTTCATGAACTTCCCATAACTCTAATGTAGATTTTGCTAAAGGTAAATAATGAAGTAAAGTTCCATCAAAACTATGGTAGTATAGGGTTGGTCCAAGTAATGTATAACATTGGGCATTGTGGATGAAGGATTTGGTTTGTTTTTGGGATGATTTTGGTGTTAAAACATGTTCATATAGGTAATTTTATAGTTTTGAATATTGGGTAGAGTTGGGGCCAATAATATTGCAAATCATTACAATGGTTGATGGTTCATGAGCTAGCACTAGCATATTTTCAACAAGAAATTGGTAGTATTTTTACGTATCTACTTGTAAAATCAAAGATACAATGGTAACCATGGCATCTATTATTCTATTTCTTACCTTTTGTATATGTTCAAACTAGATGTCAATAATTTATTGCTTAAGAGTGTTGACCATGGCCTTATAGGGAACCAACTTATCATCTTTGGTCTGAAAGTGGTTTGTAACCTGATTGATGATTAACTATGAATCAAAATAGACCTTTAGATGATATATGTTACATTGTAAGACCTATAAAATTCTTATTACAAGTGATTCATATTTGGCCATGTTGTTGGTACAAGGAAATATGATTTTGAATGACTTAGGGATTAGATCCCCTTATGGAGTGATAAATAAAAGCCCTGTCCCTAATTCATGTGACATGAATGATCCATCAAAATACAACTTATAATGTTTCTCCTAAATAGGTGTTTTAATCATGGCCATGATGGATTCATCAATAAATTGGAATGTGAGTGGCTCTGTGTCTACAAGGTGTACTTTAACAAGCTGATCTACAAGAACTTACCCCTTAATGTCATTTTGGTTCACATATTCTATCTCAAAATCATTGAGAAGCATGATCCATTTATCCATGTGGTCTTATAAATCTATTTTAAATAGTATATAATTGAGAGAATATACTTTTGAAATGACCATGGTCTTATTATTTAACATGTAATGTCATAGTTTTTGAACTATGAAGACCCTCGTTAAATAGGATTTTTCAATAAGTGTATAATTGTGCTCGTACACAACTATTGTATGGATTAGATAGTACATGACATGTTCTTTTTCATTTTTCATCATGTTGATCTATAAGTGCTCCCAATGTTTTGTCTATTGTTGATAGATATGGAAGGAATGGTTTTCCTAGCATATGAGGCAATAAAATTGGTGGATTTGCTCGATAGTCTTTTAGTTATTGAAAATATTTTTGACAATCATCATCCCAAATAAATGTGACACCCTTATTCAAAATATGTTTAAAATTATGACTCTTGTCAGCCAATTAAGATATAAAGAATCTAATAGATTGTATTTTGTCCTGAAAACTATGGAATTGCTTTAAATTGGTCAGTGGTGACATCTCTATTATGGTTCATACTTTGGATGAGTCAACTTAAATGCTTTGATGAGACAAAATGAAGCCAAGAAATTTTCCTAAATTAACTCCAAAAATTCATTTCCTAGGGTTGAGCCTAACTTTGTATTCCCTTAGTCGCTCAAATATCCTCCTCAATGTTGCTATATGATTAGCCTTCGTCTTTGATTTGCCTAATATGTCATCATCATAGTATTCAATAATTCCATGAATTATATCATGATATATGACTATCATGGATCTTTGATAGGTGTCCCCTATTCTTAAGACCAAATGGCATAACTTGAAAAAAAATGTTCCCCATGGAGTGGTGAATATTATTTGGTGTTGGTATTCTAGTGTTATTCAAATCTAATTTTAGCCTGAGAATACATCCATCAATGAAATCATCTCATAACCTATTATGGAGTTTATAATCATGTCAATATTAGGCAATGGAAAGTCATATTTTAGGCAATCTTTATTAATGTCCCTAAAATTAGTGTAGATTTTGATTCCTTTTGGCTTTTTACTAACTGGTGATATATTGGAAATCCATTCAAAATAGCTGATTGGCCTAATACATCTCACTTCCAAGAGATTATCTAACTCTTTATTTACCAGTACAATAATGCAAGGATGCATTTTGTGTAGATTTTGTTTCACTAGTTTAGCATCAGATTATACGACAAGGTGGTGAACAAACAAGGCAAGGTACAAACTAGGCATGTCAGAATAGGCCCATGTAAATATATCTATAAATTCTCTTAAAAGGGATGTAAGGACTTCACTCTCTTCTTGAGTGATGGGTGTACCTAGTTTAATCCACTTTGGTTCATATGAAGACCCAATGTTTACCTTTATTGTGTCTTCCACTAGAAGGCTCAAACCATCTTCAAAAATAGTGGGTAAAGATTTGAATTATTTAGCTATGTCAAAGTCCTCTGTTAGGATTGTTTCTTCAAGTTTTACTAGGCATGATGAATAAGAATCCCCCAATGGGAGGGATGGCCATGTAACAAATTTTGTTGAGAACTCCTAAATGATGTGGCCAAAATCATGTTGTTCTTCAAGATTGAATTTAGACCCATAGGAAAGTTCACCATCATTGGTATCTTGGATGATTTGATCAAAATACTATTATTTTTCAAGACTAAACTCAAACTCATAGACAAGTTTATCATTGGTGGTCTTTATTGAGGTCAACATACCCCCATTTTTAAATGGGGGCCCATCTATCAAATTATGAAAATTTATACCTTTAAATTAAATATTCACTTGATCAAAGTGTCATTAACATGATTGTACATTATCTATATTTGAAGATCATCCACACCTAGTTTGGTTAGCATAGTTGTTCATGGTTCTAGTTTAACCTTATCTAAAGTGCTAACATTGGATTTCTATGTTTTAGGTTGTAGGTCTAATAAGGTCTACTTGGAATGAAAAATGCTTGGGTTTCATGATTTTAATGTTAATTTTCTTCTTTACTAACCTTTGGTTTGTTAGATTCATATTTTAATAGCTAAACCCTTAATCTATGTTTAATCTAAGTACTTGATTTGAATCTGATGGGACATTTTTACATGGGAACATTTTAAATAATACTATGGGCTTAGTTTATTTTTATTTCATAAGGCTTAATCATGTTTTTCAACATGATCAAACCTTAGTCTAACATCCATTCTTAGTCCCTTTTATATCTTGATCCCCCATTTCAAACCTTTTTATTATTCATGTGGTATAGTCTAAATGCAAATTCCTTTTGTATGTTTCTAATGGTTAGGTTTTATATTTAAAGCATGTATTTTTAGGATTTTGTTTCAAAAAATTGTCCTAAATGAATTATCCTTTGGGTTTTATGTTTCAGATACTTTATCCAAGTGATTTCGGACTTTTGTTGAATTTTTTTTAAGACTTATGTAATTGGTCTATGTCAAAAGTATTTCTTCAGAATTATCTATGTTAGGATAATTTTTTTGGACATTTTGTTTGAAATGATTTCCCTATGGACTTATTATATCAAGCATTTTTCCTAATATAATTAACCTTTTATCTTTTTATACTTACCCTTAAACATTTTTTTTTTGGACATATTATTCTTTGGAGTGACCATTTAGGATTTTTATATCAGACATTTTATTCGATACAAAAATATTGAAACATCTTTCTCATAGAATTTTTTCTAAAACCTACCTTTAGAGATTTTTAAAATTACCCTTCAAAATTTTTGTTAAAGACATCTACCCTACAAACCTATCTTTCAAGTTTTTTGTCAAGGCTTATTGCTCGAACGAATTACCCTTCACCCTTTTTTGAAAGTACCCTTTGCCTTAATATAAATATACTTTGGTATTTTTTTGAAGGGAATATACCCTTTAGGTTTTTTGGAATGACACTTCAAGCTTTTGAACATACCCTTTAGGTTTTCTTAAACTACCCTTCAGACTTTTATTGTTAGACATTTTGTTTGATGCAAAAAAAATTGAAACAATGATCCCAAGGGCACATACCCTTCAATATTTGTGCAAAGTACCTTTTGAAAGTTTCATCAAGAACATTTTCCCTCTGAGATTACCTTTTGACCTTTTGAAAAATTTCCTTTTACCTCCTTAATTGTTCTTTATACTTTTGAAAGTGTCCTTTCCCCCATGAGAAGTGCCCTTTGGGACTTGTCTTGGACAAATGACCTACTAAGTGGCTCTTTAGGAGGATTGTTTCAAAAAAAATTACCAAAACATTTCTCCTGATGCCACAAGTCTTGAAATAATTTGAATGAGATAATTTCCCTCAGACATTGATTTCATCAGACTCTTTTATGCCACAGTCATTTTAAATATGTTTTAAACCTTCGCCTAAGACTTTTGAGTGAAGCCTTATTTTTCAATGTAAAATGAGAACATTAATCTGAGACTTTATCTTAAGTTCTTATTATTCCCATGACCTAAATTCAATATTTTCTATTTTCTACAAGAACCAATCTCACTTGGATTAATGGATATGTTTCTAGGATGATCGTGGCTTCACCCCCTTCCAATGTTAAAACTTCTTGTTGGTGTTGTAGGATCAATTGAATATTATTTGGGAATGATCATGTTTAATGTTTAAGTTGATATTTATTTATCATTAGTTCAAGATTAATTGAATCCATGTTTAAGCCATGCCTAATGTTTTAACCTAGGTCCCCTTTTGAATTGAATTCAAACTTGCATGAGGATAATTATCATACCATGGACTAAGTTTAATTTTTATCCTAAGGATTGGTCATGTTTTCTAACACAACCAAACCTTAGGTTAAAAATATTATCTTGGTCTAAATAATTTCATGGTCCCTTTTTTATAAGGCTTAGCCTAAAGTCTTATCCTAAGGATTATTATATTTATTAATATGATAAAAACCTTAGGCTAAGACTTTATGCTATGTATTTATAATATGCATGGTCCTTTTGTTATATCTTAGACTAAAATCTTAGTCCTAAAGTCTCATTAGTGTTTATTAACATAAACAAGACCTTAGTCTTAATATTTTATCCTAAGTTATGTATATCCTTGAGTCTTAACATAAACATTGTGCTTGTTCATAGGATTAACAACCCAAATTTAATTGGGTGAAGTTAATTTGATAGTGTAAGATTGGATTGATGAGCCAAATATCCTAATCTATAAGAATAGTCACATTTAATCTCTCAAATCACAATCTGTGGCCCGCGTGCACTTAGACAAGATTAATCTTATAGAGTGAAATTGATGAATGAAAAGTCAAGGCATGATCCCTAACTTAAATCTTGATTAATTTTTAGATGATTGATAATATGCATTATAATGTACACATCCAATCAATGGAACCTAATAATCCAAGACTTTAACAAAGTCATTTTAAAGCTTGAGCACTTTCTAGAGATTAATGATGCACATTTACTCATCTAATCAAGATCTAATGGTACAAGGTAGGTCAAAAAATTTCAATGAAGCTCCAAGATAATGAAATAATACCACATGATGAAAGTGAATTAACTGACTCAACTGATAAGGTACAAAGCTCATAAGGCCTGTTAGACTACCAATTTTCACAACCTCAGGGCCTAGTACACATTAAAATCTGAGCACCTTTTAAAGATCACTGGCCCACATAATTTTTACCCACTAGATCTAATGGTGTAATATCAATAAGTACTTTTCAATAGAGTTCATGAGGCTTACAAGAATACCAGGTGGCACAATATTGGGGCTAAATACATATTATGGCCAATGACATTCAAACCTCAGGATCAAGATTAACAAACATCATTGATCTATGTAAAATAATCTGATGGTGTAAGATAAAATCAGATTTTCAAAGGGAAAGAGTCATGTTTTTAAACATTAATGAGTAATTACCATGAAAGTGTCACAAGGATGCCACTTAGGTGCCAAGACAATGCCAACTAAGTAGATAAGCAATAAGAACTAAAGATCTAATGGACCCACAAAAATTAAGACACAAATACATGATCTAAGACATAGTGATCACTTAAGTCCAAATGTTTCTACCATTTGAGTATTATTAAATCTTCAAGAAATCCCTAGTTTGACCATGTATTCACCATAATCAAGAGCAAAGAGCTGAATTATTGCCTATATGAAAATGATTTGACCCATAATCAACCAATGGGTCTTGAAATTAGATGAAATAAGAATATTATTTTCTTAACCCCCATTGTATAATATTTTGAAATAGGAAATTATTTTTGTATAGACATGTGAAATTTGTAAGAGCACATTGTCTATAAGTCAGTCCATTAGAAAAATCATTTGTTCTAGAATAGAATAAAAGGACACTTATCGTATACACTTTCACAAATGTAATTGAATGAGATTGACTGACATCCTACCTTATATCTTATAAAGGGGGAATTATAAATTGTTAAAATGGAGGGAGTTCTTAGAGCCAAATTACTTTGTAAACTTGGAGCAATTAATATAAGTAAGGAATTCTGCAAAGATTGTCCAGTATTTACTTGTGTTCATTATCATCATGACTTATCTCTCACTTATTTGTTTTATTTTCCATATTTGAATGGTTATTATGAATTTTTAGTGTGTACATTTCATTTTAGAGTTTTTAACTTATGCCAATGCTAGGTTGACTGAAATTCCTTAGGTTCATTTTGTTTTTTACTCTTCTTGCATTTAAACTAATGTTGTTTACTTATAGGGGTAAATCTTTAAATTAGACTTGGTTCTTATTTTCATTATATCCACCTTCCTTAGGAGTTTTCCTAATGTATGATAGAATTTGGGTTTAATCTATTTTATATTACAAATTGGTTAAGTGCATACCTAGATGAAATCTAAATTTTGTCATGACATTTGGAATGAAGATCAACAACATTTCTTTCTGCCCTGCCCTTTTACTTTTTTTTAACTAGATCACTTTAGTTTAATTTTGATTGTAAATATCCATATTATATTAGTATTTATAATAATTATTTATCATAATTTACTATTCTTAAAATAGTATACTACATATTTTACATAAATCTACTATTTGGCCATGGTGGTTCCCAACCACCACTTAATATAAATATTGTGAAACAATCACTTGTTCTACCTCTATTCTACCAAAAATTAATAGGATTATCTTAACCTACAACTCATGCATTAGATTCTTAGGAATTTAGAAATGAGAAATGTTTCTTAAACACTTTGGGCACCTGTGGTATATATGTAGGCATCAATAGGAGGAGCTTTACTGGCACTAGAAGGAAGGCCTTAGTTAGATCTTTGTGAATTTTAGAATCTTTGAAATATTTGGTGTGTTTTATATTCTTTGCATATGTGTGATTATTTTAGCATATTTACGAAAATATCATTAATCTTGATGGCCCTAGACCAATCTTTATGATTTCTTTAGACAAAGATCAATATTCTTTGGAGATCCTTAGATATTTGTGTAAATGTAGTTCATGCTTTGTGTATTAACCATGTTTGAGGTTAGTAATATAAATTTTGTATAAATATTGACTAGCTCTTTGAAAATTTGAGTTCATTAAAGATTAGAGATGTAAATACCCCTTTCATTCATCATTGTAGACATATCTTTGAGCTAATTTAATTAAAGATAGTCATACTTTACATATATTTGTGCAAAGTTAGATTAACGTGCAAACCTAATCATTGTACTTTGTAAAGATTAGTTTGATGCATAATATTTTAAATATATTTCAAGGTCACAAGCTAGATTTACCCAAGGTGAGGCTTAGGTGAGTAAAATTACCAAAGTCTCAAACACTTCGCCAGTTCAAGATACTCATGTATTCAAGGTATGGCTTAGCTAGGTGGTTCTTCAATCAATGTGCTAGGTATAGTACATGATTTTCCTCAAAATATTCAAAAATATTTACCTTCTTTTAGTCCTAATAATGTTATCACTACTAAATAACATATTAAGTCATTCAAGGCTACTTTGATATTGTTAAATATGGTTCATGAAGATATAACATGTAGATTGTTCTCATTTACTTTCAAATATGTTGCATATGAATGGTTACTTAACCTTCGATAGGATTGTATTGCTAGTTAGGATGACTTTAAAAATGTCTTCATTGATCAATTTGTCAAAATCATTAGTCCCTATGTCTTTTATTAGCAATTCACCAAAATTAAAAGGGATGTTAATGAAACCATCAGAGCCTTTAATGTTTGGTTCCAAAAAATGTTCAATAGAACCATATTCCTTTATTGACCCCATGAGGATTTAGCCTTAGAAATTTATAAGGATTATATAGATCCTATGACCTCCATGTTCTTGAAAAGGTCTCTTACATTCATAAACACATTGACCTAGGCCTACTTTGAAGCCATAATAATTAATGACCAAATATAGCCCCAATGTTAGATGACATATTCCATGCCTAAAGTCAATTCAAATTGGCCCATCATGAATGACATTCCTAGTATACCTACTTTAATACCATTTTAGAACTACTTGCCCTTGAGTCATACATATCCTAACTATAACCTAGAGTTCCTGAATGACACTACAAGTAGATCTCATACAAAAAATCATGGAACTCTAATGCCCACACTGAGTATTAGTGCTTTAGTTCATGATCTTGAGACATCAAAAAATTAAAATGACTTGATATTAAAAATGATTCAAAAACTAATTGCTAAATTTCTTCAATTGCAAAAACAAGTGGGGAAATGTGGGAAATATTATGATAAGGGTTACCATTCTCAAAGGTTCAATAGGCTTACAAATAGGTTTCATGATAATAATAATGGATCATATAAAAGTGCACAAATGAGTTTTTGTGATATAAATTTAGCTGATCATTACAATGTTTTTGAAACCTCTAAAATTATACCCAACCAAGATAATATTGTAGGGACATCTAGCTTTACAAGGAATTCTCAAGGTTTTGTGATAGATGATTTTGAATTTCCATTTGAAGAGGAAAGTAAACATGAAGATACTATGTAATAAAGAATAAATCTTCAAGATAAGTATCCCCATGAACAATATCAGATACAAGATGATATTTCTTCAGAAGTTTTCTAGAAAGATAACCCACATAGATTTATTTCTAAAACAGAGAATGCTCTTAAAGAAGATGATCACTGGTTAAAGTCATACCATCATTTATTAAATGAAATTAAAGAGATAGAGATGGTATATGATGGAATAAAATAACACATTGATGCTTAATTTGAGAATTTCACTAATGATCAGGAGTTCCCAGAAGATGATATTATTTTGGAGGTCCTAAACCAAGATCAACTAGAGCCTGATGGGATAGAAGAGTTGCCTTTCTTCACTAAGGATGAAGATGAAGTAGGTGAAACATATCATGAATTGTCAAACAAATTAATAAAAAGGTTAGGAGTATGGAACCAACATGTCTCTAATGATAAGATTTTAGATGAGCATCATTCAGTTGATCAAGATAAAGAAGCCTTTTGTGATGATTTAGAATATTTTTGTGTAAATATTAATAGTCAAAGTCTACCTTAGAAATAACCTAATGAAGACATAAGTATAATCATATTATTCAATCTACCATTATTGAGTGAAGATGATACAAGTCATTATCTATCTATGGATGAAGCAGAACTAGAACTCCTATTGCAAAGTAAAAGAATTTGGGAAGAAGATGATTGGGTTTTAGATTCATATCTTTGATCCATGCATTTGAGAATGTTGATACGAGACTAAGCTACATCACCTATAAGACACAAGCATCAAGTGACCCTATCTAAAAGAAGAGGCCATTGGATGGAATTAATCATGGTTCAAGGATCTGTAGGACTAAATAATTTTCCATTTGATTTGGGAGGTAAGTACTTTGTGTAGTTAATATAGGTATTAGTTTAGTTTCTTTCTTGTTCTTTGTTTATTGTTTTTTAATTTCCTATCCCTTGTTTGTATATAGTGCATGTTTATATTTGTTTATTTTCTCTTTATTTGTTCCTTGATTTTAAATAGGTCCTTTTAGATAATTTTCAGCTCAAGTTTTATTTAGTTGCTCAATAAACTTCATAGTCTAGAAATGCAGGTATGACTTCTAAATTTTTTTTGATCATGGATTGATGAAATAGGAGATTTATGTTGTAGTTTAGAGAAACTAACAAAGATTGATGGATAAGTTACTTGGTCCTTGAGATTTTGAAACTCGTTCTAATCTAAGCTTGGTGTTAATAAGGATTACACATGTAGGATGAAATCTTAAACTATTAGTACATAGTCATGCTCACACTTAAAAAACATTAATTGCCTAGGACAAAGTTTAAAGCCAAGGATGATTGTTTGAAAAGCAAACACTTAACCAAATCCCTAAACCTGACTAATTGATTCCCAACCTTTACTATAAAGATAAAATAACTTTGAAAATACAAAAATGAGAGCTTATTTCAAAATCAAAATATTTCCAAGCAACAGTAATTTTTGTAATCTCCACCGGGACTATGGATGCCTAGTTGGTAGTGGAGCAAGGCCTTAAGTAGATCCAAAAGCATCTCTATCAGGGTTGTGGATGCCTAGCTAGAGTTAGAGTAATGACCAAACCTTCCTTGAGCCAAATCATGGTTCTTAATGAATATTTATACATGTTAAAAGTCAATGTTAATGATTAAATCCATGAACCTAGAAGTTTTTCTCTAAATCCTTTGGCAATCAGTAAGTGGAATCAAAGCACACACAACATGATTGAATTTTGATGTTTGATCCTAATTTTACATATGCAAGATTTATTCTAATCATGAATTGATCTTAATAATGGTTCTTTCTTAAATGGAACAAGTTTCTTAATTATTAGTTTGAACTAGAGTCTCTGAATTCTAACATATTGTTATGTTTCCCCTAGAAGTCACAATTTGTTGAGGTCAACTACCCCCATTTCTAAAAAATGGGGACCCATTTGTTAAATTGTGAAAATATTTACCTTGAAATTGAAGATTTACTTGATTATAGTGTCATTATCATTATTTCACATTATTTTTATCTGAATATCATCCACACATGGTTTGGTTAGTATATTTATTCATGGTTTTGGTTTGTCCTTATCTAAAGTGCTAACATTGGATCTTTGTGTTTCAAGTTGCAAGTCCAATAAGGTCTACTTGGAATGAAAAATGATTGGGTTTCATGATTTTAATATTAACATGATTATTTAATAACATTTAGTTTGTTAGATTCATATTTGAATAACTAAACCCTTAATCTAAGTTTAATCTAAGTACTTCATTTGAATCTTGTGGGAACTTTTTATGAAGGAATATTTTAAGTAACGCTATGGGATTAGTTTATCTTTATTTCCTAAGGCTTAATAATGTTTTTCAACATGACCAAACCTTAGTATAACATCCATGATTAGTACCTTTTATGTCTTAAGCCCCCCTTTCAGACCTTTTTATTGTCATGTGGTCTAGTCTAAATGCAAAGTCCTTTTGTTATGTTTCTAATGGTCAGGTTTTATATCTCAAGCATGTATTCTCAAGATTTTATTTCATAAATTTGTCCTAAATTAATTATCCTTTTGGGTTTATGTTTTAAATAATTTGTCCAAGTAATTTTGGGCTTTTGTTTAATAATTTTTTAGGGACTTATGCAATTGGTCTATGTCAAAAGTATTCCTTAAGACTTATTTTTATCAAGAAAATTATTTTGAACATTTTGTCTAAAAAAATTTCCCTATGGACTTATTCTATCAGAAATTTTTCATGATAGAATTACCCTTCGACCTCTTTCTACTTACCCTTCAACATATTTGTTTTGAACTTATTGTTATTTAAAGTGACCCTTTGAGATTTTTTTTTAGACATTTTATCTGATGCAAAAATCCCAAAACATCTTTCACACAACAATTTTTCAAAAACCTACCTTCCATGATTTTTGAAAGTACCCTTTAGAAGTTTTGTCAAAGACCTATGCCCTATAGACTTATCTTTCAGTTTTTTTTGTCAAGGCTTCTAGCCCAATCAAATTACCCTTCAACATTTTTTGAAAGTGCCCTTTGCCTTAATAGAAATACCCTTTAGGATTTTTGTGAAGGGAAGATACCCTTTAGGTTTTTCAGAATGACCCTTCAAGCTTTTGAACATACCCTTTGGGTTTTCTAAAAGACCCTTCAAACTTTTGTCATCAAAAATTTTGTCTGACATATAAAAACAAAAATAATGATCCTAAGGACACATACCCTTCTAGATTTATGCAAATTACCTTTTCAAAGTTTCATCAAGGACATTTACCCTTCGAGATTGCCTTTTAACATTTTAAAAATGGTCCTTTTCCCTCATCAATTATCCTTCAAACTTTTGAAAGTGCCCTTTCCCCCATGAGAAGTGCCCTTTGAGACTTTTGTCCCAAAAAAATGATCTACCAAGTGACTCTTCAAGAGAATTATTTGAAACATTTCCCCTAATGCTAAAGGCCTAAAATAATTCACCTAAGACAATTTCCTTGAGACATTGATTTCATCAGATTATTTTGTGCCACGTTTATTTTAAATATATTTTAAACCTTAGCCTAAGACTTTGGATTGAAGCCTTAGTTTTATATGCAAAATAAGAACATTATTCTAAGGCTTTAGCTTAAGATCTTATTATTATCGTGACCTAACTTTAATATTTCCTATTGTTTGTAGGAATCAATCTTGCTTGGATTAATGGACATGTTTTTGGGATGATCATAACTTCACCCCCTTCCAATGTTGCTAAAACTTATTATTGGTGTTACAAGATCAATAGAATATCATTTGAGAATAAGCATGTTTAATTTTTAAGCTGATCTTTATTTTCCATTGGTTCAAGATTAATTGGATCCATGTTTAATCCATGCCTAATGTTTTAACCTAGGTCCCTTTTTGGATTGAATTCAAAATTGCATGAGGACAATTATCATACCATGGATTAAGTTTAAATTTTATCCTAAGGCTTGGTCATGTTTTATAACACCATCAAACCTTAAGCTAAAAATCCTAGCTTGGTCTAAATAATCTCATGGTCCCTTTGTTATAAGGCTTAGCCTAAAGTCTTATCCTAAGGATTATCATATTTATTAATATGATAAAAACCTTAGGCTAAGACTTTACGCTATGTTTTTATTATATGTATAGTATTTTTATTATAAATTAGAGTAAAATCTTAGTCCTAAAGTCTTATTAGTTTTTATTAAAATAAAAAAGACCTTAATCTTAAGATTTTGTCCTAAGTTTTGTATATCCCGAAGTCCTACCTTCAACATTGTGCTTATTCACATGATTGATGACCCACATTCAATCAAGTGAAGTTAATCTGATGGGGTGAGATGGGAATGATGAGACAAGTATCCTAATCCATGAGACCAATCATGTTAGACTACTTAGATCATGATCTATAGCTCACATGTACCTAAATGAGATTAATCTTATAGATCAAAATCAAAGAATGAAAAGTCAAGGCATGGTCCCTAGCTTAAAACCCAAGAAAATTCTAGATGAATGATGATATGAATTAAAATGTACACATCTAATCAATGGAGAATAAAAATCCAAGACTTTAACAGAGTCATGTTAAATCTTGAAAATTTTCTAGAGATCAATGACGTGTTTACTCACCCAATCAAGATCTAATAGTGTGAGGTAGGTCAAAAATTTTCAATGAAGCTCCGAGCTAACACAAGACTTTCATGTGGAAAATTTTCATTAAATAACTCAATTAATAGGGTATATAGCTCATAAATCCCATAGGACTACTAAGAGGCAAAACCTCAGGTCTTAGTACACATTAAAGTTTGGGCACCTTTTGAAGATCAACAACCCATGTTGATTCTTACCCACTAGATCCGATGGTGTAAGATCGACAAGAACTTTTAAATAGAGCTCAAGAGGCCCATGAGACTTCCAAGTGGCACAAACTCAAGGCCAAATACATATTATGGCCAATGGCATTCAAATCTCAGGATCAAAATCAATGAGAAAATTTGATCCATACAAAATAATCTGATGGTGTGAGATAAAAGTAGATTTTCAAAGGGAAACATTCATGTTTTTAAACATTAATAACTATCACAAAAGTGCCACAAGGATGCCATGTAGGTGCCAAGATAATGCCACATAAGTAGATAAACAACATGAACTAAAGATCTAGTGGACCCATAAAAATCAAGACACAAATACATGATCTACGACATAATGCTCAATTATGTCAAAATGTTGCTACCATATGAGCATTATGAAATATTTAAGTAAGCCCCATCTTAACCCTATATTCACCATAGTCAAAATCAAAGAGATGAATTATCACCTGTATGAAAATTATTCAACCTATAATCAGCCAATGGGTTCCAAAGTTAAATGAAATAAGAATGCTCTTTTTTAACTAGTATTATATAATATTTTAAAATAGGATATTATTTTTGTAATGCTCTTTTTAAACTAGTATTATATAAGATTTTAAAATAGGATATTATTTTTGTATAGACATGTGTAATTTGTAAGATAAAATTTTCTATAAGTTATTCCATTAGAAAAATCATTTGTTCCAGAATAGAACAAAAGGACACCTATCCTATACACTCATACAAATGTAATTACATGATACTGAATGACATGTTGTCTTCTATCTTATAAAAGGGGCATTGTCAATTATCAAAATGGAGGGATTTCTTAGAGCCAAATTAATTTCAAAACTTGGATCAACTAATATACATAAGGAATTTTACAAAGATTGTCTAGTATTTTCTTGTATTTTATTTTTATCATAGCTTCTCTCTCACTTATTTATTATGATTTTCATATTTGAATGGTTCTTATGAATTCTTGGTGTGTACATTTGATTGTAGAGTTATTAACTTGTGCCAATGATAGGTTGAATAAAATTCCTTAGGTTCATTTCATTTTCTCACTCTTCTTGAATTTGGGATAATGTTATTTGCTTATGGGGGTAAATCTTTAAATTAGACTTGGTTCTTATTTGCATTATTTCCACCTTCCTTAGGATTTTTCCTTATGTGTGATAGGATTTGGGATTAATCTATTTCATGTTACATATTGGTTAAGTGCACACCTATATGAAATCTAAACTTTGTCATGATGTTTGGAATGAAGATCAACAACATTTCTTTTTGCCCTGCCCTTCTTTTTACTTCTTTTTTAACTAGATCACTTTATTTTAATTTTCATTATAAATATCCATCTTAGATTAGTATTTAGATTAGTTCTTGATCATAATTCACTATTATTAGCATAATATACTACATATTTTGCATAGATCTACTATTTTTCCATAGTGGTTCCCAACCACCACTTAATATAAATATTGTGAAATAGTCACTTGTTCTAATCTATTCCACCAATAGATAACAAGATTATCATAACCTACAAATCATGCATTATATTCTTAAGAATTCAAAAATGAGAAGTGTTTCTTAAACACTCTGGGCACTTTTGGTAAACATTTAGGTATTAATGGTATCCTAGTCTATATTTTAGGAACATTGAACACCCCCATCTAATGGTGGCTGAAACAGATTTTCAACACTAGACTAGCCTTTATCTTTACTTTTTCCCTAGTTTAAAAATTCCTCAAAGAGGTTTTCACTTGGGCACATCAATGTTTTATTTAATTTTTTTTAGCTAAGGGTGTTCACCCACTCTCCAAAATATGATTTAGTATCCAACTTAATTGAGAACCCTTTCTTGTGGTCTCCCAATGGAACATTGTCTCTAAGGCCTAAAAAATCATAGAAGGCCTCATCATTTTAGAACTCATCAACCAACATGTTAGATTATTATTGGTTCTAGTCTATCAATTGGGGATAATATAATGGTAATATATTATTACTAATTACTAGTTGAAGGATACAAATGGAATTACTGTCAAAAAAATTAGTATGGGCTAGGTCATCAAATGGGCTATGATTGGATTCTACTTCACTACTAACATTGTCATCACTAGTCATTGGTGATGGAACTCAAATAAGATTTATGAGGTCACCCTCAAGTGGTTTAAATCCAAGTCCATAGGTTCTTTTATACTTAGTCATAAAAATTGGCTCTAGTGTTCCTTGTTGATTTGGCCTGAGACCTCCTTCATAGTCCTAATTCTCCATAATCTAATTAGGAATGGGACATTTGGATTTCTTATAACAATCAGCCAATTTGTCATTATACAACCATGATTCATCTCTTTCAAGAGGATCTTATTCTTAGCTAGAGGCTATTATGAAAGTGATAGGTATTGGACTATGCAGATGGCCTTTACCCTTTCTTTGTCATTACATGAGTTTTTTGGTTTTTGGTCTTCCAAAGGACTTTGGGTTTTATGGAAGTTTTGTAATGTGAAATGTGTCATGGGTTAAATATTCTCTTAGGACATTATCCAAGATAGTGTAATAATTAGACATCTTAGGAGGCAACATGTGGGAAAGGGAATCAAGGGTATAAAGGTCAATACAATTGGCCTCTGGTATATTAATAATTATTACTTTCCCTTTGTCCTAATTGGTGATTGGATTCATACCAAAATAGTAATTTTAGCTCTTGAACTCAGCCTCTAAATTTGTATAATGCTCGTATGGATGAAAATCTCTTGGAATACTAACCTCCATCCCTAAATGGGAGAACTTGATACACTAGTGCAATGTTGATGGGACTGCATGAATCTCATGAAACTAAGGTCTACCCAAAAGTATATTGTATGACAAATCAAGATATAAAACATGGTAAAGTGTATTATATGTCAAAGTCTTAATGATAATTGGAAATATAATGGTACCTAATGATTTTCATTATTTATTGTCATAGGCTTTGATAGTGATTATTTCTACTTGGAGATCTATTGTCATGTACTTGAGAAGCTTGATGAACTTTAGAGACACTATGTTCAGACTTGATCCATTATTTATGAGGAGATGTTTCACTTTGTGCCTCATTATGTAAACTTCAATGTATAATGGATTATTGTGTAGTGGGTCAAGGGATGACATATCACTATGGTTGAAGGTTACTTATTGGGTTGGAGCTAGGTGTCCAACCAAATCTTGAAATTTTTTAGGAGATATGTCATTTGGAACTATGGATTGACCAAGGAAATATGTCAAGATGTTTTTGTTGATGGTTGACATATGAAACAAATATAAAATGGAGATTTGTGCTAACATCTTTTGTGGTTATTCCATAATGGCAAATGTCTTTTCTTGGATAGTTGTAAGTGGCTTATTTTGAGGTAGAACAACTAGTTAGATGATGGGTGAAGTGGTGAATGGCTGTGGGCTCGGTATGATAATCCTTGACCTTTGAGTTGTGATTTCATAATCAAGATTAGGTATAGGACCATTGTTGCTAACAAATGATGGTGAAGGGGGACTAAAAAGGATAAGTATTAGTTGTTGATACACTTATGCATGTTCATGAGCTAATAATGAGTTATTAGTATAAGGTCCTAATATGGGAATCACTACTTGTTGGTTCACCTATGTGTAATCCCAAGTCAAGGAAGGATTAGTATAATGGTTTGGTTGATTTAGTATGATTAGCAATGATCTTGTCTGATTAACACGTAGTCTTGGATTAATGGAAATGGTGGTAATATAACCTCCTAAAATATGATCTACAATTGAGTTATATTCATGTACAACCACATGGTAGGTCTATTGGCTATTTACACCATTTTGGCCTTGGTTTTGCTAATTGTTTTGATGTTATTAGTTTTACTATTGATTTTATTGGTCTGGCCTTAGTTATTGATACTATTTTTGTTGATTTTATTGTTGACTATTATGTTGGGGAAAAGGATTCTAATAAATGCCAAGGTTTTGATTGAAGGTGGAAGCTCCATGATCTATTGTGATCTCTCCATTTTTCAACATATGTTGAATTACATGTCTAATTTGTAAACAACACTACTAATAATGGACATTAACCTTATGAAAATCATATAATTTTTTTGGCTCGTACCAATTTAGCATGTCAGTGCCCTCATGAATTTACTCTTTTTGAATAGGCCATATGATCAATTTAGCTACTATGAGTTTGTGAAAGACTAATTTAATGGGCTCTCTAATGTTAATAAAATCATGATGAGTAGGCACATTTATACTAAGAGGAAGAGGGTGTTTTAAAAGCAAAGTATTTGTTATGTTTTTGGTATGTGTTGCACTGGTCTAGGTTATTGCACTTGATGTGCATGTTGTGGCTAATAAAAAGGTTATTGGCTAAGAATAAGCTAGAAAGGTGGCATAAGTTGAATAGATGGTGTTTACACCATTTGGACATGTTGAAACTATATTAATCTATTACCTAAAACATTCTTATTGTATTTTAATTACTTGGGTCTCTCATTATTATTGGCCTATGCTAGTTGTGATGCTTGTGCTTTGACTGGATGTTGATTTTGGCCATTATTCTAATTTTGATTTTAGCTTTAATTTGATGAGGCTAGTTTAATAATCCCTTTGTTAATGAGGGCTATTTAGATTAGAAAACATTTGTCAATGATCTCTTTGAATGTGTGTGCACACTATAAATCCAAATTATAAGATATCTCATTATGTATATTTTTGGTAAATATAGTGGCTAATTGCTTGTCTAGTAGATTATGGATGAATCAGCTTATAAGGGCTCTCCATCACTATAGATAACTTGTAAAGCTTTCACTAAATTTTTGTTTTGCTTGTGTTAAATCTACCAATGAAGTCTCATTCTTGAGATTGTAAGATAAGTGTTATACAAACTTGTCTAAGAGATAGTCAAAATTAGGTACTAATGTTTTTGGCAACTTCAAGAACCATTCTAATGCCTGACCTGCTAGGATGAATGGAAACAACAACAAAAGGTAATATCACTATAGGCCATTGGTTAGTATGTAATAAATAATTCTATCAGATGGGCATTGGGGTCACCTTTCCCCTTGTATTTTTCAAAGTTTGGTGGCTCATACCTTGGAGGAAATGGTATCTTCAAGTACTCCATGTTGATTAGGTAATAACACACATCATTTAACTTAAAATTTTTGGTTTGTTTCCTTGCTTGAATGAGGTAAATTGCATCCTTCATTTATAGTAGCTCTTGTGTGAGGAAACACGTGGGATCATTGGCCTATTAAGGTAGAGGTTGAGTGGTCAAAATTAGATTACTTTTAGCGGGGTAGAGTGGACTTATTTGTTAGAAATGTTAGATTGGATATGAAATGGATTAAGAATATGTATACATGGATTTGGGTATAAATATAAAATTTCCTTTGTGGTTATGAGATATTCTAGTTGGGGTTGGGTATGTAGGCTTGATATTTTGGTTGGGATGGAGGAATATAGATTTATTATTCCTGCTAAGTTTGAATAGGGATATGATTCTAATTAGTCATACCTTGCTGATTGAGAGGGACTTTTGAATGAAGATCATGTCTATGAGCTCATGACACATTTTGCATAAAAGGTAATTATTGCTTGATAATTACTTGAGGAACACTATAACCTCTTTATTACCTAAATCCTTATTAGGAAGTGGATGCATATTGGAGATTCAATATCTATCACTAACTAATATTTACATCTTGTTGGTTAGATATCATTTGGTTTTAGATCATCATGTTAGTCTATGACTGAAGAGGTATGTTCACTACTACCTAGTGAGGTGGAAAATTGGTTACCTCCTATTAAGGTGGTAATATATTTGGCCTATTTTATGTGGGTATTTTCATGGTGCCTAATGTTATGTAATATTACTTGTCACCTATTAGGGTGAAGTAATATTCATCATATTCTGCTATGGCATGGCACTAATCATTGGTTGACTACTTGATCCTTATTGTTGGGTGTTAAAAGAAGTAGTTGGTTGAGGATTAGAGGTAGTTGGATGAGATTGGGAAGTAATAAATCCTACTCCCTAAATTTATAAACCACTCGTAGTGTTACTTAAAGGCACTTTTTTTATGACTATGTTTTTGTGTGCTAATAGCACTTTGGTTTAAATAAGACATTACCAGTGTATTATCTACTACCTTTTTATCATTATTTTTCATAGAAGAAAAAAAACACTTCCTTGATTATTAGAGTATTGAACATGTTTTATACTAAAGTGATTTGCATAACTGGGTCAAAACCCTGATTTTATTGACCTATCAACTCAAATAAAACTCTTGTTGAAGGGAATGATTGAATAAGAGGTGCATTTGACATAACCATATTTCTAAAATTACACACTAGGTTTGGTATGATTTATGCATTTGAATTAATTGGTCCTCCATGAGGCCTCTTTATGTGACAATCATACATTGATCTTGATATGACATTGGTACTATGGCATAAGGGTTACTAGAAGAAGCCTGCTCATTATTTTGATAAGACATATTATAAGGCCCTTTTGGTAGATTTGACAAGTTATCATGCCCTACCTTTGAAGCTCTATTAGGATCATAAGCTGATGGTATAGTAATTTAATAAGGTTGATGTTAGATGTTTTCTAGAATTTAAGGTACACTAGCTAAATATTAGGTCATCTATTCTTGGTCTTGATTTATGTAAGGAGGTGTGTTAACCAAATAATTAGCCAAGGGATCTTTAATTTGTTCCCCTATTTGATTATCATATGGTGGATAATAATCTGTCTCCCAAAGAACATCATCTACATAAGGGTCTTGAACAAATTCCTCTTACGTGATAACATTTCCATATCTTAGATTGTATATAATTCCACTACATGTATAATAAACCATGGTCAAATCTATGATAAATGTTTCACAACAAGATGGGATTAGAGTTATTTAAAATGTAAAAAGCTATGTTTGAAAAGACAAAAAGTTCAAACACTATCTAAATTGGTTGAGGGTGGAGCTATATCTCCAAAAATTCTATGTAAAGATTTGGTGAAAATAGTATAATGTCAAATGTCTAACATTAAATTTTTCACATAAACAAGGTCAAGTAAAATGAACTAAAAACAATATGCCAAATTATAATATCCAAAGATGTTCCAAATAGGTATAAACTAGGAAAGGGAAAAGAGTCTCTAGGTCTTTTGTCCAAATGTAAAGTCAAAATCTAGGCTCAAGCAGACTGTGCTAAGACTTTTATCTAAACGTGGTGTCAAAATCTAGACTTGAAATAAAAGATGATGATTTTAATATAATAAACTTGGAACACTTTGGCATAAATAAGGCACTTTAGTCTAGACATAAACATGATCAAATTGGTATAAAACACAAAACAAAAATAATTTTGAATAAATATTGATTCTATCAAACAAAGACATAAATAATAAAGTTTCCTAATTTGAGTAATGAGTTAGCTTAAGTTACATAACCCAAAAAAGAAAGATCTATGTATCAGCCCCTACATGTCAAATCCTAAACAAAAATCCATCAATGTTTGGATTCAAACTTATAAAAGTTAATCAAAGACTCAACTTAGGTAAACTATGGTTTTGATGACCAACAAGCTAGGAAAATTTGAATAGCATGACTATGTTAAACAAAGATCCAAAAAGGCATAAATGATTGGTTCAAATAATGATAATTTGGGTAGCATAACTAATTTGTCACTCCCAAAATATGTGATAATGTTATGTTTAAAATAATTTTAAGGCATACAACTTGAAATGATTTGGGTAGCATAACATTACTTATCTTAATCAAATTCCATACTCAATGTATTTGACACAAAAGTCTTCAAAGGTAAATCAAGGTGTTAAAAAAATGACATAATGCCTCTTTAAACAATGTAGTAATGTTGGACACAAGACTCATTCATGATGTGGTTTAAACAAGAAAGTTCTAGATCCAACACACCAAGCAGTAAAAGAATAAATGACAAAAATACAACTAAGTATTTCATCCTAAATCTTATCAAGGTGTGGTAAAGTGGGGTTGACTAAAACTTATAAGTTACAACCATTTAAATTGATACCAAGTGTGGTTAACAAAAGATAAGTATCAAGTTACTTGAGTTCATACCAATCAACTTATCATGCAAGGGTCTATTCCTTTGCATGATGATCTCATCATTGAAATTCTCAATGGTATCCCTTAGTTGACTAGACCTAACTCATGTCTTCATTACTAAATGGGTGGTTGGCCTCTCAACCCCTAGATCTAAAAATATGCATTCCCATCTTTGTATACCCCACCATGGAACATGGTTTAAACACTATCGAGAGATGAAGCCCCTGATAAATTATTTCTTGGAGAACCCATGGGAGGTAATGGCATCCCCTTCATAAGACAAAATGAATGAAAATAAAGACTAAGTAGAAATACTTTATGGTTTATTTTAGATCACACAATACCATGCAAATTTGGGGAGAGCCTAGGTAACTTTTTTCTACACCTTAGAATAGGTACTAAATGGAATGAAAAGGCACTTTTGACCCCAAGAGTTCCCTATAGGGAATGGGGGAGAGCATACATGCACTATTATTTTTTTGAAAATAACAAATAATAAATAGTTTGTAAGCAATTGTGAGTGAAAGTTGATTTTAGGCACCAAATTTAAAAGTGATGATGTTCTTTACTTGGCCCCTTGGATTAAGTGAAAAAACTTGAAATAATTTCTCAAAACCAAATGAATAAAAATCATTCATGTTTTTGTAAAACCCAAAAGTTCAAATGTTCAATATTTCACCGAAGTTCATTTTTTAGAACCAAAGAAAAGTGTTCATGATTTAGAATTTATTTTAAGCAATAACAATGAAATGGAGGTCATTGTGGGTAGCAATACCTCTAGGGATATATCCAAGAATCTATTAGGGGATAGTCCATCTAATGGATGGAAGAAGGCACTCATAGGTGAAAAGACGCATCCATCAAAAGGCATGTCAAGCCTCCCTAGTCTCTCAGAGGGCAAGGCATTGAGTATCCCAGACAATCTGGTAGAGGAAATAGTGGCATCCATGGACCTTACGCTGGTTGGTAAGTTTTTTTCTTTCCATCCTAATACTAAAATGCTTAGAAGATGGATTATGTCTAGGTGGAAATTCAAAGGTAGTGTTTCAATCACAGCCATGGCTAGAGTTCTATTCCTTTTTAGATTTACAAATAGGGAGGACATGATCGCTACCTTTGCTAGAGGTCCCTGGCTATTTAGACCACATTCTCTAGCCTTATTCTCATGGAAACTAGGATTTAATCCTAACTCAGACCTCAATAAGACAACTCCTACTTGGGTAAGATTACCAAGATTCCCTTTGGAATTTTGGGATGAAAAAATCTTCATAGCCATTGGCAATTTTAGTGGTCAATATGTCACCTTAGATCATATAACCAAAACTAAGTCTAGATGTGTGTATGCTAGACTCTGTGTTAATGTTGAAATAAATAATACTCTCCCTACGTCCATTGAGCTAAACTCTAAATATGGAACTTGGAGTCAGCCAATTACTTATTAGAATGCTACCACTTTTTATCAAATATGTAAGAGGAAGGGACATCTAATGACACAATGAAAAGTGAATCAAAGGGGGATGAAAGAGGATTCCCAAAATGTAGAGGAGGAGCAAGTGAACAACAAGCAATAAATAGAGAATAATGTGGAAATTCCTAAAAATATAGGAAAAGGAGAGGAGGGGAAGGGAAAGGAGGCTACCCCTAGCAGTGAAGGTGAAGTTGTCCCAAAGGAAAATATAGGATTAGATGATAGTTAGAAGGCTATAGAAAAAGGAGAGGAGGAGAAGAGAAAGGAGGATATCAGTAGTAGTGAGGGAAAAGAGGTCCCAAAGGAGAATATAGTATCTGATGACAGTCACAAGGCCACATTTAACACAATCTACACTTTAGAAAAATAGACTAATATGTTTAAGGAAGGGGCAGGAGGGGACCTTTTGCTAAAGGAAGTCAATGAAGATGACACAATTTCAAGGATTGGATAGGAAGAAGTAACACCTGAAAGTCACACTCAATGAGTACCAGATCCACAATCAAATACATACTTTTTTCATGATCTGGAAGATGGAGGCTAGGTAGGAAACTACTTGGCAATAGGGGTAGTAGGACAAGATGGCAGCAATGAACAAGAAGAATGGGTTACCCCAAAGAAAAAGATTTGAAAAGGTAAAAAATATGCAGATATTGGTATTCAGCCCAAACAAGGGAGGCCAACCCTAAGGGAAACAAAACAAAGAGAGATTGCTAGGGAGATTACCAGTGGAAAACAAAAAACACTGGAGTCCTAACCCTCCAAACTCTCTAAATGAGAATATTATCATGGAATTTGAGGGGATTTAATAGTCCCTCAAAGTATTTTGAGGTTAAAAATTGTATTTTAGATAATAAAATAGATATTCTATTACTTCAAGAAGTCAAGATGAAAGAGGAGAATTTTACAATTGCTGACTATATATGGCCTAAGGCAGCTTTTTGTATTAGTCTTGCTGAAGGGGCTTTAGGAGGGATTATTAGTATGTGGAATAGTGCTAAAATCCAATGATCTCTTATGGCCCATAATAAGCACTTTTTGATTACCATTTTTTCCATGAATTCCTTGAACTAGACATTGGTAAATGTTTATGCACCAAATAACAGAGCTTTGAGATAGAAATTATGGATAGATCTAAGTGGCTATAGGAATAATCCTTAGAATTCTAAATGGATGTTAGCCAAAGATTTTAACACACCTTTATACCCTTCTAAAAAATAGGGTGGAATTATTGATTACTTGGACAACATGTTCGACTTTGTTGAATTCATCAATGATTGGGATTATTGGACATAGAGCTGCAGAACCAAAATTTTACTTGGAACAATAGAAGAAGAGGAGATAAAATGATTCAAGTTAAATTAGATAGATTTTTGATATCAAGCAACTGGAATGATTATCAGAATATGCAGGCGCAGGATCTACCTAGAACCATGTCTGACCACTACCCAATTATCCTCAATTGGAGAGATCAGGGACATCACGGACCTCCTCCATTCCATTTTGAAGCTATGTGGATTAAATGCAAAGTTTTTAGACAAATGGTGGCTCAATGGTGTAATATTCCCATTCAAGGTACTCCCATGTTTAGAATAGTCAAGAAACTCCAGCACATTAAACAAGAAGTTTATGGTTGGAATAGATATAGTTTTGGGCAGGTTTTCTAGCAGCAGAAAAATATAATGGGAAAAATCAAGGCTATTTAGCAACTAATTGATCAAGGGGATGACTCTAAGGTCACCTTAGAAGAAGAGAACAGTCTGTCTTCAGAATGGAAGAATCTGATGGAAAGGGAAGAGGTTTTTTGGAAATAAAAATCTTGTGTTCAATGGCTTAAAGAGGGTGATAAAAACACTACTTTTTTTCATCTCTCAGCTATGAAACATAGAAAAGCCAACTCAATAACTAAGCTTATCCTAGATAATGGAGACATTATTACTGAGGATAATGAAATAGGGGAGCAAGCCAGGGTGTTCTTTCAAAATCTGCTTACGAAAGAAAATAATAATGATAGAATTGATATATCTATGAGTCAATTCATTGATAAAATCCCCTATTTGATAATAGAAGAAGACAATCTAGAAAGGTTAAAGCCTATATCTAATGAATAAGTACATGTTATTTTATTCTCCATGGGTGCTTTTAAAGCCCTAGGTCGTAATGGCTTTCCTCCTATATTCTTTAAAGAATATTGGGAGATTATTAGAGCGGACCTCATGGCTGCAATTCATGATTTTTTCAGATCTGGAAAACTTTTGAAACAAGTCAATAATACCTTCATTATACTTGTTCCTAAAAAATCTCAACCTTTACACCTTGCTAATTTCAGACCCATTAGCTAATGCAACACTGTATATAAGATATGTACTAAACTGTTGGTTTTGAGAATTCAACCCTTGCTTGACAAAATTATTTTCCTGCTCAAAAAGGTTTCATCCTGAGCAGATAGATTCTTGATGCTATGATCACCACACATGAGACTATCTACTCCATGGATAAGATTAGAATCCCTGGGATGGACCTCAAGCTTGATATATCCAAAGCTTATGATAGAGTCTCATGGACTTTTCTATTCCAAGTGATTAGAAAATTTGGGTTTAATGATAAATTTTCTTGCTTATTATGGAATGCGGTCTCTTCTGCTAAATTCTTAGTGCTGGTTAGTGGTGTTCCTAGAGGGTTTTTCTCCTCCTGAAGAGGAACTCATTAGGGAGACCCTCTCTCCCTGTACCTATTCATCATTATGGTTGAGGCACTAGGAAGATACATACAAGCTGATATAGTTTCAAAAAAGATAGTAGGCATCAAACCTGCCTCTTCCCTTCATCTTATGGTTATACAGTAGTTTTTGGATGATACCATCTTATTTGGCATCTCATCAGTGATCGAAGCTAGAAGATTAAAGAATATACTTAATGATTATGCCAGAGACTCGAGACAAAGAATAAATTTCTAGAAAAGTAATGTTTACTTCTTTAACACTCCCAATGAACTTAGACATATAATCATTTATATCTTAGACTGTGTTAAGGCTAGCCTACCAGCTACCTATCTAGGTCTCCCACTCTCAGTCAAAGAGGTATCTTCAAGTTTTTGGAATGTTATTGTGGAATGTACATAGAGGAAACTTATTGGGTGGAAGGGGAAACTACTTAGTAGTGTGGGTAAGCTGCAACTTCTTCAGGCATCCTTGCAAGGTATTCCTACTTACTTCATGTCTCTTTTTAAAATTCCTACGTATTTTTAAAAAAATCTAGAATAGATCCAAATTAAATTTTTATGGATGGGAGTGGAAGAAAAATAGAGAATGTCTTTAGTCAGATGGGAAAAAAGTGTGTCTCCCAAAATCTCATGGTGGACTTAATATAAGATCCATCAGGAAAATGAATAAAGCCCTCCTCTCAAAAGTTAGTTAGAATATAATTCACAACAATAGTGAGTGGGGGAAATAATGTATGCCAAATACATGCATAGCATTGATGATTCCAACTTTCTTCAATAGGCAGGATTACCCCAGGGGTCTGTGATATGGAATAAAATGCTAAAAAGTAGAAGTCTTCTCAAATAGGGAATTAGGTGGAAGCTTGGAAATCGTTGACAGATTAAATTTTGGGAGGATAATTAGTTAAGGGATAAGCCTCTCATCTTCCAGGGAAACTATGGAGAAATTATAGACCTGACTACTTAGTTCTTTGGTGATAGGGTTAGTGATTATATGGAAAATAACAATGGGATAAGGAGCTGGAAAAATGTTTTGGATTGTTGTGTGCATAGGCTTGAGCTTATCCCAAGAATTTAGGAGATCCAACAATGTGTTCAGGAGATTAGAATCTCACTCTTCCCTTGGGAGGATGAACAATACTGGTGGCCAGATAAGAATGGATCGTTCTTTGTCAAATCTGCTTACACCTGAAGCTGAGAATAAGGAGGTATGGAAAAAGGTTTGGAATCATAAAACCATTCCAAAGATTAACTTGTTTTGGTGGGATGCTACCCATAAAAAAATCCTTACTCAGGACAACCTTCAAAAGAGGGGGTTTACTTTGGTTAACAGATGTTTTCTGTGTGGTTCTAGAGAGGAATTAGTTTCACACCTATTCATACACTGTGAATTTACCTAGGATTTATGGGGCACAATACTTAACAACTTTGGCATTGAATGGGTTTGTAATTCTGACCTTAAATAAGTAATTCTCAGCTAGAACTCAACCTTCACACATCCCTAGATTAAGGAATTATAGAAGCAAGCTCTGCCATGCTTGAGCTGGACTTATGGAAAGAGTGAAATCACAAAATTTTTAGGGACACTGCTAGAAATGCTACTCAGGTGTTTAACTCCTTTACTAGGACAATCTTGGAAAGTGTTACAATAACTCATATTAGTGTTGTGGAGAAACCTCTATCTAAATTTGAAAGTCAAATTGCTACCAAATGGAAGGTTTTAAACCCTATCCCTAGGCATGATAATTCCAAAATTCTTCAAAGACTTCATACTAAATGGATACCACCTAAACCCAATTAGATGAAACTCAACTTTGATGGGGCATCCAAGTTGAGTGGTAAAGCAAGTGGAGGAGGAATAATAAGAAATGAAAAAGGAGGGATGTTTTCTGTCTATGCTAGTGGCATGGGTTGCCAGAGCAATAACTATGCTAAAGCTATGGCCTTACTTTGGGGATTAAAGTTAGCTATATCCCTAGGAATTAGAAATTTGAATATTCAGGGAGATTCTAAGTTGGTCATAAATGCCATTAATAAAGCATCTAACATTAGTATCCATCTAAAATACATCATTACAGACATCCAGTTTCTTTTACAAAAGTTTTCTGAAGTTAAGATTACCCACACCTACAGAGAAGGTAACAGGGTCATTGATGCTTGTGCCAACCTTGGTCAGCAATTCTCAGGATAGAGGGTATGGTGACAAGGGGCTCATATACCCCCAAAAATTAGAGAGATCATTTAGAAGGAGATGACGGAGCATGAATGTTGCACATTGATGACGAAGATAGCTTTCAAGGGCAGTCCACGTGGAGAAGGCCACTGTGGATCATGGAAAATGATAACCTTAGTACTTCCTTGATTGCCATGATTAATTCCTTCTATCATGAGGTGGAGGTGTGAGAGTCACATCATGAAAACCAAGGGGGAATTATTTTTAAGCATGAAAGTAGACGTCACCGCGGCAGGCCATTTTGTAAAATGAGCCTTCGCATCTGCATTCAGTGCAAATGGAACCGAGGGCTTGTTACTTGTTCGAAGCTCAAGGTGGTAATTGGGGTATGAAGAGCTATAAATTCAATAAATTTTGGAGGACACTGGTGGGAAATAGGCTTCTCAAGTTTTTGAGGTCACTGAAGAGCAGGGTGTTTATTCTAGGGGAACTGCTGATAATAAGGAGAAGATGCATGTAGAAGAAGCTGGTGAGGGTTTGGATAATGAGAATGATTGGAAAATAGATATTGGGGCCTTGAAGGTCCACCTTCAAAATCTGGAAAAGGTCTTCACCAAAGGCCTTTGAAATAACATTCTTCTAAATATGACTATGTTGGAAGTGGTGGGTAATCCAAGGAATGCTGACAATGCAGACAATGAGAATCTTAAGGATCTTGTTAATTCTATAGTTACGTAGTTTTGTCCTTTCTAACTCGGGTCTTTCCAGTGTTTTGTTTTACTTCTCTCTTTATTTCTCAGCTGTGCCATTGGTTCGGTGCTGGCATATTTTATTTGCTAGCCTTCCTATCTTTTTTGACTGTATAGGGTTCGGCCCCTAGTTTTCTACCTTAATTAATCAAAAATAATGAAATGATTTTAAGACTTAGCCTTCTAGATTCATTTTAAACACCAATGTCTAAATGTCCAAGATCTAACATGTTCATTTTAGGACCCAAATTGAAATGTGAAATATTTAGCTAATTCCTTTAAAAAACCCAAAATTAAATGTTTGATTAGTCTAAATAAGAAAATTGGTGTTCTAAATCAAGTACATGACTTACAATTGTTAGATAATAACACCCTAATTTGAATCACTTTCTTGGATAGGAAAATGATGTTTGAAATTTAGCTTTCAAGGTTTATTTTATTAACACACAATGGCTATGGCTAATTAGAGATGACTGATGCCAGTTTAAGGAAACCATCACCAGTCGGTCTATAAGAGAACCAGTGACGATTGTAAAGAATCGACATTGATTTATAAATACCATCATTGATCACCTGTAGACCTAAAGGTAAAACCATAAAATATAAATATGTTAAGTTAGGCCTTAGCACAAAGATCAAGAAAACCTATAAAGTAAAGTTTATTTAATGGATTTAAATGCCTTTGAAACTTAATCATGAAAAGGACTGATAGAAAGAATCAAAATTAAAGCTTTATGAACATTTTCCCCTACAATTTAACCATCTAAAACTTACATAGAAATAGGGTTAGTTGAGTATAATAATGGTTGATTTAGGCCAAACTGACACCATTTACACTTGAACATCACCGATCTCTATGTAGATTTGATAAATATAAAGAAAGTAAAATATGACCAAAATAAGGTTAGAAATGCAATTTTAAAGATATTTAAGTATCCATTTCTTAGTTTTTGACTTGCATATTAATCTCCTTGCTATGTGGGGTGCTCATCATCCCACCAGGCATGCCATTTATGATCAAGGAATCCAAGAAGTGGTTAGATCATATGTCAACTTCACAATGAAAATCAATCAAAATGAAAACAAACACACTAACATGTATAACACTATCTTTCCTAGATTAAAGGGAGGAGCATGGTGAAGAAACACAAATGAAAAAAGCAAAATTAAAAATGGAAAGAACTCACACAATTCCTTACCAATTCTTTGAAAGCTCTAAGAGGTTTCTTTGTTTGGCTTGCTTTGATTATACTCAAGAAGTCTTCATCAATGGGACTTGGTTATCTCCATCTCCTCTTGGCACCATGGTTGGCTTGGATTTGGCTTTGATATGGATTGATATCACTTGTCTTGGCTTAATTTTGGCATTATAACACTATGTATTTGCTTCATGCCCTAAATCCTACATTATAACATTACTATGTCCAAGCTCTCTAAATAGAGAGGCACATACTTGTATTTATAGGTTTAACAAAGGGCTTGGAAAGGATAAATATTAACCTAGGTTTTCTTAATTAACTGTAGTAGAGATAAAAGCTATCCAAACCTCATGAATATCATTGAATAGGTGTGTTTTAAGATATTTTCAATTTTGGACAACTCACAAAAGTTAATGATAAAAACCTAGGATATTATTTGATTTTGAATTTTCCTTTTTGATAATTCATTTAATTGATCAAGGATGAATTAAATTAGGATTTTCATGTTAATTAATCCCTTTTATGCTTTTTAATATTTTCCAAGTTTTGATTTAATTGATTTGGGCATTTCTTCTATTTAATTAGTTTTTGGGCCAAATTGAATTAATTGCATGTTATAAATCCAAATTTGAGACACTTAAAAATTATTAGTCTAGATGTTCAATAGTTGGTAAGAATTGATCTAAAGTCAGGTATGAAGCCATTAGTGGCCACATTGAGATGTATATACATATAGTAAAACCTATAAACCATTAAAGTGTGATTTTTGTGCGTGGTATGGAGAGAATATATTTAAAGGCTGAATAGTTTACTTAAACTCACCTAAATATGAATACATTCATAACACACATGACAACCTAAGATTTAAAAACCAATTTGTAAACACAATATTCATCCATAAACTATTTAGAGTACTTAAGAAGCATAACATCATTTGTGTTACATACCTATAAACTATTCTTCCTCATACTTTGATCAATGAGGAACCCATAGGGAAAAAATGATAGGCCAAACCAAAAAAAAAAAAATGATGAGGCTAGATGAATGCAAAAAGGAAATAAAATAAAATAAAAGTAAGAAATTAAAGAGAATTTATTAAAAATATCTTGCAATGAAAACTCATGCTTAGAAGAAATATTTTGAGGAACCTCCTATTAACATGGAGTGGGATATCCTCAATAGTTAGACACCCAAGATGAAACATATTCATGTTTAATATTTTAAAAGGATTTTAAGGGATCATAACAAAGGGAAATTTATATTTATGATGATGTTTCCCTTTTTGATCATGAATACTATCCTAAAGTGTCCTATCTATGATGTTTTCATGTAAATTAAATAAATTTTTATTATTTAATTAAACAATACATTTATGCTTAATTCACAAAAAATAGTTAGGATGGGGTTTGAGAAATAACTCTACCCACATAGTGAATTTAAATGAGGGATGGGGGTGGGTATCAACACATACTATATAAATTGTAATTCCCAACTTAAAAATATATGTTATATGAGGTAACCAATCTCTAACCTAGATGCTAATTTCTCCCTTTTGGATATGAATGTTATGGTCGCATTCTTATTATTGTTTTCATCATCCAAAAGGAACATACTGTATTCTTACCACCAAAAGGACCTTATAGTTTTATCAATAATGGGTAGATTATGTAGGAAGTTACACTAAATTAAGTTATACTGAATTCTAACCTTTGTTGGCTTCACTTATTTATTTGGGCCACCATGTTCATGATTACTCATTTATGATTTTATTACCTCATCTACTATGAGGAGCACTAGACTGTTGCAATGACATCTTATAGGATACTCTAAATGATTTAAAATTTGACATGTAGGAGAAATAAATTGATTTTCATCTTCCTTCCACCTATCATCATCAATGTATAGGTGTTATCTTTTAGTGGTGATAAACTTCATGACTACATTATTCAAGTTTATGCCAATTGGATCCAAAGTAATGTTTTCCTAGATTGGTATATATTCCAATTTAACTTTGTTAGTTATTAGTCCTCACATGGAAAACCAACCTTATAATTTTCTTTTTATATTTTAACTATATACAATAATGATGAGAGAGATAGACTATTGACATTGAGATGTCAATTTTCCTAAATCAACTTTCCAACTTTAGGAACAACAACATAGGATAGGTTTGTTTTAGATGCATATAATGTTTCCTCTTTATCTAAATTCTCCAGTGCTTCCAATTATTATTTAAATTTATTATAAATAACTTTTTATTTATCCTATTGTATGAGAAAATCATTGATACCTAAATTTTCATCCATGAACTCACTTGGAATAACTACTATAATTTCTTAATCAGACTCATCCTCGTCACTATTCTCATAGACTAGTTTTTATCTACTGAATGAGATATTGTTAGACAACATTAACACTTCATCACTTATCTCATTATACATATAAAAACACTAAATTATGAGCATGGGAATGTGGTCACATAAGTCAATTCATGCATTATTTTTTGGGTATATCCTATAACAAATGACACTTGATTAATAACATCAAAAAATGATGCTTGATCACCAAAAAAAAGTAAAACAATAATGTTATCATCTATATTCATGATGTTTGAATGATTTTATATTGGAGGTAAAAATTGATTAGGAAGTATGAATTGGTCCATGGGCTGAATTATAGAAATGTAAATTGAAGGATTTTCGGTGTAAACACTTAGTTGTCTTAACAAATAACATGGTTCAACACCATATTCATGGAACTTTTATTCTTACTCAATAATGAAGGCTTACTGGTAAGTCAATGCCAAGTATGGAAAGTGGATGGAGTCCTTTACATAAGCATGGAAGTCAAGAAGTCAAAGATCTTTAGATAAATCTCTATGACAACCATTTCCATTTATAGGAACATATCTTCCAACCTCATGTATAACTAGTGAAAGTAGTTTTTGAACATGCTCAAGGGTTCATTGGCTCACTATGGGTAGTATAAAACTGATAGTATAGGGTATCGTGATTATTGGGCACACTAAAATAGTTAAAAAAATGCATTTTCAAAGTTATCCCATGATTTGATACATCCATATGATAGGTTGATATACTATTTGTAAGTAGCCTCATCTAAAAAGTAAGGAAAAATATGACATGAAACATCATCATGCTATATTTGAGTCTAAATGATGGCATCCCTAAATTATTAAATTTGTTATTTAGTATTTTGAATCCTACCATGTGTGTATTTAGGGAAAAATTAATTGTGATTCTTAGGCAAGTCATGAACATGCACTATAATGTTCATAGGGAAGCCACCTCCACAAGCTATACAAAGGATATGGGTGAGTCTAAAGGTTAAAATTTTTATTATTATTAATTATAATGTGTATGAAATCAAAATAAAATATATCTAGAACTTATCCTACTCAATAATATCCAAGTTCAGAGAAGTAAATCAAATAATAATCCACTTATCAATACTTTGTTATATCAGTGTCATGACCAATGATAGACATGTTAAACATATACTAAGGGATATCATAAAATACAATGGAAAAAGAGAGGTTTCTAAGGCCTCTAGTCAAATTATGTCATATAATAACCCTAGCTAGGTCTTTCACTTATAATAAAAATAAACAAGCTAATATACTAAATAAACATACAAGCTGATCTAGTAAATGAATATGCAAGCTAATCTAGTTCTCACCGTAACTTGTGGAAGAAATGGGAAAGATAATAACAAATAAAAAATAATTCTATTAAATATAATATATAAGTAATATACGTAAGGAGAGGTAAAATTAAATCCATTAGTTTTTATAACTTCGACTGATCAAAAATATGAAGGGCTAAGAGTATACTTACATTATTCAAGTGAACCTTCATGCCTCAATATCTCTATTGGCTAATGTTTATTTTTAATAGTTTGTTTTGGTTTTTAAGGATCACAAGGATAGATCAACTTTAGGCTAAAATATTTATCATATGCATCTAAGAGCTCCAAAAGACAAGTTCTACTACTCCAAGGCAAAAGCCTAATAAATGACACCTCTAAATGATATTAAAACCAAATTTTTGAGATGCATTGATGTGAAATTGAATGATAATCTCTTTAGAAATGAAATTAAGAGGGTATTTATAGCTAAGGATTGACCCTAAACCCTCCCAAGAATTTAGTCAATAAGGTCGATTAGGTTGACCTTGTTATGCAATAAATAGAACTATTAGGTCTTGAACTAGGTTGGTTAGGCCAATAGAGTTCCATAATGTACACTAAGTCCCAAAAATATTGACTAAGATTATGTAGTAGAAAAATGAATAAAAATGGGTGGTACTTAGCTAAGGTCTATTTTAGGTAGTGAATTATTTATAGGAGTGTATAAGTGGGTTTTTATTACTTAGGGAATTAGACAAGAATAGGTTGTAGTGTTTTGAGGTAATGGTGTAGGGGCCAACAATCCTATGAAGCACCAAAGGTATGCCAACCCCTTCCTATATACTCTTTAATGTATACACTCAGAGAGATTGAGATTTTATGGATTCCTACAAGAGAGAAAACATTAGTATTTGATAAAGTTTAAAATATTATGTGTATACATATGCCCCACTCGAAGCTCATCACATGTCACGTATTTTTAACATGGTATGGTGCTTTGAGAAAGAACATAGTAACACACAACATTGAGCTAAATAAGTTGTAGTATAAAGCATAAAAATTAATGAAATTAAAGAATAGAATTCATATGAGAAGAAAGAAGAGGTTTCCAATGTACATAACATTAGGTAGACCTAATTTTTTTGATTTAAGTATAGAAAAAATATCTACATTTTTAGGATTCTATATCTTTTTATAGTTTTGAAAAAGAGCTTATAGAAACATAGTTATGAGAAAAATATAGAATTTATTGGTAAATAATTGGAAACTAAAGAATTTGCAAATTTGAAATATTAATAATATTTTTAAATATTTGTAGACACCTAAATTATATTGAGTGTTGAATTACATCTAAACCTATTAATTCTTCTTCCTAAATTTGAATTATAATTCATGACATCTCCCTCTTTATTTAAATAATTGAATATCAAATTTAATCAATTGTGCACACTTTTAATCCAAATTTAATTATTAAATATAGATTTTACACCTCACCCAACATCTTCCACCTTTATCTCCCTCACATGTTGACTCATCCCATCCAATCCCAAAACTTGTTCAATTACCTTTGCGTCATCTCTTGAGTTTTCAAATAGTTTAACATATTCTTGGTGACTCAGTTAACTATTTCCATGCTTCTCTCAACTATTTGAAGTGGTTGTCATCCTCATAGATAAGGACTCATTAGCAACTATATATTATATGGATTACTTGAAATATTCAAAAAATCTTCCATCATTAGATCTTTCCTCCAAAAATCTATAAATAAGCATGAAATCCATCACTTTATCATCATGACTTATCTAAAAAAGTGCTATAAAATTATCAAGTGAATCCAAAGTGAATCAAAGCCATCAAAAATCATTTTTTAATAAAAAATACTGCCCATTGACCTTGCATTGGAAGAGTGAATACCCATAATTCAAAGAGAGATAATCAAATTTACATTGCAATGGAAGAATATTTTTAGAACTACAGTATAAGTTTGTATTGTTTCTTTTATTTTTAGCTCTAAATTAGGTTGAGTTAGTTTAGATTAAGATTTCATAGCTTAATTTGCATTTCTAGATTTCATTCAATACATTTTGACATGCCCAATGGGACCTTTCCCTCATATTTTTCATCTCATAACATCATAGGTGCATTTATAAGCATTTTTCAATTGTTTCTTCTTGTTTTTATTTTGCATATACTTTTAATCTTGGTATTGGAAGTGTTGCTTGAAGTTACAGGGCATTTTTTTATTTTCAAGTTTAATTGTGCATGTCTACTACATAATTGTGAATTCAAGGGGTTGAAAAGTGAAATTACAATAGAGAAATGTGAAATCATCATTTACCCTATTTTTAGAGTCTTTTTTACATTTTTATTCTTTTCATCATCTTTCTAATTTATTTTTGCTTCTGTTTATGTTTTCTATTTTTTTTTACTCTCTATTTTAGGTAACCTATGAAATCGATGAGTTCAAAAATGAAATCATAGTAATTAATTGCAAAATTGATCAAATCACCTACAAAATCATTCTTAAACTGCAAAATTATTCCCTATGTTTTTTTAATCTTTTATGTGTAATTATAGATTTATTTGAGTCAACTATAAAATCATCATTATCAACTTCAAAATCTTCAATATTAATTGTGGAATTAAAGACTGTAATAATGAATTCGGTAAGTATAGTTGTGAAACCATTTTAAAACTATGAATTCATTTTGTGTGTATTTTTATCATTTTTATCTATTTTATTGCCAAACCAGTAATAATTTTACATTTTTTCTTGACTATGTATTTGTAAATTTGTAACAAAGGCTTGTTTTTCTCTTATTTTTGTGGGTTTTTATTACTTTATTGAGGTTGACTTGACTCTATACTAAATCAAACTTTCTAAAAAATGTTTGAAAGATGCTAGTTAAAGAAATTTTGTAAAATGACTAAAATAAAAACCAAAATCTATCTATTTTTGATAATATTTTTTTTATTTTAATCTTCATTTTTAGTTTCTAGTAATTGGCTCACAATTGATTTCTTAGAGATATTTCATTTATGTTTTCTATCATTTTGTTTGTGCTGTAAAATTGTGTATGCTCTTTTCTTGGCATCATGTTGGTGATGATACTCAATAATCAAAAGAAATTTCATATTTTTGTGTTATATAACTTGTACTTATCTGTATTATATTCCCTTGACATCACATTGGTGATGATACCTTAGAATCAAAGACAAATATTAACTTTTTATTTCTTTTTCTAGGGGATCTATTTATCATGGATTTCACCACCATGTAGTAGGCCAAACCCTATGTATCAATGGGGTATATAAATTGAGATCTAAATGCTTCAAATACCTATAAATTATGTGTTTTAAGCACACCATGATGTGAATGGATTCTATGCTCTAATACCGAAGGTTTCAATAGTTGCCTCAAAATATCATTTTGTCAATTATCAACACATTGAGAACCCTATGGTTGTATTGGGCATGTTGGGACAAGACCCAATAATTAGTGTATACTTAATATATTTATTCCAAAAAAAATATTCAACATATCAAAATTTATATTGGAGGACTCCCCTTTAGATAATCTTGTAAAAACCTTAATCTTAGGAAATACTATTTATCATTTGAGTTTGGTACATTGATTAGTGGTTAGCACTAAGAAGTTAATTTTAAAAAAAATTGAAACTAGAATTAGTGGGAAATGTAAATATTAGAATCCTCTATGGTTATTTTATTTAAATATTAAGACTTAGCTGAGACCATAGATAAGTGACACCACAAGGCCCAAACATTGTTCATGACCTTAATCCTAGATTTTCACCTTTTTGTGTAAATGCATGATTATTTAAAGTAGGAATTTATTTGTTTTTTTATTTTTATTTTACATGTTATTCATCATCCTTGAGTTAAAATAAAGTTTTTTTGAGTCTTAAAGTTATCAAAACATCGTAAAATCAAACTTTTCTAATAACTTAAAATTAATTAGTTAGCAATCTAATTTTTTTAGTCACTTTGGTTATTATTCCTAGTTTAATTTTTCATTTCTTTGAGTCAAGTCCCTTTTCCCTATCCATGTCACCTATGAATATTAAAATTTCCATGCTTAATAATCCTAATACAATGGATGTACCATTTGGTAATGAACCTTTTCAATTTAGAGGACAAGAGCATCATGTAAAAATATATGAAATCACTAAACAAGAAGGAGGAAGAGCTTACCAAGATGAGGGTATCCAAAAAGACATATTACCTCCACCCTCCTTTGAAAAATACATCATGTATAATAAAAACAAAGTCTTGCTTCAATATTTAGGCTTAGGATCAAAATTTGTTCCTAATTTTTATGTACAAAACTTAAAATACTTAATTAAAAGTAAATAACATTCACCTTCAATTCATGATAAATATACACCTCAAGTATCTTTAGAGTGTATCAATTCCCTCATATGATATTAAAATCCCAATCTCCAAGTCTCTCAAGGCAAAGGGAAATCTATGCCCCATGAGAAATCCTCTCAAGCAAGTCATGGATTTCTATGGAAACCCATGCACACCATGGTAACCAAGGGATTATGTATTTCCAATCCCTTCTAATAACTAATACTTTTGGTAATCCAAATCTTAGTCATCCTAATGTGAATGTGAATACTAATTTTGCTTTACATATTAATCTGATTAATATGAGTTTTAACATGCATTCAAACTCACCAATCATAAATCCATCCAACCAAATCTTGAATCTTCAATAATTTTACCAATCACATATCAAATTAGTATAAACTTGAATATGTATTTAGTTTTAACCAATCCAAATGTGACCACACCAAATTTGAATGTGCATTCAAGTTCACAAGTCCATATTCAAATTAATATGAGTTTGAATCTTGATTCAAACTCATTAATCAGTCCAAATATGAGTCTCTAAGGCTCACCAATCATTACCAATCCAAATCAGAATTAGAGTTTGACTCATCATTTTATCTCACCAATCTAACCATCCAATCCAAGATTGAGCATTACTTCTCATATTCTCAACAATCCTAATTTAAATAGTGTTTTACCAAATCAATTTTATCATCCTAATATTCTTGGATCAATTTCATCCAATCCAAATCCAACCCCAACTAATGTTAACTCTAATCCAAACCCTTTAACCCTAAAATCCATGTTAACCAAATGACTAGCTCATATCCAAATCAAACTTTAAACCCAACTAATTCCAACCTTAACAAAAACCTTAACCCAAACAATTTAAACACAAATCCTAACTATAACTCAAACCAAAACAAATTTAACCCAAACAAAATCAACTTCACCCAAGTTAAACTAATTCTAACTTTTACATGAGTTATAACCCATGTAATTTAAACTATAACATGAATACATGACAAATAAATCCCAACTTGTTTAATCAATCCAAATTTGGTTATAATTCTAACCCAAACCCTACAAACTTAAACACTAATCCTCCACCAACAAACTTTAACTTTAACACAAACCCAAATCAACCAAACCCAAACATTCACTTTACAAGTAACCCCAATAAACATCAACCTTCCATTCTAATCTAAAAAACCTTGGTTTTAATGATAATACTAATCCAACAAACCTTGGTTTCAATTCTAATTCAAATCCATCAAACCTTGGATATAGCACTAATCCTAACCCCTTTAAAAATCATCAAAACATTGACTTTTGCAACCAACCTACAAATATTTTTAATCCACCACCTAACCAAATTACATAAAATCAAACTAACACAAACCAATTCATAGGTCAACCATCCAAATTTAATAATTACACAAGTCAAATTATCCAACTCTCTCCTTATTTTATACAAAATTTATAAAACATCAAAGATAGGGTTCAAGGCTTACAAAATGATTCTTATTCTAGGAAAAAATAATTCAAATTCAAGGAAATTTGTTCATAATTTTATGAATTAAGTACCATGACAACACCTTTTCAAAAATACTTATAAATCCTAAAATTTGATGAATACAAAGGTAAAGTAGATCTTAAATAACACCTTGTAAGATTCTATCATGCACATGTAGACGTTGCTTATAGTAATGATTATATGCTATGATTATTTCCATGAAGTCTCTATGGATAACCCCTTTATTGGTTTTCATTCCTTGTTAAAGGATCTATCTTCACTTTTGAATACCTTTCTGATAATTTTATCTTAACTGTGAAATTGATCAAATCACCTACAAAATCATTCTTAAACCATAAAATTGTTCCCTACAGTTTTTTTATCTTTTATGTGTAATTATAGATTTATTCAAGTCAACTATGAAATTATCATTATCAATTGCAAAATCATCATTATAAACTATGAAATCATCATTTTTAACTATGAAATTAGAGATTTTAATAGTGAATTTGGTAAGTACAATTGCAAAATCATTTTAAAACTATGAATTCGTTACTTGTGTATTTTTTAAATCTATTTTATGTGTCTAACCAACAATAATTTCACAATTCTACTTGACTGTGTATTTTTGAATTTGTAATAGAGGCTTGTTTTTATCTTCTTATTCTAGTTTTTTCTTACTTTGTTTTAGGTTTTCTTGACTCTAAACCAAATCAAACTTTTTAACAAATTATTTTTAGGAAACTAGTCAAAGAAATTTTACAAAAAGGCTAAAACAAAACTAAAATCCTTCTATTTTTACTACTAACATTTTTATTTTAGTCTTCATTTTCAGTTTTTAGTAATTGTCTCACACATTATTTCTTAAAGTTAATTCATTTCTATTTTCTAGCATTCTATTTATGTTATGGAATTATGTATGCTCTTCCCTTGGCATCACATTGGTAATACTTGGGAATCAAAAGTGACTTTATGCTCCAAACCTTGTGTACTAATAGGGTATATAAATTGATCTACAATTATTTTAAATACCTAAGTGATTATGTGTTTTAATCACACCATGATGTGATGGGATTTCATGCTCCAATACCCAAGGTTTCAACAATTGCCTCAAAATATGAATTTATCAAATTGTCAACACATTGAGACCGCTATAGATGTTTTTGGAATGTTAGGGTAAGACCCAATAATGTGTGTCCACGCAATCAATTTATTCCATATAATTAAGCTTAAACATATCAAAAGGTATATCAGAGGACTCCACTTTAAGCATGTGAAAACCTTAATCCTAGGAAAGCTTATATGCCATTCAACTTTGGTGAATTGGTTAGTAGTTAGCATCAAGAAGTTACCTTACACACACCCTTCATACTAGATTTAAAGGTCCATAGGAATGAGAAGATCCTCTATTATTAGTTATTCTAAATATTAGGCCATAATTGAGAGTATGAATAATTAAGTGACATCATAATTCCCAAACATTATTCACAACCTTATTCCTATATTTTCACCTTTTTTTTGCAATTGCATGATTGTTTAAATTAGGAATTTGGTTTTTATTTCCTTGTGATTTTCCACATTATACATCATTCTTGAGTGAAAATGATGTTATTTTTAGTCTTAAAGCTATCAAAACATATTAAAATCAAACTTTCCCAATAACTCAAAAGTAATTAGTTAGGAATTAGAATTTTTTAGTCACTTTAGTTCTTGTTCTTAGTCTATTTTTTCATTTCTTTGAGTCAAGTTCCTTTTTCCTATCCATGCCACCTATCACTAGGTAAATGGCCATGCTTAATAATCCTAATGCAAGGGTTGTACCATTTGGAAATGAACCTTTCAATTTATAGGTTGATAACATCATGTAGAAATATATTAAATCACTTAACAACAATAAGAAGCAGGGGATTACTGAGATGAGGTTAAAACCAAAACTATCTTACCTCTATCCTCTTTTGACCAATACATCATGTCCAAAAAAATTGAACTCTTGATTCAACCTTTAGGCTTAGGAGCCAAATTCTTACCTAATTTTGATGTATAAAGCTTGAAATACTTGAATTACAACTAAAGAGCCTTCACCTTTCATTCATGATCAGTATACTCCTCAAGGCTCCTTAGAGAGTATAAATGCCCTCATAGGATCTTCAAATACCAATCCCCAAGTCTCTCAAGGAAAATGGTAATTTATGCTCCATGAGGGATCCTTACAAGCAAGTCATTGATTTTATATGGAAACCCATAAACACCATGTTAACCAAGAGATTATGTATCTCCAATCCCATTAAATAACTAATCTTTTTGGTAATCCAAATATTATTTATCTTAATGTGAATGTGAATATTAATTTTCCTTCACATATGAATCCATCTAATTTGAGTTTGAATATGTATTCAAAATCATAAATCATAAATCCATCCAACAAAAGCTTTAATCTTCATTCAAGTTTTCTAATCACACATCAAACCAATCCAAACTTGAATATGCATTCAAGTTTAACCAATCCAAATGTGGTCATACCTAGTTTGAATATATATTTAATTTCACAAGTCCATGGTCAAATTAATCCAAGTTTTAATCTTCATTCAAACTCACAAATCAATCCAAATTAGAGTCTCTAAGGCTCACCAATTATTACCAATCTAAATAAAAATTATAGATTGAATCATCATTTTATCTCACCAATATAAACATCCAATTCAATATTGAGCATTACTTAATGTATGCTCAACAATCCTAATTTAATAGTGGTTTACCAAATTAGTTTTCTCATCTCAATGTTCCTACATTGGTTCCATCCAATCCAAATCTAACCCCAACTAATGTTAACTCTAATCCAAACCCTTAGTTTAACCCTAACATCCATGTTAACCATATGACTATCTCATATACAAACCGAAACTTAAACCCAACTAATTCAAACAAGCCCAACCTTAACATAAACCTTAACCCAAATAATTTAAACACAAATTCTAACTATAACTCAAACCAAAACTAATTTAACCCAAACTAAAATCAACATCACCCAAGTCAAATTAATTAAAACTTAAACATTATTTATAACCCATCTAATTTAAACTATAACATGAATCCACATGAAATAAATCCCAAATTGTTTAATAAATCCAATTTTTGTTACAATACTAATGCAACGCCACAAACTTTAACACAAATCCTCCACCAACAAACTTTTACTTTAAAAAAAAACCAAATCAACCACACCCAAACATTCAATTTACAAGTAACCTCAATCCAACAACATCAACCTTCAATCCTAATCCAATAAACCTTAGTTTCAATGCTAATCCAAATCCAAAAAACTTTGTTATATAAATAATCCTAGCCCTTTTAAAACTACACAAATCATTAACTTTTCCAACCAACCTCCAAATAACTTTAACCCACCACCTAACCAAATTATACAAAATAAAACTAACACAAACCAATTCATAAGTCAACCATCCAAATTTTTTAATTCCACAAGTCAAATGAACCAACTATCTCTTTATTTTATACAAGCATTCCAAAACATCAAAGATATGGTTTAAGGATTATGACATGGTTCTTATACTAGGCAAAAATAATTTAAATTTGAGGAAATTTGTTCATACCCTTATGCTTTAAGTACCATGACAACACTTTTTACAAAATACCTTGAAGTCCCAAAATTTGACAATTAAAAAGTTAAAGGAGATCCTAAAGAACACCTTATAGGCTTCTATTATGCATGTACAAAAACTGATTATAGCAACAAGTATATGTCACTATTATTTTCATGAAGTCTTAGGGGTAAAGCCATTGAATGGTTTTCATGCATTATTACATGATCTATCTTTCAATTTTGAGTTCCTTTATAATAAATCTGTTCACCACTTTTACTATAAAATTGAAAAATATTTGACCAAATTGGATTTACACAACACCAAGAAACACAATGACATTGATTCCTTCTTACAATGATGGTGATCAATGGTAGGTAGTTTTACATGGTCATTTTCAAAATTGAACTTGTGGATATATTTATAAACAACCTTAACGTAGACTTAGGACATCACTTATTACTCCTTTTCACAAGGTCATTTGATGAAATCATTGAAAAGGGGGTCCAAGTTGAAAAAACTTTAATCAATAAAGGTGTGATCAAGATATTTAAACCTAAAAATAATTCCTCCAAACCAAATGAGAAGCCAAATATATTTGAAAATAATAAAAACATTTTTTGAGACAGTGTGACTAATATTAAACAAATTCAAAACCCACCAAATCAACAACAAACCTACACCCTTCCCATTAATAACATAACCATTCCTGGTGGTCAACCTAGACAAGAAAGACCAAAGAATAAGTTCACTCAATTAGGTGATACTTATGAAAATGATTTTCAAAAGTTGTCTCACGCTAACATGGTCACTTGTCCAAACACCAAACCTTCTGATGAGAATTTTCATAGACCTAATTGGTATAAATAAGATGAATACTGTAAATACCATATGATAAAGGGACATTCTACTAATCGGTGTATGCACCTCAAGAAATATATTCAATGTCTCATCGATTGAGGAGACTTAAAAATTGAAAACCAAACATCCAAAACATCAACAACTAAAAAATAGTGATATACCAAGATCCATTCCCCAATCATGAGCAAGGAAAAGGTAAGAAAAAATAAGAATAACTTGAAGCTAGTAATGTCAACCAAGCTAGTCATACTTTTGACTCTATAGTTGATAGTGTTGATTTTATGCATAATCATGTCAAAGCCATTAATTTTTAACGTCAAGAATGTAAAATTCCTAAAAGTAATGCAAATCTTACCAATCCAAGTGCACTCTCTTCTAATGTTGAACACAAGTACAACATTATTGATCATCTTGAGAAAACACCCACCAATATTTCCATATTAGACCTTCTCAATACAGCCCTATATATAAAGACATTTTATACAAATTCCTTCAAGAGTCTAGAATACCTATAGACATTAACCCTTCAAGATTCCAAGCATTAGTAATCTTTTTGTCAACTCATAATCAGGTAACATTTGACCATTTTGATATCTGCCCTTTAGGATCTATTCACAATATTCTATTATACATAGAGGTTAGTATCTTTGGGCATAAGATAAAGAGGGTGTTTATAAATAATGGATCAACATTAAATCTATGTAAATTAAGTCTAATAATACACTTAGGATATTCAACAATATCATTGGAAACTAATATTATCACTTTAAAGTAATATGACAACAATGAATGACAATCCATGGGTACACTTTATCTTCTTTTGATGGTGGAGTCTATAATACAATAATGCTAATACATGTGCTTGATCTTGATTTACTATATAACATACTTATTAGACATTAAAGGATACATTAAATAAATTTTATACCATCCACCCTATACCAATGTTTAAATTTTTTACATGAAGGTATATAAGTAACCATTCAAGGTGATATTTAACCCTTCCAATATTACAAGTTATTGGAAGGAAAATATCAAAAATCCAATTATTTACCAGTTACTGATGATAAATTTAATCCCATTAAGGATTATTATTCAGTTGAAAAATATGTCTATCCTAAAACATTATTTCAAACACCCCCTCTTAGTGGTTGGATCAACACACCAACTACCTCCATTTCTATAAAAAATCCTTTCACTAGTGAAGCATCCAATCAACCATCTATAAAACAAGTTTCTAATTATCCTTTTTCCGAGTAAGATTACAATCAACCACCTAATTATAAATAATCTTCATCCTCCTCATCTTATTTCAAAATCATCAAAAAATACATGAATGAGTAAATAATCTAGCATTTTAACTATACAAACACAATCCATATAAATATACATAATTATGGTAGGCCCCACCATCACAAGGATACTTAAGTTGTTAAAATATTTGGAAAAAATTTTAGATAGTTGTTTAATTTTAGATGAACATATTTAAGATTCAAATTTTTCCTAGATTTACTCTAATGAATTAGCTACTCATTTTACCAACAATAAATATCCTATCACTAAATCCATCATGTGAAATATTATGAATTATAAAATTAAAGGCCTTGGTATCCATGAACAAGGATCAATTTAACCCATAATGGTAAAAGTAAATGAAGCCACTTATGGCATAGGGTTTAATCCAATAAATGTGTATATTTAACTTTTCCAAAGTGACTCTTCTAGTGAGTCAAAAGATGATTCTTTAGATAGTGAAATAGGTTCTATTCTTAGTTTCTTCGAAGACCTAGCCTTTATTGATCTTTTCCATGAGAATACCATTTTTACACTAGACTAAACATATCCATCCTTAATAAAGTGAGACCAACATGAAATACCTATAATTTATCATTTCCATAATGATGATGCAATTTCATAATTCTTAAGAACATGGGACCACATTCTAGCAAGTGATCATAAGGGTTTTCTATTTAGTTAGATAAGCATGCATACTTTAGGGAACAAAAAACAAATAAAAAAATCAATTCAACATCTAATTCAAATCAAGAGGACCTAGAGGAATAATTCAATGTTAATTTACCACCCCCAAACTATAAATAATATTTAACTCTCCTAGTTTAAGATACTATTCCTATAAACATTAGAACAAAGGAAGATCCCAAAATTGTCAAAATTGTAGTCCCTCTTAGTCAAGAAGAAAGAGAAATACTTACATTTTTGCTTCAAGAATTATCTAATGTATTCACATTTTATTATGAATATATGTTAGGGATTGATCCATCACTAGTAGTGCATCATCTTGTTTCCCATCTAGATCTAAAACCCATTAGATGAAAACTTTGTAAGATGTATCCCAAGATAACACTATTAGTGAAAAAAGAGTTGAAGAATCAAATGGTAGTTGGTTTTAAATGCTCTATCAACTCTTTAGATCAGATACCTAATATAGTACCTATATCAAATATACCTAAACAATTTAAGTTTGTATATATTTTTGTGATATCAATAAAGCATGTCTAAAATATGATATCCCATTACCCAATATCGTTATGATCATAGATTCTACTATAGATCATGAAATGTTGTCTTTAATGAATGGTTTTTCAAGTTACAACCAAATCAAAATCACTAATGAATACCAACATAAAACAATAATCATAACACCATGGGTAAAATTTTTCTACCAAGTGATTCATTTTGATCTAAATAATGTTAGGGCTACATATCAAATGGAAACGACTATCATCTTTCATGATATTATGGATGACTATGTTAATGATATACTTGAAAAATACAAATCTACAGAAGAACATACTAAATTACTTTGTTTCATCTTTTAACACATGAGATAAGATAAGATGATATTGAATCCAAAGAAGTGTGTGCTTGGTGTGACATCAATAAAGTTATTTGGTTTCATTGCTTCACAATGCAACATAGAAGTTGATCCTTCTAAGGTTTTAGCTATCATGGATATGCCACCACCAAAAATTTTCAGACAACTTTGAAGTCTGCAAGGCAAAATCTAAGCAATCAGGTGTTTTATATCATAACTTGTAGATATTTGTCACCCTTTAACATTTTTGTTAAAGAAAGACACCCATTTTAATCGGAATAAGAATTATGATACAACATTTGATCACCTTATTTAATATATTTCCAATCCACTAGTATTAATTCCACCCATTGATGGTAGACCTTTTATATTATATATTAGCTACTTAGTTTGCATTGGGGACATTATTGGGATAACATTATGATAGTGGGAAAGAAAGATCAATGTATTACTTAATCAAGACATTGATATCTTATGAACTTAATATTCTAAATTGGAAAAGGCATGCATCATAGTTGATCTTTCTTCATAAAAATTCAACATTACATGCTCAACATTCAAACTAAAATCATTTCAAAAATTGATACTCTTAAGTATCTTATATCCATAATAATTTTAATAGGAAGGATGGCTAAGTGGATTATGCTTCTCAGTCAGTTTGATCTTGACAATGTCAATCAAAAAGTAATTAAGGAACTAGTCTTAGCAGATACATTGGTAGAATCACCTCTCAATGATAAATCACCTCTTATTGTAGAATTTTTGGATGAAGCAATAATGTCTATTGATGAATATTTAGTTTGACAACTATTCTTTGATGGTTCCTTCTCCAATCATGGATCAGGGGTATATATTTTTCTAGTCACATCAAATGGAGATTATATTCCCAAGGCCTTTAGAATTGAGTTTCTTTATACAAACAACATTGTATAGTATGAAACTTTAATAGTTGGTCTCAAATTGGATATTTAATGGGGCATCCAACATCTTATTTTTTGTGATTCTAAACTTATCATAAATAAAGCAACTAATGAACTACAAGCTCATAATGATAAGTTAATCCCTTATAAGTGGATGGTGGATAGATTAAATTTGTCTTTTGTATTCATCAAATTTGAACAAATACGAAGAATAAAAAACAAGGCAATAAATGCCATGACTACCATTGGTTCATTGTTTGATCTAAACACAAAGCAAAAAAAAAATTGAATACCTGATGATACTAGCTTATGACACACCTAATTCTAAAATGATGTGTAAGGTGGTTGGTCCCATGTTTCCTTGGAATTTTGACATATTTGCCTATCTTCATAATAATTCCCTACCACCTAACTTATCCCATAATCACTATAAATCATTTATCCAATGTACCTCTCACTGCACAATCCTTGGTAATAACTTATATTGAAGAGGCTATGATGGAACACTTTTACACTATTTGAATTTTGAAAAATATACTTTGGTAATTAGGGAAGTCCATGAGGGAATCTGTGGTACACATTCAAGTGGCATGATCCTCACAAAAAATATTTTATAGGTAGGTTATTGCCGGCCTGCCACAAAATCTGATTCATGCACCTATGTTAAGAAATACATTCCTTTTCAAAAAAATAGAGACCTTATACATATCCCATCACAAGGTCTACATACTATTACCACACCTTGGCCATTCTCCACATGGTGGATATACCTCATTATAAATATCAATCCCAATTCTTTCAATCATCATAATCATATTATTATGACAATTGAGTACTTTTACAATTGGGTTAAGGTAATGCCCCTTACTTATGTAACTGGAAATCAAATTTCAAAAATCATCCTAAACCACATTGCTTGTTGATTTTATATCCCTTTTGTTATCATTTTTGACAATGAAAAATCATTCAAGAATAAGGAATTTAAATCTCTTTTCCAAACCTATCATATAAATCACAAATGGTCTACTCCTTACTAATTTCAAGGTAATGGAAAAGTTGAGGCAACCAATAAAAGTTTTTTATGCATACTTAAAGGAGTTGTTAAAGAAGTTGGTCATGACTGACATACACAGCTACATCCCACCCTCTAGGCATATTACACTAGCATCCATACACCTACAGGGGTAACCCCTTATTCCCTTGTATATTTCATTTAATCTATTTTACCAATAAAAGTTGAGATTCCATATTTGAGAATATACATATAACAAATCGTTAATCAAGAATCCTATCATACTCCATGCCTTAGTGAACTCAACCTTTTAGATGAGAAAAGACTTAATGCTTTAAAAAAATTGTAAGTACAGCACAATTACCTTCCATGTATCTATAATAAGTAGATAAAATCCAGGGAGTTTGAAATCAAAGATCTTGTTCTTAAGGAAAACCCATGCAATACAAATTTTGAAAGGGAGAAGAAAAGAAAGTTTGAGCCTAATTGGTCAGGGCCATATATCATCATTGCTAAATATGGATCAAGAGCTTATAGACTGGAAATAAAATATGGAGAAGAGCTTGATGAACCTATGACCATCTTACACCTTAAGAGATTATATGCCTAAATTTTTCTATATGCTATTGTTAATATCCTAGGTGTCAAAAAATAAAAAAAATTAAAAAATTAAAAGCCATAAAAAGCAAAAAAATGAGAAAAATTGAAAAAATGTAAATTGTCCAAAAGTGAAAACTATTTTATTGGTTCTTTGAGAAAGTACCATGGTGAAAATTCCATGTGTAATCCATTGTCTATATTCATCCTAGTTACTTGGGGGCATCCTATTTCAGTCATCCATTGTATATTTTTACATTGTCCTTTGTCAATTGTCTTTTATCACTAGTCCTGTCACCTTTTAACTTAAAGTTATATCCTTGTATTTGTGTACTCAAGTCCTTTCTCATGATAGAGTAAAAAATTATATGTTACCATTTTTTCACACTCTTTTATTACCTATCTTAAACCAAAACATCCACATCTACTCATAAAAACTTACTAAAAACATATACCATCTTAGCTAGATTCCAAATTCATTCACTCACATTTCTTGGGGGGATAATCAAACATATTTTTAATCTAAAAATAAACACTTCATTAATGACCCACTTTCTCATCACTTACCTTACTAGGAGAACTACATCCAACTTGATATCCTCACATGGACTATATCTAGGGTGGATTATGTAGGCATCTCGTAGAGATATGGGGTCTCTAGGGTTAGCTTGGCCACTACCTTCCACATCATCCATTTTTCTAAACATGGATTTATTTTCAATTCATGTGTTCTTCTTTCTAATTACTCATTGGTTATTCATCTATTATCCTAGATCTTGGCTACCGAATGTCTCAATCCTCACTTAGGATTTTAAGTCTTTTATTGTATATTTTAGGCATTGATAACTTGTTTGTTGTTTTCATATATGTTTTATTATCATCTTGTTCATTTTTTAATTTAACCATTAATTTGGTTATTAACCTCTTTTCTTGTCCTTAACCATTAATTTGGTTATTATCTTTTCTCATCCTTAACCATTAATTTGGTTATTATCTTTTCTCATTATTAACCATTCATTTGGTTGTTATATTTTATTACCTTAATGATTAATCTAGTTATTCTCTTTTTTATACTTAAATCATTCATTGGCTATTTTATATTCTTATTGTTACCCATCATTGGTTATCACTTATTACTTATCTTGTTTATATCTTATTCTTTTGTCATTTTGTTTGTCTTAAGTCATTGTGTACTCTTTTTTTATACTTTGTGTGTCTTTAAATTTTTTTTTTTTTTTTTTTTTATATTCTATTTGTATATCGATTGTGCTCATTTTACAAAAGTTATTCTCATAGTAATTCTGTGTGTTTAAATAATCTCTTGTAATTGTGTCTTCATATATTAGTTTAAATATTTTGTTTGTTATTTATGTGTGTGTAAAGATTATTTTTTACATTTAATTATAATATGGTTATGATTTTTATATATCATGATGTACTTTGATTTCCACAAAATTATTCCTTTTTAGTCCATATGCCTAAAACATAAACATTCATCATGATTATTTGATATCATTGGTGATACTTTGTTTTATGTTAAATTAAACATTCGGTTTCTCAATATAGATTTATGATCGAAATCCATTATAAGGCATAATTATAAACAAGGAAAATATATAATGAATTATCCATGAATCCATAATAAATCACACATATTATAATAATAAAATGCTAAAAATAATTAACATGTGCTATTATGAAACAAAAAAGTAGGAAATATAACAATAATTTATCTATCCATTTATCCATAAATCATGCATGAAATAATAACAAAAAAATTCCATAAATAATCCATAATGTCCATCAAAAGAGTACAAGTCTCATAACCCAAAATAATCATGTATCTATATATAAATATTGAATGTGTCCAAGTACATCAATAGAATGATATATTTCAAAAATATTTATACATCAATACATCGATCCTCAAATTTGTATCAAGTCTCTACTTCCCCCTTAGATGGAGCATATGATCTAGAACTTGGATCATAATGTTATTGTGTACTCCATGGAAGACCCATGACACAATGTGAAGCCTATCTTACTAATCTCTCAAACTCTATTGGCCGTAGTGATCTCTCAAAAATTGATCACCTGATTGAGTACTCTTTATATGATGGTGCTCTATGTGTATGTGGAATAACCTCCCAATATAAAATCCTATAATATGTATCCTACTCCATATCCCTCATCACCTTGTCTAGTGTGGCTAGCTTCCCCTATCCTACTAACAAGATGTTAGCCTCTACTATCTTTGTCTTTATAGTGTTTCTCTCCTATCTCTATCTTTGTGTTAAAGCTATATAATTTAGAGTTTGTGTCTCTATATCATATATTTATAATCCAACTATTGTAGCCATCCCATCTCTCTCTATTCTCTTAACCTTTGCCTGCAATCTATGTACTTTATCTTGTATATGATTGATATTAGCCACTCTAGGTTATATCTAACCCCCTTTACTATCAACCTCCCCCTATAGTCTAGATACCTCTCTATGTAAAAATGTAATCTCACTATCCTAGGATCAAATATCCTCTTGTATCTTTAAATTAGGGTTTGGTCATACTATGATCTTCCTATCTATGAAGGACCTACCCTCTCTCCTATATCCACATGGGTATCATGTACTTATCTCATATTTATATCCTCCTTGTCCCTTTTTCCATCACTATCAATCACCACCAATAAGTCTCCCCTCTATCTGACTAATCTATCTCAACCCTCATCTCCACATTTCCTCCCATATCAACACATCTTACATAATCTCAGCATCTTCCACCTTTGTAATCTCTACATCATAAAGTTAGCTCTCCTATAAATTCTATATTGTACCTCAGCCTCATCTACCTCTTATCTACCTTATGACTACACTCTTAATCTTGGATCCTAATCATGTGCCACATGGATGTCCATTCAAATTGGAAACCAATTTCTACCTCTAGGTGTGTGGCAATGTGTATAGAACTATCAATCTCATCAACCACTATCTGGACCACCAATCTACATATCGATCCACTACACCAACATCAATGACATCCATCTTATCCATCCATGAAAATATCTATGATTATGTCCAAATATGATTTGATATAGCAGGATCAACAGTCACCCCCACTGTGCTCTCTCTAACTATGAATGTAAATATGTGAGGACCTACTTGGATATGTTGTCTAATACTAAACTATCTCATCACTCTATCAGGGTGATATCTCTATATGATATAATCATTAATACCTATAATATATCATTTTTTCATCATATAATCCATGTATAAGTCATCTTGTGGCCACTAGAAAACTATCTCTCTATATGATCTTTAAATGATCTGGTCATCACCTATCTCATCTATCACTTTATTATAGAACTCCATCTCCAAAATGTGGTTTGTGTGTGCCTATGATCATGTGCCATCCATATTATATATGTTAATTTTATGAACATGTGGTCATATGTCCAACTAGCCTCTCAACTATAATGTGCTCTTAGCACCATACCTGTAGTGAGGTAGAAGGATCAATCTCCTTACCATTTGTGTATACCATACGATGAAAATCCATGTATAGGTTTGTAAGTATGTATTCCCCCCATGTGAATATATCCCCCATCTCCATCATAACTCTAGTGACATCTAATAATATAATTATACATAACCACCCACTCTTGTTAGGAAGCATAATGCCATTGACAATAGCCATGAGAACCATAGTCAAATAATTTTCCCATAAATTCATACAATAGTCAATATCTACTCCCCTAACTATTGGAATCAGTCCATCCCCAAAAATATTATACATATTAGTCTCCTATGGCCTCTAACCCTAATATACTTGTCTACCTCATATTAGGATCACCAAAATATGATACATGTCCTCCAATGTAATAGTCATATCACTTATAGGTAGGTGAAATATGTTGGTCTCATTGTGCCATATCTCAACTAATGTAGTCAAAAAATCCCTCTCTATATGTATCTCATACATCTACACAATATATGATAGCCTTGTAGCCTTCAATTCTCCAAACTCATACTCCATGAATCTTGTTATCTACTCTAACACCCTCAGTCTTTGCTCTCATATTGAAAGTACTAGTAATACATCCTAAAAAAAATTCACATCAAAACAATGTCAATTATACCTATTAACATAAAAATATAGCTACCTCTACCTTAAAAACATTTAAAACCACCAAAAACATATTCTTTCACATTATTTTTTATTTATTTGACTTCTTGCCTATCTATTCATTTACTACCTTACCCCTTTTCTTCTAAACTTGGAATTTTTTCTACTTATTTTATCATTTTAACCATCCATTTTTTATAAATAAAACTTAACGTATTTTATTTCACATTTACCAATGTTTTCACTATTTATTTTTATCATTTTTGTTGCAATTTTGCTTATCTATCTAGTAATTTCTTAATTTCCCTAATTTATTTCCCTCCTAGATGATTTTTCTACTCTATTTGATGAATTCACAACTCATTTTCATGATTTTGAAACTACAAATGAATTCACCAATCTCTAGTTCATTTTATATCCTAATGATTTTGTATCCCTAACTTGCCATTTTACTATCTAGTCCAACAATTTTATAATTTTCTCTAGTAAATTTGCAACTTTCATTGTTAAATTTACAAATGGCCAAACTATGAATTTATTTCCATCAACTTTATCCCCTAATAAATGCACTTAAATAAAAATTCAAGGCATAAAATTTAGCTTACTAGATTCTCACTCCTTTTTGGTCTTTGGTGTCTCCTCATGTAATCTCCATGGTGCTAGTGGTGTGGAATACAATCCATTTTCCTCCAAGGTCTCAGAGTAAATCTCCTCAATCAACTTCTACTATAAAATCACTCTAAAATAAATGTGCACAAATGAATTTCTTGAAAATAATTATTCTATTTATATTTTCCTCCTGTAATTCAAATATTTCCTCCCCTTTCCTTTATTTCATTCTTTTTTCATCCATTTTACTTCAAATTCCAAGACAATTTTAATCAAAGAATTATGAATATACATTAATTACTTGTAACTATCAATTTTGAACATATTTCACCAAAATTTAAAAATCTATATTTTTTTAATTTTCAGATCTCTAATTTACCATCGCTAATATATATCATTCCCACATCTTCTCATGTAACCCCCACATTATGAGCATCAACTAAGCATTCCATCTTTGAATGATAAAATATTCTTTTTACAATTAATACTATATTTTTCACAACTAGGGGAAACTTATTTACATGTACCTTCATCTTGAAAGTTTGACATTGATTCTAATAATTTGACTTCTTGACATTCTAAAATGCTTCATCATTTTTCTTATTTCATTCATTTTGAGTATTTGTCTATTTTATCACACAAACCCTTGAGGGGTTATATTAACATTCATTCTCATTTATCTGGGGCAAATTTTTCTTCTTAATCATCGAGGCTCTACTTTTTAAACTATTATTCAAAAATGTATTTCTTCACAAAACTATTTCAAAGAGGGGGAAATGTAGACACCTAAATTATATTTAGTTTATAATTTTACCTAAACCTATTAATTCTTATTCCTAAATTAGAATTAGAATTCATGACATCTCCCTCTTTATTTAAATAATTGAATAAATCAAATTTAATTAATTTTTCACACTTTTAATCCAAATTTAATTATTAAATACATATTTTACATCACACACAACATATTCCACCTTTATCGCCCTCACATGTTGACTCAACCCAACCAATCCCACAACTTCCTCAACTACCTTTGAGTCATCCCTTGAGTTGTCAAATAGTTTGACCTATTCTTGGTGACCCAGTTAACCATCTCCATGTTTCTCTCAACCATTTTAAATGGTCATCATCCTCATGGATTATGACTCATTATCCGTAATTGATTATTTATAATATTCAAATAATCTTCCATCATTCTATATTTCCTTCAAAAATCTATAAATAAGCATGAAAGCCATCACTCTCATCATCCTGAATTATGATAATGAAGTGCTATAAAATTCTAAAGTGAATCTAAAGTGAATAAAATCCATTAAAGAGCATTTTTTCATCAAAAATCTACCCATTTTACCTTGCATTATAAGAGTGATCAACCATAATTCAAAGAGAGGTAATCAAATTCACATCACAATGAAAGAAGGTTTTTGGAACTAAGGTATAAGTTTGTGTTGTTTATTTTATTTTTAGCTCTAGCTTAGTTTGAGTTAATTTATATTAAGATTTCATATCTTAATTTTCATTTCTATATTTCTTTTAATACACTATTCATTTGTAAATTTACTATTTTGAGAAAAACAAAGCTCTATGAGACCTAAGATAGTGACGTGAGAGACTATGTCATGGAGACAAGGAGTGAAAGGTGGAAGACACACTAAAATTATGGATATCATGATATATGTAAGTAATGTATTTAATTTTTATTTTTTCCTTTTTTAATTGAAAATAAGGTAGAATTGAAAAATTAGGTGCTAGGGAAAATTCATGTAGCAGAATTTTCCTCAAAATTTTTTAGGGTAGACTAAGTAGAATGGTTAATGGGTAGGGGGAAATGGGTTATTAATTCATAAGGAATTAATTACAAATATTTCAAAATCATCATGTGAACTAAATGGGGTTAGCCTAGTTGATGTAGTTAAAATTGATAGGTGAAAGAAGGTGGTCGAATATATAGTAGTAGGTTAATGTAGTTTAGTAAGAGGTGGTTGAATGTGCAAGGAAAGGTTAATTTAGTTTTAAAATGTTTAGGTGGTTTATCATGTACATTCTACCTAATGTAGTAATGTATTTATGTGGTCGACATAGTTATAATAAGTGGTCATCTTTTTATAAAGTGGCCAATGTAGTAGGATGACTTGGTAAACTATATATCAAATGGTTGATATAATTAGGTTAGGTGGAAAAATTTATATAAAGTGGTTAATTTATATTTAAGTTAACAAGTTGTCAACATAGTTATAAAATTTAGTTTTTGGTTGACATAGTTAATAATGTGGTTTTTGACCAACATAGTTAATTATGTGGCTATTGTAGTAAAAAGTGTTAGGAAACTATCAAATTAGGTTGATGAAGTAATTAATTTTGATGTAAATTAATTATTTTTTAATTTTTTTAGTGTGTTTTACTGATTATCTAGTATCAAGGACTAATACATGATTTGTTGTTTGATATTTTTTAGGGGTGATAGAGGATCTCACATTTGGTTGATGTTATGTGGCCACTTGATTTATTGGAGAAATTAATAGTCAATGACCATGCATGCTTGAAATCATTAGGATTTGGAAGGATTATGAAAATGTGTAGGATCCCCTTGAGTGTTTACTTAATCAAAAAAAATAATAGGAGCATGGGAGTGATTAACCAACACTTTAAGGTGGGTGGTGGATGGGGATACTATTGAGGTGGGTATCACCATCAAGGATGTCCATGTGACTATTAGATCTCTTATTATTGGCATGACTATGATTTTTGATACCTCAAAGATAGATCTAGAGAGATAAGCATTATCCTTATAGGTGATTAGATCCGAGATTTATTTTGATTGTTTTCATGTGCATCTATTTGATGTTTATGTATTAATCATTTTAGATATCTAGACAATGATTATTGACCTTGTGACAGATCTTATGATCTTTCATAATTTAGATGGGAAAGTACCACTATATTTGGTCACCTTGTGTCTATCTATTTTAACTTATGGTACTCTATATGATATTGGGTTGGTGATTTTGGTATAGCTAGTGCATGATTTTTATAGTATTCTTTCTTATGGATAGATGACTATGGCCCTATTATTTTACTTAGTAGATGTTTATATGAGATATTCCCTATGTATTGACCAATTAGGTTTCCCCATGTTGTTGATGATAGTTTACCTTAGGTATGATCATGTGTTATTTGTTATGCCACATATCCCAACGTTATGACTCATGGTGAGATTATATGGTATCCATATGCATGCATTACATTTAATTGGCCTAATTTCCTACTATTTCTCTTGGATTGGTTTGTAATAAGATTAATAGAAATTACACATAGTGGGTAGAGCCACATCATGTTTATTACCTACCTAGTCATTTAGGGTTACCACCTTTAATGACACCATTAGTAGTGCCCACATATTGGGCATGACATGTAAGGGAGTAGAGGGTAGTGGAGGTGTAGTGGTTCATACAAAATTACCTATGATTTGACCTTGTAAAGATAGACCTTAAATGGGATGGCTAACAACTAAGAGAGGCTAGAATCAATGAGGAGGAGGTAGAAGTTACAATAGATGATCTTAAGGTAGTGATTGTTATGCCATAACATGTGTTTTAGTTACCACCACTGGTAACATGATGATAGAGATATCGGTAGATGAAAAGGTAGGTGGAGGTACAAAAGGAGGTAGAGGCACAAGTAGAGGTAGTTGATTATGAATCCTATTATACATCCTTCACAGAGTTGGTCTATAGAGATACATATTTAGAGAGGACCACATTGTGCTTTTATTCTCCAGCCTAGTATTACAATATCTCAAAGGCATATTCTAGTGGAAGTGCTTGGTGGATGCACTGATGGTAATACTATTATTAGTAGTTGTCTTATACTATGTTATGTAGTTGATTTAATTTTGATGTTATTAGATATGTTTATTTTTATTAAATGTTTTTGATGTGTGTGTGTGTATGCAGGATATAATGTACATTTGGTTTTGTGTTTTTTAGATAATACATTAGAGGAGTTCAGATGGTCTATATTAGTGTGGAGAGCTAATCATAATATTTTGGATGATGTATTTCTACATCATGATACCACTATTATATGATCTTATTGCTTCCTCTTGCCCAACATATGCTAATTAGTTCTAATTAGTTAGTGAGTAGCTCATGAGCTATGAATACTAGGGGATGTTTCATAGCTACCAATTGGAGTGGGTGATGGGGTGATTCATGCCTAGAAGATAGTGGTTAAGGAGTGAGATACCCATATGGTGACATCTAAATAGTTGGGATGTGTGCAGGCCTAGGTGGCCAATCTATAGGTACAATTAGAGGTCCTTCATTTTTGGATAGAATCACTCTAGCTATGGCCCATCCACCAGATGGATAGGGTGGACCATAGCTATAGTGATTTGTATTATATTATGCTCATTGCATGTTTGTATATTTGTATGAAAACATTTTATCCTTTGATATATAGAGATATTGTTTGGATATTTTGGATATTATGGATGTCTTGATTTTATTTCTAGCAAGTGTTTAATTTTTTATATGTTATGAGAAAGCATATGACGTATTTTGGATTTTTTTTTAGCAATTGTGAACAAATACATTGTTAAAAAGAATGATAGAGAAAATAATGTGTAAAACTGTAATGTAAAATATATTAAATATTATGTAAAAACATAATAAATCATTTTGGGAAACATGTAAAACATAATTTTTTTTTAAAACACACTAAATAAAGTTTGAAAAGTCTGAAAGACAAATGGAAATGGTAAATATAAACACACTAAATTAGATTTTGAAAAGCTTGTAAAATGTACATAGATTGAAATGATAAAATGTAAACATGACATATACTAACTCAAGTTGATAAGTATGCAAATTATTTATGAATAAAAAATTAGGACATGATAAATAAAGTTGAAAAAAATACAAAATAAAATGTCAATAAAGAGATGTAGATGTCAAGATTTCTAGTTATTTTTATGATTAATCATGGCATGTATTTCTATGGATGCTTTATGTGGAAAGCCTAGTCCTATCCAAGGTGTTACACTAAAAATCATAAAGAGGAAACCAATAAGGTAAATTCAAAGTAATGGGAAATAGTTGTGACTAATAAGGAAATGTTTGTGAGGAAGGCCTAGTCTTATCTAGGGTATTATAATACAATTAAAAAAAGGAATAACCCAAGGGGTATGATCAATTAACATAAAATATTCATCAAGAAGGAATATTGAGAATATTTTTATGAATCAGGGAATGTAAAAATCATGACTTAGGTGTTTAGAATAAACCTTAGTAGGCATGAGGCATATTAAATAGATAGGTAAACTCAAAGAATTTATTGAATGCCAAATTCAAAAGATATTTGTTCAAAATAAACACAAAATTTTGTTGGGAAATAAGTGTATTAATAAGATCAAATCATGACGGTTATATATATATATATATATATATATATATATATATATATATATATATATATATATATATAAGTAAAATGGACCTACCTTTCCACTGTAGTCATATAAAATGTCCAAATTGGTAGCTTGGGTGTGGCTTGTGACACCCTACCCATAGGTACCTCTTACATGCTCTCATGACCCTTCTAGACACCTTTTTGCTTATTCCCAGTCATCCATATAATTTTGAGACCCAATTCTAGGACAACCAAGCTACATTTCCTATGATAATTCCATCCTCTTAGGTCCCACACTTGTAGGACAATAGTGCCCAACTTGGACTATGGTGTTGGACCCTAGGGTGTCCATTTTTAATGCTCTAATGAAATTCTATTTTTAGCTCCAAAAATCACTTCATTCTATTTCTTATCCTTCTTATCAGCTTAATACAAATACATTTGACCTATGACCAACCTATCTATATAAAATCCCATTCAAAGTTTATTTCAAGAAGGTTGGAAAATGTTACAAAAGCAAGCAAGAATACAAACAAGACCATTAAGGTAAACTTCCCTATTCTTTGCTTGCAACCATATAATACAAATACAAGCATATACAAATCCTCACACCAAACCCTAGCCACCTAAATCACACCTAGTTTAGCATTTTTTCATCTTCATAACTCTATTGCATAATGCACATCAAGTGGGATAAATAAATATGGCTTGATCCCTCTTCAGAGTATTAGTATGTAGGTAGTGTGCCCACATAAGGGGTGTGGCTACATACTTAATTCATCTTACACACACTAACCCTCCCTTCTTTCTCAAGATTGATCAAAGTAAAATGAATTATAGGGTGTAAAGACTAAATCAGTCTACAAGGAGTTTTATATACCTTCATCAGTCAAAATTTCATTGACAAGCTCACATAGGGACAATGAACAAAAACCAAAAAACTCAAGTCTCTAGGATAATAGAGATAGAAGAGGATTATATCACCAAAACCTAGGGTGTCCTATTTTAATTCTCTTATCCTGTAAAAAAAAATCTAGATCCTAATTTACAACACTATCCCATTCCTGCACAATGAATTCTAGACCCTATCTCAGCCATTTCATCTAATTTTTATCTAAGTCTTATTTTGTTCATATTTATTTCTTATTATAGAAAGGTTAAAAATACACCTAAATTATACAATTTAGTAGATAAATTATTGAAATATTATTTACTAATTTACTATTCTAGATCCTTAACTAAATTAGGAATAATACTCCAATATTCCTAAAATAGTTAAATCATTTGGTGAACCCCACTTACTTTGTTTGCACATAAAAACCCTATGGAAAATTCCTTCTTGATTTTTCCAATTTTTTTTTGATATTTTACCTGCATATTTAAATTAAAATTTCCCATTAATTTTTAAAATTCAATAGTAATTTAAAAAAATAATTTTCTTCCAAACCCTAGTTACCTATACTAGGTCCCTTTAAATCAAGAGTTTTTCCAAAAAAAAAAATCTGATTTTTTACTTGCATATTTAAATCATAAATTCCCATTAATTTTTAAAATTTATTAGTAATTTAAAAAAAAATATTTTTCTTCCAAACCCTAGTTACCTATACTAGGTCCCTTTAAATCAAGAGTTTTTCCCAAAAAAAATTGATTTTTTACTAGCATATTTAAATCATAAATTCACAATAATTTTTAAACTTCCATAGTAATTTTTAAAAAAAAATCATTGATTTCAAACCCTAGTTGCATATACTAGGTCCCTTTATTTGATCGAGGTATCACCTTACATCTAAAATCAGATTTCACATAAAAACAAAAAAGAATCTCACTTAAAAACATTTCTTGCATTTCTTGAAAACAATAAGGAGACCATACTTAGTTCTATCATGTACATGAATGATGAAGTTTACCATATGTTAATACAAAGCTTCATTCTTTCCCTTTCATGCTTAATTTTCATTCAAAGCAATATTTACTTTTCTTTAATATAATATTTCATTAATTATTTAACATGCTATCTCTCTATTATGTGTAATTCAATTAAGAATAAAATCATTACATACTTAGAGGATCCACTACATATACTAACAATCACCTGTCAAGTTTCAATGTCATATCCTATGCACGAGAAATAATTTCCTTCTCCTACCCTCTCCCAAGAGAGTGATAGCTACTTTCCCTCTAGGTCCATGATATCACCCATCCAAAAGGTGAGATAACATATACTATTGTTCCTAATTCATACATTTAGATTATCTCTTCTTCAAATCCTTTTCAATATATATGCTTACATGTTCAATCGAAAGAAACTAGGGTTTGCACTAGTGAGACTCTAAGGGATCAAATCACCAGTATGAGCAAGTTAATTTTAGACTTACAAATGCAGAATCAACTATTACATGAAAAGATCACAACATTAAAAAATAAGATTATAATACAAAAGCTTCAAAGTCACCCTAGTGTCAATCATGTATATAAACCTTCACCTAGTCAATTGGTTGCAAGCAATGTTACATATCAAAACAAGAAATCACAACAAAGTAACTCTACAACTAGTGATTCAAAAAGCATTCAAATATCACATAAGATTTTAAGTGAGGTACTAAGGTATATGATTAAATCTAAGTTGATCAAACTACCTCCTCTACATCTATTGATAAGATCCAGATATTATTGTGCATATCATAGAATGCATGGACATCACACAAATTCATGTTTGGCATTGAAAAAACATATACAACAAATAATTTATAATGAGGAACCTATACAAGGTAAATCCATCAAGCAATCCATAGTGACATAGGAACACATTCACAAAGGGTCAAATTTAGGAACAATACAAAAGTGGTTACTAAAGCATAAATTATAACAACAAAAATATCAAAAAGCAAAATCAAAGCAACAAACAATACCACAAGCACAAGTAAATCATGAAAAAGATGTAAATCTACCTCTCTAAAATGAGGCTCAACTTCCAAATTAGTATGGGTTTGGTCAAAAATATCTAAAATAGTTTGATTATCAAGGTCAAGGGTTGGGAAAGCATGCTCAAGGCATCACTACTCCTATTATAGTAGTTGATAATGTTTGTCACCAAGGTTTGGGATTTATTGAACATCCTAAGGTAAATCATTCATAAACACAATTTATCAAAGGAAAAGATCTAGATACAACAAAATTAAACACTAACATTCCATTGGTTCAAAGTCAAAATGATAATGATGAGTGGAACAATATAGGTTATTATAATTTTCAAGATATCAACAATGAATACCAATATTTAGAGTCATATTCACAACCATTACCTCATGCTTCATAATCACACATGATTCCTTTATTTGATATAGGACACCATGATAGGGAGTCTCTTATGAGACTCATCGATTAGTGTCATAATTTCTTAGCTTACTTGTACATAGCTTCTTTTTTATTACTTGTACATAGCTTATTTACAAAATACCAAAAACATTCAAATATATCAAAAAAACCAAAAACATTCAAATATATCAAAAATACCAAAAACATTCAAATAAATCAAAAACACCAAAAACATTTCAACTATATGCATTATCCATGATTTACATTTCTACTACCATGTTAGACTTACATTTTGTTGTTCTATGTTATTGTTTGTCAATTTATCTACAATACCATGTTGCACTTGATTTTATTTAAGTGGGTGTAGTGACTTCTATATCCTTGATTGCTTCACTCTACCCATTATGGGGGCATCCTACTTATGCATTCAAGACATACATTGATATATCTACCCATTGAGGACATCTTCTACATGACTACACCATTCAGGTTATGTCATTCCTACACTGCACACTCTAGTTATCATGATGATGTACATTATTTACTAGCATACACAAATTACTCTATTGACACTCACTAGTATATATAACTTGTTTATTTCTTAGCATATACCTAGTGTTGTACTACATATCTTGCATACTTTCACTTCTTGATTTGATTAGTTAGATGCAATTGTACTCCCAACATTTACATGATTTCCTTCCTTGCTTTGCATAACTAGTTGTGATTTCATTTCTTAGTTCTTATTTTGTCTCTTGTGTGTGCCTTAGGGCATTTTACAATGTCCTTTTATTTTAATCTTCTATATACCTATGGCCCTTGTGTCAACCTTGCTTGTTTCATTTGTATATGTATATGTTATTTGAACATACCTTATATGCTTGCTTTATAGTTTGAGTGACATGTTCCCATATCCATTATTTTTATTGGCCCTTTGGTAACTTTTGTATGATTATTACTTCTTGCCTCACATTATTATTTGTTTGTTTACTTCTTAATTGTTTATAATGCCATGATCCACATCATGCATACTCTTGCTTTCTTAGATGCCATTATGGACATCATGTTCCATCCCTCCTTGACAACTAGTAACTAAAAACTAACATTTCTAGTTTCAATTTAGTATAATACACATTTTATTACATTGTTACATCTATCTAGGCATACCCCTATTGATCAAACAATTTTCATTACAAACCATGTTATATCTTGAGATATCTTTTTGATTATCATTGCTATATCATGTATTTTCATAGCATAAGACACTTACAAGGCTCTTTCTTCTAAGGATAGTCATTGTAGGTTCTTCATTCCTACCCTTAAAATAGGGGGAAAGAAATAAGGGTTTTGTCATAGAGATAAAAGCCTCTAACCAGTCAAAAATTAGCTTTCAAAATACCTAGAATAGTATTCAAACTTCAAACTAGGTAAAATAGACTAGGTATATAAGAAAAACTATAAAACAGTCTTCATAATCAGCACAGGATAAAATCACCAAGTTTATACTATAGCACTAGATAACAGGGTGTCCCATTTTCACACTCCTATCTAAATAGCAAAAAAACCAAATTTTCTAAAAATAGATAGAAAGGTAAGATCAGTTACATTTTTTTTAGAAACAATTTAGTTCAAAATCAATAGTTTTAGTATATTTTTTCTCAAAGAATATAGATATATGGGGAATCATTGTGTGTCATGATGGATCTCACTTCTAGTTTTAGATATGGAAGTTAGTATAACTTCTAGATTAGAATCCATGTTTCAGATACAAGTGATTGGGAATAATGTGCATAACACATTTGACTTCTTTTCTTTCTGAGTTGAGTACATTACCCAAGTAGTCTCAATAGTTGCATTCCATCTACAGGTGGTTGGCATCATTTTTGAGTGGCTTTCATATAAGCCTATTACCTAGTCTCGAAGTGGCTTTCATACAAGCCTAATATTCACCTTTTTTGAGTGGCCAAGAGTGGCCTAGTTTCCAACACACATTTGACTATCCACACCACATTGTCAAAATATAGAACATTCATGGGATTTAGGATCCATATCATATGACACATTCATCCCAGTATTAGTTCATAGCTTCACTTCATAAGGTAATGATGGAGCCAAAAGTCTAGCTAGCATTTTTATTCTTGAGACACCTACTCAGAGGGATTAGACACACAATCCAAACATTGATTAACACATGCATGATTACAAAGCTTTACTTATTAGATGAAGATGAAGCTAAAGGGTAAGCCTTTACATTATTGAGCCACTCTCAAGGAATTGAGTACTCAAATTCATTTGTGATATTACTCTTGATACAACATATACTTATTATCACTCAGCATCACAATAGGTTTTGTATTGGTTTAGATACTTAGTGAGGTGTATTCATTCCTTCCTCTTCCTCTCTCTCTTACCCATCTTTATACATTCTTATTTTAGATATAGCATATCTAGTAAGAACTAATCTACTTTTTGTTTTTATCTTGAAAATTTACACTTCATAATGTGCTCTCTTTATGTACACTCAGCATCACATAATTTCATGAGCTTTACCCTTGTAGGTAAGTTTAAGTACACTTTTTAATTTTCTTTTATCCTATCATTTCACTTTGCTACATCACTAGAATAAAGAGGGGGGCAAATTTAGTCATATAAAATGTCCAAATTGGTAGTTTGAGTATGACTTGTGACACCATACTCATAGGTCACTCTTGCATGCTCTCATGACCCTTTTAGACACCTTTTTAATTATTCCCAATCATCCATAGACTTCCAAGACCTGATTCCATCTTAGCCAAGCTAAATTTCCTATGATAATTCCATCTCCCTAGGTCCTGCACCTATAGGACAATAGCTCCCAACTTGGACTATAGTGCTAGATCCTAGGGTGTCCATTTTTGGTGTGCCTATCCAATTGTAGTTTTTTCTCCAACAGTCACTTCCTTCTAGTTCTTATCCTTCTTCTTTTCTACCTAATGTGAATACATTCAACCCATGACTAAAATATCTCTATAAAATCCCATTTAAAGTTCATCTAGAGAAGGTTGGCAAATGTTACAAAAGCAAGCAAGAATACAAGAAAGACCATTAAGGCAAACTTTCCTATTCTCTGCTTACAACCATCTAATATAGCTACAAGCATATCCAAATCCTCACACCAATACTTAAACACCTCAATCACACCTTATTTATCATTTTTTCATCTTCATAACACTATTTCACAAATCACATCAAGTGGGAACACTACATATGGCTTGATCCCTCTTCAGAGTATTGGTATGTAGGCAGTGTGCCCACATAAGGGGTGTGGATACATGTTCAGTGCATCTTACACACACTAACCCCATTTTTTTCTTAATATTTATTAAAGCATAATTAATTCTAGGGTTTGAAGACTAAATCATCTCTACAAGGAGTTCCATGGACCTTCAATAGTCAAAATTTCAAAGGTAAGCTCACACAGGGATAACAAATAAAACCAAGAAAACTTAGATCTCTAGGACAATAGTGTAAAAAGATGACTATAGTGTAGGACCCCAAGATGTCTTATTTTATCACTCCTATCCTTCAACAAAACAAAAGATATATCCTAATTTATGACACTATCCTAGTCTTGCATAGTGAATTCTAGATCCTGTCTCAACCATTTCATCATATTTTTAGCTAAGTATTATTTTATTCATATTTATTGATATTTATAAAAAGGTTAAATTAAATTATACAAATTAGTAGCAAAATTATTGAAATATTATTTATTGATTTCCTATTCTAGACCCTTAACTAAATCAGGAATAATACTTCAATATTCCCAAAAATAGTTAAATCATCCACAATGTTTTCTCTATTCCTTGGGACCCCTTATACAGTCATTGATATACTATGAGGATTAAGTAATTTCATGAGAAAGTAGGTAGCACTAGAGAGAATTTTTAAATCTCTAATCCCAATCTACTAGCCTACCACACCCTAATAGACCTTGGATCTATTACGAGACCAACTATGGAGTTTGAGCTTTGACTAGAATAAAAGATGTGCTAAGATATAAATCATGTCTTCTGGTGTGATTTTTACTTTTGAATGTTTATTTATTCCTTTTATCATTTCAGTTTGCTTAAAATGATTTGTAATTTAATTTTTTATGAATTTTTTGATTTCTCCTCCATATAGTTTTGGAATAAGAAAACATGAGTGATAAAAGTGGCAAACAAAAATAAATTGTAGGCTTTGGTTATAGGATACATAATACCTAGATATTTTGTCACATGAATAATTAATTAGGATTGAATATAAAGAGGTATATGATCTCAATACTAATAATGTAAATCAAAGAGATCTATGTATGTAGGGTAATAATGGATATCAAAGAGATCTATATATGTAGTAATATAACGAGGAATATTCTTGCTAACTAATCATATGGTAAAGATAGGGTTTTAAATGGATGTGAGTTTTAGAATAATTTCACCATAATAATTATCTTGATTTAAATAAAATGACATAACAAGCATAATAAATAAGTCCACTTTAAATAAATTAAGAGACTAGAAATAAATGTAAAATTAAACCATAAAACATGAGATAAAAAGATAAAATAATCCATAATACATGTAATTAAGCTATGAAAATAAATTAATCCATGAAAATGAAATTAGTTCATAAAATGTTTTTAATAGTAAGTAAAACATAAGATCTAAATATGTTCATAAATCAAATCCAAATCAAGTATTAATGTAATAAATAATGTGACAAAACACCATGAAATGTTCACAAATATTGATAAATCTAATGGAAAATATCATCCATAACATATGATACATACTTGTGGAGTTGATTTTTGATGTTAATTAGAGTCTCAAAAATGTTTGCAAAAATCCATGAAAATACTACCTAACATATCATATCTATAGATAAGGTAGGTATACTAGAATAAATATGCTCATGATGAATCTCATGTATGGTATACTCAATGTGAGGAACTAATGTTGAAGAATCTTGACATCTATGAAGAGATGCAGGACATGGAGAAGGTAGAACCTTTATCCACAAATGTACTAGAGAATGACACTGAGATGGTGAAGTTATAGGCCATGAAAAGTCATGAAAATACTATTAAAGCATTTAACATCTATCTATATGGTGCATGGTATAGTGATGCCAATGGAAATATATTTCCCCATATTTAGGGATGTATTCTAGTAGCATTTTAAGAAGTGGTAATATCTTATTTGCAGATTGTGCCTGCTCTAGATGAAGTGTATCAATATATTGTTGAAGCTGTTAGTAGTTAATACAATAATTATTCCATGTACCATGAAATAAAAAAGTATGTTTAGTTTTAGATGATGAAGGTTGATTATCTATAGTATAAATTGATCCTAAACTTGTTGTGCTGATGTGCACTACAATCCTTGGACCAATGACCAAAAAATCTATAGATCTCACAATAAGTCTCATCTAACCATCTTTTTGGTAGAGGATCAACCTTAGGAATAGGTGGTATGCCATCACTAATAAGAGGAAGACTCATAATAGGATCTATTGATACCTATAAATGCACCATAGGGTTCCTTAGTGTTCAAAGAATAATTCTCATTTTAGAATTCAATGAATTTAGAGCATGAGTAATAGGTTGTGGCAACTTGATGTCACCTAAGGTGAAATAGTGGTAGAGATATGTATTGGTGTCCCATAAACTTATAATGAGTGATGGTTGGGAGCTACCATGGTTCGTTCTTTGTGAATTGTAGATAATATATGTTATACTTGGTGAATTGTGATCTAGATTTAAGCTACAAACTAATTTAAATGGATATTTATAATGAAGCTAAAGCTACAGTAAGTTGGTGTAAAAAAGGATCAAAGAGAAGGGTAAGGCAGAAAATAAATGGATGATTACCAATTTTAGTCTCAAACATCATGACAAAGCATCAATTTAAATTGAGTAAACATTCAACCACTATATAATGCAACATTACTTAAGCTCAAATTCCACTATATACTAGGAAAACTTCAAAGGATAATGTAAAGAGTCACAAGTAAGAACCAGGTCTACTTTAAGGATTTACTACTATAATAAAATAACATTTTCACATATGAATAAAGAGTAAAATGAAATGAATCAAAACCTAAGATCCTCTAACAAATCTATATTATGCACAAATTAGAAACCTTGTGATTAGAAAACCCATCTTAGAATTCAAAGACACCATTCAAATTCAAGACATAAACTAGCAACTAAGAAAAGAGCTCTATTAACCATTAACATATCAAATGTGGAAAATCTTTGCAGAACTCCTTGATTATATTAATTACTTCAAGTATACAAAATTTTCTATTTCTTAAGACTGGTAATATATGACTTTATTAAGAAGTATATCAGTTAGTTAAAATATACAGGTGTACAAAAGATAAGGACATATATCCTCCCTAAGATGGTTCTAAAATACACTTGCCTTCTATAATTAGACTGACCTAGGGGCAACATGCTAACAAACTAGCATATGCCTTTATAATGTAATATTCTATTACAAAAGCTACAAAATTCTACAAAATAGAATATTGTCTAAATTACTGGTGGAGCCTCTACTTGTTGTTGTTAGAGGATGCTCATGGCTTTATTATGTTGCTCATCAACTAGCTTTAATCCACATTAATCTTTAGGATATGCCCTTCCTCTTGATCTACCAAGTCCTTGACTTCTCTATCATTTTTGGCCATGGATTCTTTAATGATCCTAGCTTCATTTATTCTTCCTCTAGAATTGAATATCATGTCTAGGATCTTATTGTTATCAACCCCAGATTGGCCTTGGCTCTTTCCTTTGATTTTTTGAGTTACCAAAGTAGCCCTATGTTTAAATTATTCATAACTTATGATTCCAAGGGCAGTGGGTTGTGTAGGGTCTATAAGCATAATCCCAAAAAGTTGTTTAATCCTTATAATTAGCTCCTTATCATCTTCTAGGAGTCTTTACACATTATTTTCCCATGCATTCAAACTTTGAACCTTGTCAACCACAATTCCAAAAATTATGCTCAAGTGTCCTAAATTAATGGTTTTGAGGCCTAAGATATATTTCCTTGCTTGGATGTTGAGAAGTTTGGCTATTTTATCCTTTGAGTCTTATCATTGGGTGACCAAGCCTTTGGCTAATGCACTTTGATGTGATAATTCACTCTAACTTAGCTTCATTGTTTTGAGTGATTTAAATTTGTCATAAAATGACTCATCAAGAATTTTTGTCATTGCCTCAAGTACTGATAGAATTGCCTGTCTATAGGTTTTATTTTTCTCTTTCTAAATTATAGATCATTTGTTTAATTCATCTAACCCCTAATTTTGATTGTGTTGATTGAGCCTTAATTAAGATTTTAACATCTTCTTCATGAATGGTAGCTTTACCCAGCTATTGCCCCCAACTGGGGTTAATCCTATAAAGGGCTCCACCTTTTGGAAGGTGAATTCCTCTACTCCTACCATGACTTTATTGCTGGTGAACCTCTTCAATCAAACTATCTTTAGATTAAATTATATGGTTATGGATGACTCTGTAAATTTTAGAGGCTCTAAGACCTCTACATTGGGGTTGCTTGATGCTCTAGAAGCATCCATCTTCTTACCTTCAAATCTTAGAGAGACCTCAATCCTTATCTCTTCCTATTCTTTCACCATAGCCCTAATCCATGGATTCAGTTCATCATGCAATTTAACATTGGAAACCTCTATGAGTGCCCATGAGTGAGAGAGAGAGAAAGAATATTTTGCAATTTTCCATAAATGAACTAGTCAAGAATGACTAGTCCATGAATTAGGAATTCATCATTGAATTGATTGACTTCACTAGTGGGGTGAGTGAAGGTTAATCTTGGTTTATTCCTTAGTACGATAGGGACCAATGCTAGCTTTGACTTCCTCTTCTCTTAGGATGACACATGGACAATATCTTTTCATTTATCTCCTCCAGGCTCCCTAGATTGGATTTGAGTCTCCTCAAATAGTTCCTCTTCCCTATCAATATCATACACCTCTATAAGTTCCTTAAGGGCACCCTCAAGTGTCTCTTCTAGATCCAAGGTTATCATATCTATTTATTGAACTAGGGAAGGTAGCCCTTGTGGGAGTGTTGAAGATGAGGGACCCTCTTTAGGTTTCTCTTCCAATTTCACTTCTCCCAGTTTCTCCTTACCATGATCTTTTTCATCCTAGCCTTGCACAATTTTCCCCTAAGGCTATGGTTGTTCTACTTGGAGTTGTTCTTGGGCTGTCCTAGATGGTCCAATTAATATGTGGTACTATAAAGGATACATTTGACATGACTCCCTAGATGGCTTATTATCCTTGGTCAATTTGTGTTCAAGTTTGATGTTGTGCCCTTGGATCTTGGCCAACACCTCTTCATAATTCTTGGCCTTAATATAAATGGTGTCACAAACATTGAGCTGATGCATATACTTAGGCTTGGGGAGATTATTATCTTTTAAATGACTACTTACTATGTTCTTAGGATCCCACATCTTGATTTCATCAAGATGAAACCTAAATGAATCCATGTGCTTGGCCATGGTATCAAATTCTTTCCAATCCTAAAGAATAGTCCTCCCAATAGTTAGAGGGAAGGGGTGGAGAAGACCCTTCCTCTTTTATTTTCAAATCCCTTCAATGCCATTAATGAGTTGGGAGGTAATTTATTGCTCAAAAAGCTTGGAACATATATTGGTAGTCCATAAAGTGGGGACATAATCCCCTCAATGCTAATAACTATGCAGTCAGGGTAGTACCAAATGTCACTCATCATTTAAACATACTTCTTGATTAGTGGGTATACACTAGGCATGTGAATACTTGTTATAGATTACACTATGGCTAGGTAGACACAATCACAAATAAACTATATATGGTTCCTATATTTAAAGATATATAATTTGGAATAATGGTGGTTTTCCCTCAAGAGACCAATTTCTAATACCAAGGAAGTTGATTGAGGCAAGAAGGGCATCCAATAGGTATGACATCATATAAAAATTCTTAGATGTCTTTGTTTTGGTGGTAGTCAATTGATTGGCCAAGAAGACACTGATCAAATCTTTAATTGGAGGGGTGAGCTTTTATTCCACCATGAAATGTACATAGGGGACCCAAATTTTGTTCACATAGGTGGTTGAAGGGGATCTAAAGGCTTGGTTTAATAGGGTCATTATCACTCTAATGCCCTCCTTAAATTGGACTACTATGATCTTTCCTTTAAATTTATTGAAGATTTGTGGTCCTTGGTGTAGCTAGGGTCTAAAGATAGAGTCTAGGTCATGAGGGTTGGTCCATTCTTTGATCTTTGACAAGTCTACATGGGGAATTGGTAGATTATAATAATTTTTGAAGGATATAAGAGAGATATAAGATATTTTATTATAATTCCCTTCCTAAATGATCCATTCATTATCTAACCTATAACCAACAAATTTAGGAGCAAGGATGTATATCCAATGTAGTACCTTAAGTTTTGTATCAACATGGTAAAGGCCACTCATCTGGACAATGACCAAGTCATAATGCCTTCTACTCATCACAATAATCCTTTGCTCTTCTTTGATAATGGGCTTCAATTCCTCCAACATAAAGAAGAGTTTGGACCAATTCCTAATACTCGAGACATTTAGGGATGCAAGGTCTAATTTAGTTCCTTTGAAGATACATCCTTCATTATCAGTTGATAAGTAGAGCTTAGTTTCTTCCTTCAATTATTCTTTGTGAGCTATTATGGCCCCTATTTCTTCAAATTGTTCACATTAGTTTGAAAATAGGTCTCTATGAAAACTCTTTTGCACTCAAAAACATAATCAATCTCTTTTTGGATTGAATTATGACCAAATGAATTCAATTGGGTCATTTTTATGTAGGGTTTAGGGTTTTATAGCTTTAATGGTAGGATATATCAGAGTCTAGCTTATACGTGCCTTGGATTTGATTTGGACCTTTGCCTTTATACCTTTGTATTTTTGATCCCACAAGATCTTTTTTTTTATCCTTTTTTGCTTGAATGGAACCTATGTGGCATTGGTCTGGACCTTTCATGAAATTTTTCATAAATGCCTTTGAGCACTAGCCTTGGCATTTAAAAATGCCCTCTTTATTTTGCTCCATTGGATTAAATTCTTGGATTAACATGATCCATTGATTATAATCCAAGTCCTTGTCTATTATTAGCTCCCTTATATAGACATAAAGAAGATTTTGGACCAATTCCTAATACTCGAGACATTTAGGGATGCAAGGTCTAATTTAGTTCCTTTGAAGATACATCCTTCATTATCAGTTGATAAGTAGAGCTCAGTTTCCTCCTTCAATTATTCTTTGTGAGCTATTATGGCCCCTATTTCTTCAAATTGTTCACATTAGTTTGAAAATAGGTCTCTATGAAACTCTTTTGCACTCAAAAACATAATCAATCTCTTCTTGGATTGAATTATGACCAAATGAATTCAATTGGGTCATTTTTATGCAGGGTTTAGGGTTTTAGAGCTTTAATGGTAGGATATATTAGAGTCTAGCTTATACATGCCTTGGATTTGATTTGGACCTTTGCCTTTATACCTTTGCATTTTTTATCCCACAAGATCTTTTGTTTTATCCTTTTTTGCTTGCATGGAACCTATGTGGCATTGATCTGGACCTTTCATGAAAATTTTCATAAATGCCTTTGAGCACTAGCCTTGGCATTTAGAAATGCCCTCTTTATTTTGCTCCATTGGATTAAAATCTTGGATTAACATGATCCATTGATTATAATCCAAGTCCTTGTCTATTATTAGCTCCTTTCTATTCCATACCTTGCAGTTATGACACTTGGAATATTTTCATGTCTTTCCCATGCTTCGTATCCTATGTCAGTCATTATTGGATGAACATTGACCACATAGTGATCTCATGGGCCTTTGAAAAGTCATGAGTGCCTTTTCACTATTGGATCATCTTCTAGTGACAAATAATGAACCATCAGATCATCTTTTAGCTTTGCCTTGAATGCACTTTCACCATGTGTTAAGCTTATGGGCTCTCAGGGCCTCATTGAAAAGTCCACAAGATCTTCACGTTATTGGATCATCCTCCAATGATAAAGCATAAATTTTTGAGTTGAAAATATTCTTAAACTTCAAGTTATTACATTATTAAAATGGGACTTAACCTTAAATTCCTTAGGCTAAGATTTGCTTCTTGTTTATTAAGCATGAAGTAAACTTTAGGCTAAGGGTTTTATGTCTAAGTTTTTATGATTATATAAAGGGGACCATGGATAAATGTTTTTAACCAATGTATACATTATGTTTAATAAACATAATGTATACATTGGTCTAAAATATTTATTCCAAGGCTTTATAAAATATGCTCAAAGGGACTAAAATGGTATACTAGTCTAATAATGACTAAGATTTTATTGTATTAACAAAACACATTAAAACCTTTAGCTATAAATAACTTGGTCTAAGTCCTACGTAAAAAATATATCATTTTAAAATAAGACTTAGTATAAGTCTATAGTTTAAGGTTCATGATATTTAAACAAAATACAATGGGGACCCTAAAGTATAGATTTAGACTAAGTTTTCTTTTGCATATATTTAGACCATAAGACCATTTCCATATTTTTTAGGTTGAAGATTTCTAATGTTTGAGCATCTTTCAAGCATTTCCATTAGCTTGTAAAGCAATTTTTGAGCCTTCCAACAAGATTTTGGAGTGTATTTTGATCTTAAGTAGAATAGTTCATTAACTTAAATTTGATGGTCTCATAGATGTCAGATACATTCTTGCGAACATCAAATGATGATCGTGCAAACATCAATTTTAAGCTAGTGAAGTTTTTAATTTAATGGGATTAAATTTGATGGTTTGTGGATGTCATACAAGTCCTCATGGATGTAAATGACAGTCATGTGAACATAAATTTTAAGCTCATAAAATTATTATGACCCAATTCAAGAGTGCCACTTGGCACCTTCACGGGGCTTCTGAGGATCTTAGGCTTGATTCATTTTGTTAGATCAAAATCAATAATGAAGCGATAGCCATAGGATCATGATTCTTGAGCTTACACATGATTGTTTTTTTCTATTTGGTAAGCCCCTCTACTTTTAATCCTCAAATGTAAGGGTGTTGCATGTTGATCATTCAAGCCTTCTATAATCCTTTTACCTTTCAATTATGCTTCACTCTATCTAATCAGGTCCTCATGATGAAGTGAGAACAATTGATCATGATTTGAGGGCTTGAATATGATTGGTTTGAGGGGTTATGTTTATGATTCTATTAGGTTTCCCTCATGCTATCTTATCAAAAATCCATGAGGAAGTGTGAACCATTAGATTTTTTGAGATGCATATTTTTTAAGTCAAAGCTAAGGGTTTTCATGCTCTATTAGATCAAATACCATGATAAAGTGAGGGTCGTTGGATCCTACAAGATGAAAGGAACATAAGTTAGGACCATGGTGATATAAAAGACTTAGGCTAAGGTGTTAAGACTAAGGTCCCATTTATATTAATAAATACAATGGAGCCTTAGGGTTAAAACATTAGGCTAAATTAGGAAATATCAAAAGGGACCATATAGAATGAATATTAGTCCTAGCTAGAACTTAAAAATAGGAAAACAATAAAAAGGGCCAAGCATTTTTGGCTAAATTTTAGTTGTGTCAAAAAACATGACTAAGCTTAAGACATGAGTTTATACTTAGGTCCAAAATGGATTTTAAAAAGGTTTCCATTAATTGGTTACCACTAGTATTCAAATTTGAACTGAGGGTTTCACCAAGGTTTTGGAACATGAATTTTTCAAGAACATACACCATGGGACTTACAACTTATAATCAATAAGGACTATTTATTAGAACTATTAATCAAAATTAAAGAAAAACATAACTAATTAATCTTTCTTTTGATATAGTGGATGATATTTAAATTCTACAAATGACCTTGACCTGCTAAATTTCCATGTTCAATCTTCAAGGTTTGTTAAGGGTCCTAATTTTTAAAAATAAGGGGTATGTTGGTCCCAATAAATGGTGACTTATGGGGAAAACATAGTAATATGTTAGAACCTAGATACTCTAATTTAGAAAAATAATTAGGTCATCCACTCCATTATATAAATACCACTATCTATACCAGATCATAGTTGAAACAAAGATCATACTTGTAGAGTGAGGGTCAAGAATCAAGACATATCCAAACTATGTCTGTGATTTGATTCCACTTAATTTTTTCTATGGGGTTCAAGAAATAACTTCTAGGTTTCATGTCCTTAATTATTAGCATTGATTTATAACATGTTTAGATGTTCTTTCAAAATTATGCATTTAACTTAGGGAAGGCTTGGGCATTACTCTACTACTAGCCAAACATTTATATCCTTGATAGAGATGCCTTTGGCTCAACTCAAGGCCTTGCTCCACTATTGTACAAAAACCCATAGCCTCGGTAGATATTATGAAGATCACATATGTTTATAAAGCTTTTGATTTTACATTGCATCCTTCTTTTTTTATATTTTCTTGAGACTTTTATGCTTTCAACAAGGTTGGGAACTAGGGTAGATAGGTTTTAGGATTTGGCCAAGTGTTTAATCTTTGAAAAATCACCTATGGTTTTAACCCTTATCCCAATCAATGATGCTGAGTAAGTTCTAGTATGAATACACCATGATAGTCTGAGTTCTCACCCTAACAAGTGTAAGTCTTCTTAAAACTAGTATGGCATCAAGATAATGGTCAATTTCTCATGATATGATTAACTTCTTCTATTATTCTTTACCAATTTTTCAAAATTACAACATTATTCTTACGTTTTAAGACCATGGTCATTATATGCATGGGGTACACACTTTCAATTCTATTATTTGGGGATTTTCACATAAACTTCATAACTCTAAGCTCATGATTTTCATAAAGGACTTAATGGAATCAAGAAACAAAGTAATAAGAAAGAAACACATAACAAAAAGTAGGAAAGAAAGAAGGCAAAGCAAAGCAAATAAATATATACATGCTTATGTACAAACAAGGGATAAGAAGGAAAGAATTAAAAGGAAACTAGCTAGCCTACCTACTCTAAATTCTAACCATCTTATAATTTAATCCATGAAGATCTCAAGAGGGGTAGTAGAGAATTAGTGCTTGAGATACTACCCATTGGTGGGTAGTGTGAAATCTGCTCTTTGTAGATCTTTGAGCTTGAAGGTGTTATTTCCCAATGTTTCTACAATCTGGTATGGGTCAATCTATAGGGTGTGAACTTGTGATTTTTACCCTTAGGCTTAGATGATTTGTACCAAAGGAGAACTAGGTCTCCTTGTGTAAACACCTTAATCTTTGAAATTTTATCAAACCATCTCTTGACTATGGTTTGATGCCTGCTAAAATTATAAAAGGCCTTCTCCTTTGAATCTTACATCTAAATTATGTCCAGAAATCTAGACTTGGCAAGCTCTTGGCTTTGTTCCATGTATTCCTTCATAAATATGTATGTGGGTAGCTTAAGAGTGATAAGAAAGATAGGTTCTTGTCCATTTACCAAAAAAAATGGTGAGGCTCTTAAAGCTTGTTTAATCCTTATCCTATCTACCTGTATTACAAACTTAAGGAGCTTAAGCTTGTCTACAATAGAATTTTTGAATACCTTCATTAGGTTATTATTTATAGACTCTATTTCCTTGGGGATAGTGGTTAGATACAAACTTAAAAGTGATGTCATTATCATAATCTCATTCAATCATCTCTATAGATATAAATGCAGATCTATTGTCACACACTAGAGAGACTGGAGATCCAAACCTAGTATAGATGTTTTCTTCCAAGAAGTTGATCACATATTTAGTCTTGCATTATTTAGTGGTTACAGATTTAATCCACTTTGTACAATAGTCTATGGTAGTTAGAACATATTTATGACTTTTAAATGGATTGGGGTTGATCACTCCAACAAAGTCTAACCCCCATTGAGCAAAGGGTTTATCAATCATGATAGGTTACAAAGGCATTATTTCATTTGGTTCCTTGGTGCTAAAAATATGACATGGGTGACATTCCCTCACATGTTTATGAGCATCCTTAAAAATATTTGGCCAACAATAGCTAGCTCTAAGAAATTTATGGGTTGTGGTTCTCCTAGATGGATGTCTACTACCTGAGTTTTCATGAAAATTGCTCATGATTTGGGTGGCTTCTTCTTGTGAGACATATCTCAAGTAAACCCATTCAAAATTTATTCTATACAAGATCCCATCCTTGATCAAGTAGTGGGTTGAATTCAACCTTAGGACCCTCTTTTTCTCCTTAGATAATCTTGTAGGACAAGTACCATTAGTTAGTAAATTTAGTAAATTTATGATTAGATCATACCATTCACTAACTTGAAAGTTCTATTGATCTACTTGCATAATACCTATCCTAGGGTTAGTAATAAAAATCTTCTAGATCAAACCTTGGCATCTTGCCAATTTTTTTGTTTTCATTTCCAGGTCATACTCTTGTAAAATTGACATCCACTTACCTCTACATTCTCCCAATTCATTCTGACTTAATATATGTTTGGTGGTAGGGTCAAGTAAGATAACATGTACCTTATTTATAAGGATGTAATGCTTGAATTTCTTAATTGCCTTAACTAATACATATGCTTGCTTATCAATCAATGAATAATTTAAATTAGCATTCTTAAAATTAGTGCTCATAAAATCTATTAGGTGATCACACCCATCAATCTTCTAAGTTAAAAATGTAAACATAGTATGGTCAAATGTGAAGGAATAGAGGTAGAAGTCCCTTGAGAAGTTAGGACTTATGAGGACTGGAGCCTGGCTAATGGCCTCCTTGATATCATTGAATGCCTTTCTAGATTATTCATTCCATGTGACCTTGAAATCCTTATTCATCATGTCATTCAGTGGCTTGACAATCTCTACAAATCCAAAAATAAACTTTCTTACAAAATTTATCTTACCAAAAAATGACTTTAGATCTTTTTTACTATTTGGGGGCTCTATTCTAGATATGGCCTCCACTCTTTTTGGATCTATAGAGATCCCATATTTAGTTATAACATGTCCCAATAATTTAACTTTAGTAACACAAAAGATACTCTTCTTAGGGTTTAAGGAAATCCCATACCTTATACATCTTTTAAATACTTATTGCAAATACATGATCTTACCTATTTTAAGTAAAATTTGTTAGATCATCCATATAAATAATGATGCATTTACCTATCATGCCTTGGAAGGCATGATCCATAGCTCTTTAAAAAGTATATCTTTCATTGATTAGCCCAAAGGGCATCCTCTTATAAACAAAATTTCCCCACATGGTGGTGAAATCTATCTTTATCCTATGTTCTCTATCAACCAACACTTGGTTGTAACCTAAAAGCCATCAAGAAAAGACATCATAGCTAAACCTAAAACAACTTGGATCACTTTTGATAGAGAAGGGATATGATATTTGTCATTTTCTTATGATTTTTTTAAGTTTCTAAAGTCAATACAAAGTCTAATCTCACCATTCTTCTTCTTGACTAGCACTAAGTTAGCCACCCAAGTAGAATGCCTAATGGGGAAGACTATCCTAGCATCTAGTAATATTTTAACCTCTTTAAAGATCATGGGTTCAAGGATAGGGTTTACAAACCTATGATTCTAATTTAATGGTTTGTAATGTTCCTTAAGGGGTATAGTATGGGTCATGACTCTTGGATTAAAGATTTTTAAGTCATCATAGGACCATGTTATGACATCCCTATATTGGGTAAGGAGATATTTAGCCTTATTTTTATTAATGTTTGTATAGGATTTTCAAACATTTACTAGTTGGGGTTGATCTTGGAGGCCAAGATCAATAACATTATAATCCTTCCCACTTAGCTTGGGAACCTTAAAAAATTTAGCTTGTTTATCCTGATCAAACAGTCTCTCCAAAACAATCATCCCCTTAGGGATTTTGTTGTCATTTAATTGAATGACTTTACCATCAAAATTGTCCTCCTTAGATGTACTTTCATCAGTATCATTAATAATATGTTCATCAAATTCCCTAAAATCATCATGAAATCCAATATATGTTTATCATTATTGAAAAGTTAAAAATGGTTAACATTATCAAGCACTGAAGGACAAGGGATCAACTCAATACTAAAATTAGGGGAATCTTAATTGGGTATGAGGTTGGCTACAATAGATACCAACTCATCAGAAACTTGGTTTTCTTCTCTTGGGATAGATGTGATGCTAAAATCATCAAAAGACACAATAAAATCCCAAACTTTGAACTTATATCTCTTCAAGTATGAGAGCTTTCATTGGTACTTTCTTTTTACTTGGTTGGCCACTAGTTTTGAATCCCCATAAACTAGTAGTTCTTTGACATTATTCTTTATATAAGATTATAAGCCTAATATGAGGGTTTCATATTCAACAAGTTTTTTAGTACAAGGGAGTTAGATACTATAAGAAGCATGGTACTTTCTATTAGTAGGGTCAGTTAAGACAATACCAACACCTGATCTAGCATTACACCTAACACCATCAAAATGCAATTTACACAATCTTGAAATAACATGAGCACATTTGGGATCACATATTTTATCAATATTTAGGGTGAAAACTCTTAATTTTGAGTCAATTATGTTGACCCTCTCATTTAAAACATTTTACTCTATTATCATATGCTTTATTCTTGGTTCTCTTTCAACCTTGATTTGGTTATGAACTCCCTTCCAAGGTAGCCACAAATATGAGCAATCTATGGACATGTAACCATTAAAAGACTTGATCCATTCCCTACTCAACAAGATTCCATAAACATCAAGTATGTAAATAACTTGAATATCAATGAATTATTTCACCTTAGGTTTAGAAGCTAGTTACATGTGAACATTTAAAAGTTACCCAATTACCCTAAATCTAGATTTGTCTAATTGGGTGACAACCCTATCAGACTTAATAGGAGTTAGGCCAAGTTGTTTGTATATACCTACAGGCATGATGTTGGTAGATGCACTTGAGTCTAATAAGTAATTATGTAAGTTCTCACCAAATATCCTAACAATGAACAAAAAAGGAGGAGATTCAGCCTTGGTTTTGTGTACAGTCACATTGGCATGATTAACCTTGGGTGGATTGTTGGCATTTTGTGATAGAGATTCTAGTAGGAGTTCCCTTTGCTCTATGATCTGTGTGAGTTCATGAAATGTGATATTAGCCTTTATCTTCTTTATATCCTCAACTATATTATATCTAGTTTTACTAGAAGAACTAGGAATATCAACATTGAGTTTAGAAGTACTCCCTCTAGGGGGTTTAGGATTATTGCTTGAAGAAGTATCTAGAGGAGTTCCAAAGTTGTTTTAAGGTGTTGAATTAGTCAAGGGCTACCTCTATTCTCTATTACTCAAGGGATAGGTATTTCTCAATAATTTTTGAAAGGTTTGGATCTCCTTAGGGATCTCATTAGGTTCATTCTCCTCTTGAAAGGGGAAATCACAAGTGTCCACCATGAAGCCTTGATCAAATTATTTAGATCTAGAAGTACCTACACCACTTTCCTTATTAGGGACAACTTAAAATGTATCCAAATACTCTTGGAAAGATTCAAAGGCTTTTAAAAACTTGATATAGTCAATTTCACCATGATTGGTTGTGTAATGTACCCTGTACCCTATAATAATCAGGAAATGTAATATCAATGAGGTTAATGTCCATGGTCTTCTTTTCAGAACATGTCTCATTATTTCTATTATTATGAAAACTATCATTCTAAAATCTATTATTTAGCCTATTATACCTTTAAAATGAGAAGTTCCTACCTAAACTTTTAGTAGTCTTTCCAACTTGTTTTTGTAGTTGAAGAAAATTAGTGCTCAATGTTTAGACCATTTTTAAGATAGATTCATTCCCATTTTTAGGATTTTCAAATTATGTACCTGGTTACTTTTAACACCTATAGTTGGTACCAAAGATGATAAAAACACCTAGGGTCTACAACACCCCTCTTATAGCCAATGTTTTATCTCATGGTCCAAAGGCTTCTCTACCTAGTTCCATTTTTTAGACTTGCAACTAACATCTCCACCACTTCTTACTCGATTAGATGCAACCAAATAAATAGTGTCATAGCATATATTTGATCATTTGGATTGAAGCCATTAGTAGGATGATTTAAGAATCCTAAATTCTAATTGCGAGCAACATGACTTAATGGCAATTGATTGAGGTTTGGGAGTTGGTTTAATGCTGGAATATTTTGACTATTGTTGGGGAATAAGTTGATCACATGCATATGTGGGTTGATGTTTAGCATAGAGTATGCTATTTAACCTTGGGGATACATCTGATCATTGATAGTGACTACCTCAAAATAGGCCCTAGCTAATGAAGTTATAAATGGCATGTATCTCTTTAAAAATATAGAGGTCATTGGATCTACTACATCCTTGTAGATTTCTAAAGCTAAGACAGCATCAAGCTTATAGGGTTCTATGGTTTTACTATACATTTTTTGAAATTTGGCATTAAATGACCTAATAAGCTCACTTGCATCCCTTCTAATGGTGGTGAATTAATGGTAAATAACATAAAGATTGATAATCTTACCAAATTGATCTATAAACACATTATTGAAACCATTCTAACTAGTGATGTAATTATTAGGCAAGTTCAAGAACCATTCATAAACAACATCCTTAAAGGTGAAGGGGAATAACCTTCAAGCTACATCTTCATGTACAACATTTAATAACCTTAAAGTAACTTTAGAAGACTTTATGTGCTCTTCAACATTTGTAATACCATTTAGAATAAATGTAGGTAAATACTTCTCAGGGTTATGTGGGAGATCATGCAACACACCTAACACATTAATTGAATACTCTCCCAACCAAGCCATACTTGGATGAAGGTTAAAGGCAAAATTACCTTGAAGAGGTGAAGTTGGTAAAGATTTGGATCTCCTAAGTCTACCTTTGTCATGTTTAGATTTTTTATGAACCTTAAGCTCAAGCAAAGGTTCCTTGGTCTCTAAGTGTGATATTTTTCTAATCCTAGGTAATTCCATCTTAAAACTTGAAGATCCTACCTGAAATATGATGTATCAAGTTAAATTTTATAAAGAACAAGAGTTATACCTACACATTGAGCTTATTTTGTAAAAGTTTTATAAAAAACTACAAAGGACACTGATCTTTGACTAAATTAGCTCAAAGATGCATTCAATTACGTGAATATGATTTATTTTTATAAGTCAAAGTTTTAAATATCTCATATCTATGAAATATATGCCAAGCTTTGATCAAAATGACCCATCCTAACCTTAGATACTATGGATTTTTAAAATTTAAGCTAAATTTACTTAAAATAAGCATCAAATCTCAAAAAACTTCAATCTTTGTCTAAGGAAGCACAAATATGTGTCACAAATAACAAAGTTCAATGATATTTATACTTATAAGAAAATTATTCTCTCAAAAGCACAAAGATACATTGATCTTAAATCAAAACACACTAAGATCAATAAAGATTCAAAGAATTCATGGTCCTCCTTCTAGCGCAAGTGGGAAACCACATTGTTGATACATCTAAATGCACCACAAGGTTTTTTAGTGTTGAAATAGCACTTCTAATTTTTGAATTAAATGAATTTAGAGCATGAGTAGAAGGTTATGACAACTTGATGTCACCTATGGTGAAATAGTGATAGAGATATGTAATGGTGTCCCATAAATTTATAATGAGTGATGGTTGGGAGCCATCAAGGTCTGTTATTTGTGAATTGAAAAGAATATATGTTAATACTTAGTGAACTGTGATCCAGATTTAAGATACAAACTAATCTAAATGGATATTTATAATGAAGCTAAAGCTAAAGTGATATGGGGTAAAAAAAAGAGCAAAGGGAAGGGTAAGGTAGAAAAGAAATGAATGATTACCAATTTTAGTCTCAAACATCATGACAAAGCATCAATTGTAACTAAGTAAACATTCAACCAATATATAATGTAACATATCTTAAGTTTAAATTCCACTATATACCAAGAAAACTTTAAAGGATAATGTAAAGAGTCACAAGTATGAACTAGGTCTACTTTAAGGATTTACTGTTGTAATAAAATAGCATTTTCATGTTTGAATATAGAGTAAAATGAAATAAAACAAAACCTGAGATCCTCCAACAATCTAGCATATGCACAAATTAGAAACCCTGTGATTAGAAAATGTAGCTCAAAATTCAAAGACACCATTCAAATTCAAGACATAAACTAGTAATTAAGAGAAAAGCTATATTAGTAATTGACATATCAAATGTGGATAATATTTGTAAAACTCTTTGATTATATTAATTGCTTCAAGTATACAAAATTTTCTCAAAATTATCTCTTTATTACAATTGGTAATACATGCCTTTATAGAAAGATCAGGTAGTATATTGATCAGTTACAATATATAGGTGTACAAAAGACAAGGACAACTATCTTCCCTAAGATGGTTATAGAATACACTTGCCTTTTATAATTAGATTGACCTAGGGGAAATATGCTAAAAAACTAGCATATGCCTTTACAATGGAATATTCTATTTCAAAAGCTACAATATTCTACAAAATTCTACAAAATATAATATTATCTAATTTATTGGTGGGGCCACTGCTTGTTATTTTTAGAGGATGCTCATGGCTCTAGTATGTTTCTCATCAACTAGCTTTAGATCCACAATAGGCTTCAAGATACACTCTTCCTCTTAATCTACCAAGTCCTTGAGTTATCTATTATTTCTAGCCATGGCTTATTTAATGCTCTTAGCTTCATTTAGTCTTTCTCTAGCATTGACTATCAGGTCTAGGATCTTACTGTTATTAGCTCTAGATTGGCCTTGGCTCTTTCCTTTAACTTTTTGAGTTACCAAAGTATCCTTATGTTTAAATTTTTCATCACTTATGATTCCAAGGGTAGTGGGTTGTGCACGGTCTATAACCATAGCCCCAATAAATTATTCAATCCTTACAATTAGCTCCTTATCATCTTCTAGGAGTCTTTTCACATTATTGTGTTCTACACTCAAACTTTGAACCTTGTCAACCATAATTCTTAGGATTATGATCAAATGTCCGAAATTGATGGTTTTGAAGCCTAAGATCTATTTCCTTGCTTGGATGTTGAGAAGTTTAGCTATTTTTTCCTCTCAAGCTTGTTATTAGATGACCAGACCTTTGGCTAATGCACTCTATTGTGCTAATGCACTCTGCCTCAGCTTCATTATTTTGAGTTCTTCAAACATGTCATAAAATGACTCATCAAGTATTTTGGTCATTACCTCAGGTATTAATAGAATTACCTATGTCTCTAAGTTTTCTTTTTCTCTTTCCAAATTATAGATCCTCTATTTCATTCATATAACCCCTACTTTTTCTTATGTTTATTAAGCCTCAATTAAGCTTTCAACATCTTCATGAATGGATGATTCACCTTGTTATTTCCACCCAACTAGAGTTAATCCTATAAAGGGCTCCACCTTTTAGAAGGTGACTTCCTCTACTTCCACCATGGATTTCTTGGCGGTGACCCTCTCCAATCCAACTATCTCTAGATTAAATTACATGATTATTAATGACTTTATAAATTTTAGAGGCTATGAGACCTCTACACATGTGCTGCTTGATGTTTTTAGAGCATTCCCCTTCTTGTTTTCAGATCCTAGAGAGGATACAATCCTTCTCTCTTCATGTTCTTTCACCATATCCCTAATTTTTGGCTTCATGTCATCATGCACTTCAACATTGGCAACCTCTGTGAGTGCTCATAAGTAAGAGAGAGAAGTAATCTTTTGTAATTTTCCATAAATGAACTAGTCAATAATGATTGGTCCATGAATTATAAATTCATCAATGAATAGATTAACTTTACTAGTAGGGTGAGTGAAGGCCAATCTTGGTTTCTTCCTTGGTCCAATAGGGACCAATGTTAGCTATAGCTTCCTCTTCTCTTGGGATGCCCCAGGGAAAAACTCTTTTCCTTTCTCTCCTCCAAGCTCCCCTACTTGGATTTGAGCCTCTTCAAATAGTTCCTCTTCCCTATCAATATCATACACCTCTACAAGTTCCTTAAAGTCACCCTCAAGTGATTCTTATAGATCTAAGGCTATCATTTCTATGTAATTAACTGGGAAGATGGCCTTTGTGGGAGTTTTGAAGATGAGGGCCCCTCCCTAGGTATCTTTTCCAATTTCACTTCTCCCACTTTCTCCTTACCATAGTCTTGTTCATCCTAGCCTTGCATAATTTTCCCTTGAGGTTATGGTTATTTTAGTTGGAGTTGTTCCTGGGATATCCTAGATGGTTTAGGAAATAGGTGGTATTGTAAAGGATGAATTTTCCATGCATCCTCATATGGCTTGTCATCCTTAGTCAATCTATATTCAAGTTTGATGTTGTGCCCTTGGATCTTTGCTAACACATATTCATAATTCTTAGACTTAATATAAATGGTGTCATAAACACTGAGCTAATGCATAGACTCAAGTTTGGGGAGCTTATTCTCTTTTAGATGATTACTTACTATGTTCTTAAGATCCCACATCTTGAGTTCATCAAGCTAAAACCCAAATGAATCCCTGTGCTTGGTCATGGTATCAACTTGTTTCCATTCCTAAAAAATAGTCCTCCCAATATTTAGAGGGAATGGGTGGAGAATACACTTCCTCTTTTCTTTGCAAATCCTATATATTTCATTGATGAGCTAAGAGGCAATTTATTACTTGGAAATTTTACTTGGAACATATACTAACAGTCTGTAATGTTAGGACACAATCCCCTCAATCTTAATAACTATGCAGTTAGGGTAGTACCAAATATGACTCATCATTTCAACATGATTCTTGATTAGTGGGTGGACCCTAGGCATGGGAACCCCTGTTATAGCTTCCACTATGGATGGGTAGACATAGTCATAAATAAACTTCATATGGTTCCTATATTTAAAGATATGAAATTTGGAGTAATGGTGGGAAATGGTGTTTTTTCCCTTAGGAGACCAATTTATAATATTAGGGAAGTTTATTGAGGCAATAAGTTAATCCAATAGGTATGCCATCATATAAAACTACTTAGATGTCTTCCTTTTTATGGTAGTGAATTTCTTGACTAGGAACACACTGATCAAATCTCCAATTGGAGGGGTGAGCTTTTATTCCACCATGAAATGTACATATGGGACCTATATTTTGTTTATTTAGGTGGTTGAAGGGGCTCTAAAGGCTCAATTTAATAGGGTCACTATCACTATAATTCCCTCCCTAAATTGGACTACTAGGATCTTACCTTCAAATTCCTTAAAGGTATGGGGTCTTTTATGTAGGTAGGGTCTAAAGACAGAGTCTAGATCATGAGAGCTTGTCCATTCTTTGATCTTTAATAGGTATACATAAGGAATTGGTAGTTTATAATACTTTTTGAAGGATACAAGAGAGATATAAGTTATTTTCTTGGAATTCCCTTCCCAAATGATCCATTCATTATCTACCCTACAATCAATAAAGATAGGAGAAAGGAAGTCTATACAATGTAGTACCTCAAGTTTTATAATATCATGGTGAAGGCCAATCATCTGGACAATGACCAAGTCATAAAGCCTTCTACTCATCACAATAATCCTATACTCTTCCTTTGTGATGGGATTCAATTCCTCCACCATGAAGAATAGTTTAGACTAATTCCTAATACTTGAGAAATTCAAGGCTATAAGGTCTAATTTTGTGTCCTTGAAGATATGTCCTTCATTATCTATTGATAAGTAAATCTTAGTCTCCTCCTTCAATTTCTAACTACGAGATACCATGGTCCTTATTTCTTCAAATTATTCACACTAGTTTACAAATATGTCTATGTGAAAACACTTTTGTGCTCAAAAACACAATCAAGCTCTTCTTAGATTGAATTGTGACCAAATGAATTCAATTGGGTTTCTTTTATGCAAGGTTTAGGGTTTTGGATCTTTAATGGTAGGATATATTAGACTTTGGCTTATATGTGCCTTAGATTTGATTTGGACCTTTACCTTTATACCTTTTTATTTTCAAGCCACAAGATCTTTCATTTTGTCCTTTTCTACTTGTGTGGTGTCTATGTGGTATTGGTATGGACCTTTCATGGAATTTTTCATAAATACCTTTGAGAACTAGTCATTGTCATTTTAAAATTCTATCTTTATTTAACTACATTAGATTAAAATATTGGATTAACATGAGATATTGATTTTAATCTAGGACCTTGCCTATGATTGGATGCTTTCTATTCCATGCCTCATGATAATGACACTTGGTATCTTTACATGTCTTTACCATGCTTCATATCCTATGTTAGTCATTATTGAATGAACATTGGTCATCTGGCAAGCTCATAGGCCTTTTAAAAGTCATGAGAACCTTCACATCATTGGATCATCCTCTAATGATAAAGTGTGAACCATTGAATCATCTATCAGCTTTACCTCGAATGCACTTTCATCACATGTTAAGCTCACGGTCTCTTAGGGGATCATTGAAAAGTCCACAAAATCTTCACATCATTAGATCATCCTCTAGTGACGAAGCACAAAACATTGATCTACAAAGATGCCTAGACTTTAAGTTAGTATATTATTAAAATGGGACTTAGGCTTAAATTCCTTAGGTTAAGGTTTGTTTCATGTTTATTAAGCATGAAGCAAACTTTAGACTAAGGGTTTTATGTCTATGTTTTCCTAAATATATAAAAGGGACCATGGTTAAATGTTTTTAAGCCAATGTATACATTGTGTTTAATAAACACAATGTATACATTAGTCTAAAATATTTATGCCAAGGCTTTATAAAATATGCTCAAAAGGACTAAAATGGTATACTGGTCTAATAATGAAAAGGATTTTATTGTATTGAAAAAACACATTAAAACCTCTAGCTAGAAATAACTTGGTCTAAGTCCTACGTAACAAATATATTCTTTTAAAATAATACTTAGTATAAGTCTATAGTTTAAGGTTCATAATATTTAAATAAAATTCCATGGGGACCCTAAAGTATAGATTTATACTAAGTTTTATTTTGCATATATTTAGACCATAAGACCATTTCCATATTTTGCAGGTCAAATATTTATGATTTTGAACATCTTTCAAGCATTTTCCTTAGATTTTAAAGTAATTTTTAAGCCTTCCAATAATATTTTGGAGTGAATTTTGATCTTGAGTAGAATAGTTCACTAGCTTAAATTTGATGGTCTCACAAACATCAGATATGGTCTCACAGACATCAAATGACAGTCGTGTGAATGCCAATTTTAAGCTAGTGAAACTTTTAATTTGATGCATTTAAAGTTGATAGTTTCATGGATTTCAAATAATGGTCTCAAAAACATCAATTTTAATCTCATCAAATTATTATGACCCAATGTAATAATGCCACTTGGCACCTTCGTGGGGCTTTCAAGGATCTTGGGCTTGATTTTCTCCATCAAATCAAAATTGATGATGAAGCAACATCTATAGGATCGTGATCCAAGAGTTATCAGGTGAAACCATTTATTTTTAATCCTTGAATGTAAGTATTCTATGTGTCAATCATTTGATCCTTCTGTAATCCTTTGACCTTTCAACTATGCTTCACTCCATTCGATCAAATCCTTGTAATGAAGTGAGAACTATTAATCACAATCTAAGGGCTTGAATATGATTAGTTTCAGGGGTTATATGCAAGATTATATCAAGTTTCCCTTGTAATGTTTGATCAAAAAATTTCAAGGAAGCATGAATCGTTAGATTATTTGAGATACATGCTATTTAAGTCAAAGCTCAAGGTTTCCACACTCCATTAGATCAAATACCATGATAAAGCAAGGGTTGTTGGATCTTACAAGATGCAAGGAAGTTATGTTATGACCATGGTGATATAAAATACTTAGGCTAAGGTGTTAAGACTAAGATCTCATTTGTATTAATAAATACAATGGGGCCTTAGGGTTAAAACATTAGGCTAAGTTTAGAAATATCAAAAGGGACCCTACATAATGAATATTAGTACTAGCTAGGAACTTAAAAAGGGGAAAACAATAAAAAGGGCCAAGCATTTTTGGATAAATTCTAGTCATGTCAAAAAACATGACTAAGCTTAAAAAATGAGTTTTATACTTAGGTCCAAAATGGATTTTTAAAAGGTTCCAGCTAATTGGTTCCTGCCAGTATTCAAATTTGAACTAAGGGTTTTGCCAAGGTTTTGGAGCATGAATTTCTCAATAATAGACACCATAGGACCTATAACTTAGAAGCAATAAGGACCGTTTATTAGCACTATTAGTCAAAATTAAAGCAAAACATAACTAATTAATCTTGATTTTGATATAATGGATGATCTTCAAATTCTACAAATGACTTTGACATGCTAAATTTACATGTTTAATCTTTAGGGTTTTTCAAGGGTCCTAATTTTCAAAAATGGGGGGTATGTTGGTCCCAATAGGATCCTATCTAGCCTAGGCTACATCACAAGATGAACTCATGGTGGGTCAGTATAGTGTAGCTAACATCTCTATATGAAGTAAGCTAGAAGAATATTGTATCTAGCAAACATGTACGGTCTTTTCATAGGATGGTTTATAATCATACTATGAAGAGGCTTAATAGTAACAAGAGGAGTAGTGTTTGTGTGTGTGTGTGTGTTTTTTGCATCTTAGACCTATGAACATTAGAATAATAACTGACATCAGGAACTATATAAAAAGAAGGAACTAAATGAAAATAACTAAGAGAATATTGTAAAGAAGTGCAATATCTAAGTATATCTACATTTTTAGTTTGATCAAAGCTAGATAAAAGGGATATATAAGGAATACCCATCATCATAATCATGACTATGAATATCAATAGTACATGTGTCAATGATTTTATTAGTTGAAGAGGTACGGTGAATGGAATTTTTAGTTTTTTTAGAGCATCTAAAATTTCATCTAATGGTTTTTGATGAGATAGAGGTCTTAAAGAGGGAGGTAATTGATAAATTATGTAAAAAGAAAGATTGAAAGTTTTGATTTTTAAACTTTTCTCATATATTTCATCGTTATCTAAATCTAGAAGATTAGGTAGTATGTTTCTTATTAATTCAAGATGACCATTGTATCCTCTAGTAGAATTGATGGGATAATTAAAACATTGAGATTCACAAAATGGGATATGAGGTAAAGGTTTGAGGGTATGTATTTAAAAAAAAAACCCTTTATTAGAATCATTCAAAATTATAAGGATTGGTATCTCCTTGAATCTTGTATATATCACATTTTTAAGTAAATTTAACACATTAGCATGCTAACAAGGTTATTTTTCTCACATGGTGTGTCTAAGGTCAAATGAGTAAAATGTTATAGGAAAGTGGAAAGTTAAATATCATGACTTTGACACACACTATGATAGGGGGAACCATTATAGTGAGAAAAACACAACCTAAAAACATAATTTGTCTTATATCACATCTTTGACTTGCAATTTTATTTGATTTGAATTTGCATTCAAAATATCCAAGTGTTTTAATAAAATCAAGGGAAGCCATTCAAGTGCATGAAGCTTCATCAATTAATGTACGTTTAACATGGATATATTATATTTGGATGCTAATGAATAATAAAGGATCATCTGCATGAAAAACATCTCATCAAGAATCATGGAAGAGATAGGTAATTTAAGTGAAAGATCATCAATGTGGATATCCATTTATTCACACTATTAAAGGATTCTATCTTCAGAAATTGATAGAGTAGATACTTTCTATAAAGGTGGAGGATGATAAATATTCATTATAAGAGTTACATTACATGGTTTAGATGATGAGGGGAATTAATCATGAGTTATAGGAAAGGGATTTGAGATGGGAAATGTGAAATTCCAACTATAGGATCCCATTCATCATATCCCATTAGGATTTTATCAAATAAAGGTGAATAATGTTATAGTAAATATTTTTTAAGGTGTAGTAGAAGTGCGTTGAAATTAGTGTTAATAAGGTGTGTTTATTTTATATTGACTATTTACTAGGTAATTTTGTTATCTTATATGGCATGGTTATATCATTGGTTGTTTTTTGTGTCTAAGAAGAAAAAGTACCAATAGTCAAAGGTTTTGGAATTTCTAATTAAGGTGTTTTAGTTGAAGGAGTGGTAGGAATAATATCAATAGTATGTGATATATTGTCTATTAGTAGGGTTGAAACTTGTAGGTTTGTTGATATTGGCTCCACATGCCCCAATTGCATGAGATGGGATGTGTAAGAGTCATGGACAATTTGGAATTTTTATAGATTTTTATGGTTGGAGGCTAGATAATGATTGATATAGAAAACTAGTTTCTTCATATTATTCATGTTGACAACATTCACATCATTTATATTAGGATATACTAAACTTTCAATGTTGTTGGTAGTAGGAGTTTGGTTAGTGTTAGCCTGATGGTTAGGAACGGGATCCTTATAAATATATAAGTGAGGATTGGATTGGTTTAAGGATTCATTTTTAGTTTTAGTTTCATGATCCTTATTTTTTATTTCATAACCTTATTGTCATGTACATATGAGTGATTTATGATCAAATTTAGGTCTGAGAAGATAATCCATAACAAATTTTCATAGTTTTCAACAAGTTTCATGATAATGGCTACAAATTACATGAAACCAATAACATTTGTGGGATCATATAAATGTTTGGTAGGGAATTTAGGATTAATATCTCATGGGGAAGGTCATGCAAGACACTTCTGAATTTCTTATATGGAAAGTGGTTTATGGACATCTATGTTATGCACTTGAGAAAATGTGGAATTAGGATGAGAATTTTTGGGAATTGACATTTAAGGAGTTGGTTCCATTGGATTATTTGGAGTAATTGATTAAATAGTATGTATGAAATCATAAATATCTTTAACACTATTTTTAGTTGAATGTTGATTTTTAGTTTTCATAAGAATTTGGGTCCCCATTGGAGGGCCTGAAGGCTCAAATTATTGTATAATGAAATATTTAAATTTAGATTGGTCTAGAGCTTCTTTCAAGGATTTGTAGAAAGAGTGCTCACATGATATTTTAATTTATAATGAAGAGCATTAGTGGATAAGTGGAAGAGATTCTCGTTTGACATGTTATGCTTAATTTTGTTAGAAAAATCTTTCCATAATTTGATGAAAACTTGTGCCATTTCAGATTTCAATTGTTTAAAAATAATAAAATGATCTAATTTGTTTTTTAGGAAGATCACTAGTTTAGAATTCTTGAAACAATGCATTTACTAAGTCTTCCAAACTAGCTATAGTATGAGTTTTAAGTTTATTATACCAATATAAAGCATCACTTGAAAAGGTTTTAGATTATATCTTGGTGTTACTAAAGCTATTAAGTTTAACCCATTCTTTGTATAAATTTCCAATAGTCTTCAAATGCAAATCTTGATTAGTAGATCTATTATAAGTGATAGTGGGAATTATCCCACCAATGTTAATGTTTGTAATTTGAGGAATAAGAGGTTCATTTTGTAAGTGTTTAATAATTTTTTTAATAAGTGTGAGTTGTGGTATAAGGTTACCATGTGAATCTATAATGGGACATGAGGGGAATTAGGATTTTTTGATCCCAATTGAGTAGGTTAAGGTTGATTTTTGAAGTACATTAATTAGTTTTATATTTTCATCCTTTGGTTGACACTATTAGCTTGAAATGTAGCCATTAGATTTAGAGTTTGTAATAATAATTGATTAGTATTAATTTTATTTTGACTAGTATAATACACATGAAATACATCCTCATTATGTAAGGCATTAAGAGTTTGGGATGCACTAATAGCGTGAGATGCACTAAAGGCATGAGATGCATTAGTAGTTGGATAGAATTAAACATTGGTATGGTTATTTTGATTAGACCCACTAAAAGTCACATCTATCATGTTTATATAAATACTTGTCATGTAAGTGAAATAATGTATAGAAGATAATGCCATACTCTTAGAGGGAGGCATGTGAGAGGAGAAGGATGTGGTAGAAGTTGTAAAGTGACTTACCCCAAATCCTTTAGAAAAGGTAGGTGAAGTTGAATGTTGTTATCCAATATGAAGTCCCATCATGAAGTTATAAATGACTATGGGATACTTTTTTTAGATATATACTTCACTTTTGAGCAGAGATCAAATTGATTTGGGACATAATTAGGGGCTCAGATCCCCAATTGATCATCTATCATAAGTATCATATTTACTAACAATGACCACAACTAGCTCAATAATACCATCAATGGTCATAATCAGCCTGAGAATACCAAAAATCAACCAAAATAATCCCACGAATACCAATGATCAACCATAACCAGACTCTAATACCATACTAAGATTTAAACTTGGGTGGTTCTTAGAATAACCAAGTCACTTTACCAACTCACCCATATCTCATCAATGACTATGGGATCCTTACCTAGATGTTGAGGGTTTTCATTAATGAAGAGTATCATTTCAACCACAAAATCAAGGTCACTTTCATACTCTACAAATTATAAGAGTAAAGGATTAATTGCATTAGAATAGGGAGGAGTCCCATAGTTGGTAGTTATACTAGTAACATGAATATTACTAAGTCTTAGATTAGTTATCACAAAAATGTGTTTTAGGAAGTTTAATAAGTTTAGTGAAGTTCATCACGTTAGTTTGATTTTTATCTATAGCATTGTCAAAACAAATTCATGATGAAAAACCTTATTTAAACACTTACTAAGGAAATGATAAAATTGGAGGAAAGATCAAGCTAGTTGACCTAATGGGATGGATAGAAAAATAATTTTGAATTAAACAAAGTCAAACTAGTCGAATGGGCAATATAAACAAGAAAATAAAATAGTTTTTAATAGAATGGGTTGAACAAGTTGACTGAGTAGGAAAATAAAAAAATAGAACAATGTGTGTTTGGACTAAGTTAAACAGGTTGACTAAGTAGTATTATCATGAAAATGGAATAAGATATGCCTATACTAAGTCGATCTATTTGACAAAGTTCTAAATTCTAGAAAAAATTGAAATGGTTTGAACTTGGATGATTAAATTCTAAATAAAAAGCAAAAAAAATGTAATTTAGAAACTAATTACTATAAATCACAAATCCAATATAGGTTAGCCAATTTTTAATTTAAAAAAAAAAAATTGAATACATAACTTCTCAATCCTAATCCTTAGGTTGAGCTATGTGGAAAACAAGCAATAAATGCAATTGAAAGATAAATAGCCATGTTTTTTTACCTCCTTTGAAGATTTGCTTGAAGATCAGTATAAAGAGGTTGATTTTAGCTTGTAGATTTATAAGTATTTGTCAATGCTTTAATTCTAATATGAGTGGAATATCTCCTTGTTTACACTTGATTTGGGTTTGGTTTGGCATGAGAGTTTTGAAGCTCCTTGTGTAATTTTGTAGCATAAGTTTGCAGGGAGAAACTTATTTAAATAAGAGTTATGAGGATCTTATTCATATATTTCTTGAATCATTATGAACCATTCATCTCATCTCAAGATGAGGGATTGAGGATCAATCCTCATATCTATGATTAGACACATAGAGTGTGTCAGAGAGGGAATTTAAGGCCTTCTAGAGCATGTAAGGCACATTGGAAGAAAGTGTAGTCATTTATTTTCTTTGAATTTGTAAGAACTCATCTTGAGTGTTAAGTAAAATTTAATACATCTCATAACCTTTAATTTATTGCACATTTTCCCTAATAATGATACCCATTTGTGAGGTAGTATTCCAATTTTGATTTTATAAAAATAGGATAATTCTAAATCCATGGATTTTCTTATTAGTGGAATGATTAGGCTTGATTAAGTTAGATTAATCAATAACTAGAAGAATGGTGGCTAATTGAAATGTTTATATTCACTTAATTATCTCATGAAGACACTTTCAAAGGGTTTATTTAATTAAAAATGTATTAGATAAGAATAATGATACAATATGATTCATTTCCCCAATTAGGGACGTGTCCTTATGATTTTAGGTTGAAATGCTAATTGTGTGGGTTAATTAGGTCTAGTGCTGATTTATAGTTAAATGTGAATGTCATTACAAAAATTCACTCTTAATTAAAATTTAGATATGAAAGTTTTTAAATTTAAGTGTCTACATGTTTACCCTATTTGAGAAGGCATTGCGAGACACTAGGCATAATAACATCATTTCAAAGAATGAAAAAGTCATTAAGAATAATTTTGATAATGATTAAAGAATGATGTCTTGACTCTTCTCCTTTTTTATTTAAATTTTATGAGTCTTTATACTAATATTGATTCCCCAAAGGGGAATTTATTATCCATAAATGCCCCACTAAGGGGATGGTTAGGCAAGAAGTTGAAACAAAAGAGTCCTAAAAAAAGAGTGGAAATAGCAAGAATGTGAGAAATTTGTGGGCTTGAAATTAGAAGAAATACTAGATGATGAACTTGAACCCAAAAAGGGTCATCTTTATTAATCACAATAATATGCCCCAATAGGTCAGATGTGATCACTTATGTAACGAGCTTCCCCAATAGGGTTAATGTGATTAGTGATTGGTCTAAATGGTTTTCCCTAGTAGGGTGGATTTTTTTTCTAATAAATGATGTTTAAGCATTTGATGAATTGGTTGGGAGATAGTATACAAAGAGGGCTCTTTTTATAGTATCATTGAGTAGACTTATAACAATTGATTTTCAATATAACATCAAATGGTTTTCACCATGATATAAAACACCATGATGACTTACTTGAAATGTTAATAAGGACTGACCCCCAATCCAAGATAATTGAAAATAATGAACCAATGATAAACTCCATGATGAAAATGATGACATATGTCAATGGATGGAATCTAATAAAACTGTATGATTAAAAACACCATGCTAGTGACCCTACCAACATAATAGACTAAGTCAAGGGGAAAATAGAAAAAGGAAGAAAATAAGCAAGTAAACATAAACTAAAAATAAAAAACAATAGAAAGCATCCAAATTTCTCAAGAAAAAAACACACCAATAACAATCAAACATAACCATGATAAATAAACACATAAACACACCATAAAAATAAGTAATTAGTGAGTCATTTGTGCATGTGAAAAAGTAAGGAATTACTCTTGGGTATTTAGCCCTAATATCTAGAGGACAACTGATAAAATACTATGGTAACCTAGATGGAAGGGGTGACTAAGTTGACTCCAAATTCCCAATGTAAATGAATGCTACCTAAAAATCCCCATGGACTTTAAGACAAATGTATTTCTCCCATGGATATGGTAAATAATAAAAATGATGATAAGTAATAAATTTTATTATATAATAAAAATAGGAAAATGTACACTCATAAAATGATAAGTGTTTAGATAATTAAGGAAAAGTGAAATGGAAATAAGATTGGTTGATCTAACTCGAGATGTCCCATGTATCCACATTCTTTCTACATAGTCCGTGTGGACTATAAGCCAATGTAGTTCTCCCAAAAATAGGAGTGAAGATCATGAATGTCAATGGTAAGTGGAAATGATCATGGATGGATAAGGGGTTCACACTTGATAAATGTGACAAGCCATGCTATCTAGAATGAAGCCAAAGGCTCCTTGAAAATAGGATGACAAATCAAGTAATTTTTTTTGTGGCTTAATATCTCTCCTATAGATTATAATCCCTCTTTGGAATTTTTTTTTATTTTTAGGTTGCTTTTGAGATTTTCAAAAATTAGGGTTCTTTAAACAATTTTAAACATTTTTAGGTTTTTGGCATCTCAAATATATGGAGGATTATGAGATGTATAATGATTTAAATCACAAAATAGTGAGATTGGATCTTGGGTTTCTCATTAAATAGTGAGATTGCGGCTTAGGTTTCTCACAAAATGATAAGAATGTGTCTTATGTTTCTCACAAAATGGTTAGAACATGGATTAGGTTACTCACAAAATGGTGAAAGTGTGTAAAAGGGGTGACTAATATAACCTCAAAAAATAATCACTTCTTATAGATTCTAAATGGACCTTAGGTCAATGAAGTTCAACCTGAACTAAAGTTACCATGAATAAATAAAAGGTTAAAAGTAGGAATGGCATATGAAAAAATTGATACATGATTTAATAAGGGATAAAACATGCTTTTCAAATACCATCATATAGGGAAATCATGTGTAAGATACTATGAGATAAAACCTATCTTAGATGTGCTAATGGTGACAAAATATAAATATTATGCTTTAAACTTTCTCTAAATTATGGCATTTGAAATCATTTGTTGTACTGATAAATTGGAATCAAGATCAAGAATGCTAATAGGATGAGGGAATAAGATCAAGATATACCGACATAATTAGAATGTGGGATGAAAGGAAGGTGGTTTGAGGTGATTCCCCCAAGCATGGGTCCTCATAGATAATGTTTAAGAAAATAAAGTGTAAAAATAATTGAGATGCAAAATAATATTCATGGACTCATCCAGCTCTTCTCCATCTAGTGTAACTAATATATATGCTCTAGATCCATAGTTTGTCATGATGATGAATGAGAACCACCAATTAAACTCAAAATTTCCCTTATTTTCATGGGTGGCATTGGTATTATTTTGATTTTATTTTAGGACTAGGTCTCCAAGTTTAAAGTCTCTATGTTTGATGTGCTTGTTGTAGCTACGATGCAACCTATTTTGATAGGCCTGGAGATTATTCAAAGTATCTACTCTTTTTTTATCAATTAGTTATAACTATTTCAATTGAGAAACTTTGTATTCATTCTCATCAATGATATTGTGTAATGAATTATATAAGGAAGGTAATTCAATCTTGATAGGAAAATAAATTTCATGCCATAAATAAGAGAGTATGGTCTGGCACCTATTGGGGTGCATGTATTGGTAAATTAGGCCTAGAGAGTAGAAAATAATTACAAATGCCAATCATAACCAAAAGTATTATTGATATTTTTGAGGTTTTGGATCATATTTTGATTAGATGATTCAACTTGGCCATTTCTTTGAGGAAAATAGGTAGCGTAAAAATGTTACTTGATCTGATATTTAGCACAAAGGGATTTGATTTCCTTATTTTTAAAGGAGACACCATTATAAAAAATGGGATCAGAGGGAATGTTAAAGTGTAAAATAATATGTTCAATGATGAATTTTGAAATCTAATTCCTAGTTATGTAATTGAGTGGAATGGCTTCAACCTAATTTATAAAATATTCAATTGTAGTGAGGATATGTTTATTTCCATTTGATGAATCAGGGTTGATTTTCCCTATGAGATCGAGTCCCTATGTGGAAAATGTGCATGGTATAGTGATCAACTAAAGGGGTTGAGCTAGTGCATGAATAATATTGGCATGATTTAATAAGCCACACAATTTTTTACATAAGTACATGCATCAACCTCCATAGTATGATAGTAATACCCTATGCATAGGAGTTTCTTGGTAAGGACCACTCCACTGGTGTGATCCCCACAAATCCCTTCATGTACTTGTTTAAGTACTAATATGAATTCTACCAAAGTTAAATAATGAAGTAGATTTCCATGATATCCTCTATGATAGAGTTTGTAAATGATAATTATATAAAAATAAGTATTATTAATGAAGGCTTTTTGTTTATTATGGGAAAGGTTATAAGGAAGAAGTTTATCATGAAGGTAGGCATATATATCAAAGTACCAAGATGAGCTAGTACCAAAAATATCAAATATCATTTCAGATTCTAAACATTCATGATTTGGACTTAAGAGATGTTAAATAAGTAATTTTTAATGTATAACATGATCTAAAATTGCTATTAGTGAGCCAATTGTTGATATTGCATCGATAATCCTATTATTGGCTCTTGGATTGTATTAGAATTTAATATGTTCAAATCTCTATTTAAGATGGTCCATAATGTTATTTTAAGGAATAAACTTTTCATATTTGGTCTAGTATTGCTCTTTTACCTAATTAATAATCAAGCGAGAGTCTCTATGAACATGTAATTTCTTGATATCCATTTTACTACTAGATAAAACCTTGTAATGAGTGATTCATACTCTACTATATTGTGGGTACAAGGAAAAGTAATGTAAAATAATTTGGGAATGATATCTCCTTATATAATTATGAATAAATTACTAGATCTCGATCCATGAAAATTTTAGGTACTTTAAAATTAAAGGGTCTAGTGATAAGGCTCCTAATAAATGTCACCTAGAGTCATGATTGACTTATTAGAAAAATTGAAAATAAGTGGCATGGTATCTGACAAGGGAGCTTAAACAAGATAATCTATAAGTGCCTAAACCTTAATGGTATTTTTATGTACATATTAAATTTCAAATTTGATTATCATGATCCATTTGTCCATATGATTAGTTAAGACTACTTTAGAAAGTAGGTATTTGAGTGGGTCCACTTTCGTAATGACAATGGTGTTATTTTTTAGCATATAATGTTGTAATTTTAGGGTTTTAGATACCATGGATAAGTAATAATTTTCAAATTATATATAATTATATTCATAAGCAACCAATGTGTGGCTTAAGTAGTATACAACTCATTCTTTCCCTTGATCATTGTGTTGTGCCAGGAGTTCCCCCCAAGGCATAGTCAGTTGCTAAGATGTATAAAAGAAATGAATTTCCAATTGTAGGGGGAACTAAAATAGGTGGATTTCATAGATATTATTTTAATTTTTAAAAATCTTATTGATAATATGTATTCCATGATATAAAGGATGGCATCTATCTACTAATTGAGAAATAAATCATATGATAGATTAAATCTTACCTTACATGTTGTGGAGATATTTGAGATTATAAGGTGGAGGCATTTATGTAATTTCCTTAACCTTGGATAGATTAACTTCAATGCCCTGATGAGAGATTATAAAACCTATAAATTTACCTTAAGTAACACCAAAGATATACTTTTTAGGGTTAAGCCTTACTTTGTATTCAATAAGTCATGTAAATATTCTTCATAATACATCTAGATGTCTTTCTCTAGTCTTAGATTTTCCCATAATAACATCTATGTAGTCATCAAAAATATCATGTATCATGTCATGGAAAAATATAGTTATGACATATTAGTATGTGGCATCAATATTATTGAGGCCAAATAACATCATTTGATAATAGAATGTTCCAAATGGAGTGGTAAGCACTATCTTATTTTGTTATTCAGGTGAAATTTTAATTTGATTATATCTTGAGAAGCCATCCATAAGAGATAGTATCTCATACTCTTCCATGGAATTTACAATCATATCAATTTTGGGAAAAGGAAAGTAATCCTTTGGGCATGCTTTATTGATATATCTAAAGCATTTACATAATTATATTCCTTGTGGATTTTTATTGACTAGGACTATATTGGATATTCACTCTTAATAATTAATAGGATGAATACACCCTACCTCTAATAGTTCTTACAACTATTTATTAACAAGTATGACTATTTGAGGGTGTATTTTCCTTAGATTTTATTTGATATGATTGGCATCATGATATGCAACAAGGTAATCCATAAATAATTTAGGTTCCAAGCCTAGCATATCTAAATAACACCATGTAAAAATATCAACAAACTCCTGAAGGAGGGAAGTGAAAAGTGCATGTTAATATTTAGTGAGGTATGCTCCAAGTTTGATCCACTTGGGATCCAAAGGTGTTCCAATGTTGACTTTGATGGTATCTTCAATAGGTAGTGAGGAACCATCTTCTATAATGTTGACAATGTGGTTCATTGGTCATCATATTCATTTGGGGGCTAGAATGGCTCATCAATTTCACCCAAGTAGGAAGAATCTAAATTACTAAGGTTTGGGAAAGGCCATTTGGTAATTTCATATAGGAAATATTGAGGCAATTGATCAAAGAGTTTATGATCCTCTAAATTGAATCCTAAGTGGTATGAAGTTATGAAACTAAAGGAGATATGTGATTCATATTAAAGAGGGTGAACTTACTCATCTAATGGAACCTAAAAAAATTTCACCACGGGACTCATCTTTTTATTTAATTTTACCTTGGTCCAAAAGCACCTTAAAGAGGTTTTAACTTTGGGACGTCAATGTTTAATTTAATTTTTCTTTATTTATGACCAAGAAAGTTCACCTACTCTCCTAAATAGGACTAGGGTCTAATGTAATAGAAAATCCCCATTTGTGATCACCAAGTGGAAAATTATATTCGAGGCCCAAGAATTTGTAGATTACCTCATCATTCTAAAAATTAATCTTATGGTATATAAGAGTCTTTCTATTCCCAATCAATCAATTGGGAATGATAGAGGAAAAGAGGGGAATTAAATAGCACAATAGTAATGGTATAGATGGTATTAAGGTCAAATATATTGGTATAAAAAAACTCATCATAAATGCTATAATGGAAATCTATGTTTTTTTCATCATTGTCCATGTTAAATGATAAATCAGTGTCACTCTCAAGATCTAAGGGGTCACCCCTAGGTGGGTTGTATCTAATACCTTGAGTTGTTGACTTTTTTGACAATTGATATTGGCTCAATAAGTCCTTGTTATTTTGGCCCCGAGTCTTTACACTTATATTCTTAATTATCCATTATCTTGTTTGGAATAGGATACTTTGTGATTTAGTAGGAGGTGAAAAAATCATCATTATGTAACCATGAATCATCATTGATCTTGATTTGTTTTTTCTCTTGAAAAGTGGTTTTAATGAAAATTGCAAGTCATTTTTGACAAGAATCATCCTTTTTGCACCATTCCATTTTAGTATCTTTCACTTTGGGTCTGCCATATGATTTAGGAATTTTAGGTAGTTTGGATATATGGAAAACATTACTAATTTTGTATTATCCAAGGTCATTGTCTAGAATATTAAAATGATTGGTTGTTGTAATATGTGGTGTATGTGAAGTGGAGGCAAGGGTAACTAGATCCACATAATTTGATTTAGGTAGTTGATCAACTATCTCCTTGTCTTTCTTGGGGATAGGATCTATGCCAAAGTGATAGTTGTAGCTTTCATACTCTAAGTTCAAAATGCTTACAAAATTGATGTGGATGTAAGTCACGAAGAATACTAATTTTTAACCCTGAATGGGGAAACTTGATACACTAATGAATAATACAAGGTACAACATATAATTGATGAATTTATAGTCACCTAAGGAGAAAATTATTAGATATTTATAAATCAATAACATGGAATAAGTATCATGGGTTAGAGTCCCAATGATAATAGGTAAACAAATGGTACCCTAAGCTTCATGTTCATTATTATCATAAGCTTTGATAGTGATGGTATCTAGCTGAAGATTTGCTACTGTGTAACCCAAATTAGGTTTAAAGTTATAATATTTAGCCCTAACCATTGTCTATGAGGATTTTTTAAGCTTTATGTTGGGAAATGATTGCTTCAATGTAAATCAATTTATTATGCAAAGGTCCAAGGGATGACATATCCATTTGATCAAAGGTGAGTTATTGGTATAGATCTAGATAAATTATAAGTGTTTGAAATTTATTAGGCATAATGTCACTTGGGACCTTAGACTAACTTAGAACTTCATTCAATATATTCTTGTGGGAATTTAATGTCCATCAAAGATCTAAAATAGAAATTTGTGTCAGTTTCTTTTTTAATTATTCCATAATATCATAAGCCTTATAATTAATAGGAACATTTGGCTTAGTCTTTTGAGGTGGAGGACCTTGGATGGGATTTTTAGAAGAAGGTGTAAGACCTTGAATGATAACCTTAGAGTGTCAAGTTATGATTGTGAAACCTTGAATCAGTCAAGAGTTACTATAATTAGGAGATGGGGAATGAAAGCCTAAAATGGTCACTCTTGGATGTTGATTTTATTTTGGGACATTATGATCCAAAGGAGGATTATTGGTGAATAGAGGTGGAGGTCATAAAAATTATGATGAATGTCTTTAAATATTATTGGAAATTATCTTAGGATTGATCTTAATGGTAGTAATATGTCCATTAATTATGTGACATACAACATTGTAAATGTAAGGGACACTTTTATAACTAATTTGATTGGAATGAGTGTCTTTACCTTGATTCCAATTTTAATACTATTGGGTATGTCTCTAATTTTGATTATGAGGAGATTTATTCTAATTCTAGTCATTGGCATTACACTACAAAAAAGGGCTTTGATAGATAACCAAATCTTGATCAGATGTCATGGTCACATTATCCAATGTTATCTCACTAATTTAAAGTAAATCTTGAATAAGATGGTGAATTTTCACACATCTATGAATATAATTTCATTTAATTTGATGAGAATCACAAAATTCATTCTCATTATACCAATCAAGTTTAGGATAGTTTTTTAGAAATGGGTTTGATACTAGCCAAATTATCATGTTGGAAGTAAATAGTTTTCTAAAATACCATTTTAATATGTTCATTGAGATTACTAAAAAATAGGTTTTGATAATGACCTATTTTTGGAGGTGTTATTTGCAAAACAAGACATTGAGTAGGTGGGTTTTCTTGAACATCCAGTGGTTTCACTATTTTCACATGATACAATTCAATTACCCCATATCTTATGACATTTTTATTCTTTTTTAATGGTTTAGGATTCTCTATTGTACTTTATTATGCTTGTGCAAGAGCTTGTGTTTGAGCCTTGTTTTGAGTTTATTTCTAAGAGTAAAGATTGATTATCCCTTTATTGATGAGGGCTTGCTCAATCTATATTCCATTGGAAATAACTTCTTCAAACATATTAGCATAAATAAGCTTGAGGTAATGAGTGACATCAAATTATAGATTAGTAGTGAACATTATGGCCAATTGTTTATTAGGGAGATTATGTTGGTTTTGGTTGGATAAGGAGTGCCACCATTGTAAATAACTAGAAAGTATTTCTCCTTTACATTATTTAGTCTAACATAGATCAACCATAGTCATTCCATGTTTGACATGAAAAGAGAATCACTAAAAAATCCTCTTAGACAAGTTATCAAAATTATCAACAAAATTCTTAGGTATATCAAGAAACCATTCTAAGGCATACATAGTCAAATTGTGGGGGAACTGGTGAAGTAGGTATATAGGGATATATACAACTTATTGACATGCCATAAATAATTATTTTATATGCTCCTTGGGATCACCTTTCCCTCTATATTTTTATAATTTGGACATCTCAAAATGATGCAAAAATCTATATGAAGATAACTCATATCAAATGGATAGGAGCATATGTCATCCAATTTAAAATTCTTACAATGATTTCCTACTTGAATGGATGAAACTACACTATTGACCTCTTACAAATACTTAAATGTAGGAATATAGTGAGAGGAAGTGGGCAAATGTTTTTGGGTATTTAAAGGTACAATATCTTGACCTAGATAAAGAGATAATATGAAATATTGAGGAATTTGTACATGATTGAGTCTACCAGTATTATTCATTCTTTGAGTAGAGTTGTACCGTTGATATGGGGAATTAATATTTGTAAGGAACTTACTACTTAGTTTGGACTTTATTTAGAGGAATTGAGGCATACATAGAGGAATTTTGTGTTGGGAATCCAATGAAACTTTTTGGGATTATAGGGGAATCTATTATTAATTCATAGGAATCTATCTTGTGAGGGGAACTTATTATTGGTTAATTGGTACATGTTATATTGAAGAGGCTCCTTACTAAATATAAGAGGTAATTCATTGACTTATAAAAACAAACTATTTATTAAAATGCATTTCTTTAGGATTAATTGACACTTGTTACAATGGAACATTGGTTGCCATGTATTGAAGTGGGGATTAGTTTCCACTTATTAAAGAGAAGGAATGGTCACCACTTGTTGAAGTAGAATATTAGTCTCTAATTATTTAAGTGGATTATTTGTCTCCCTTGTGTATGTGGGATACTTGTAACATGTTTTTATCACTTAGATGGGTTTGTAATTTGTCATTGTAAGGTACTTGTAATATTGGAAGGAGGAGATCATGGATAATATGAATGATGTTTTGTTACATGTTGGACGGTACCTAATGTGGGTTAAAATATGTTATTTGATAGCTATCCACCATATGATAGGTAGAATATACAAGGAGATATAAATTAGGATTAGTCACAATATTAGTTTCAACTATGGGTATGCTAAACATATCTATAATTAATGTTTTTTTGGAAAATGGGTTCAGATTATACATGAGATAGGTAAGCAAATCCATTGATTATTATGTTATAGGATTACACTCCAATAATTTGGGGTTTTAAAATTTCAATGTGGCCAAATATTTAGCTAAAGTATCTATAAATAGATTAACTACTTGTATTTGCAAGGTAATAAGTTGGATTTGTAAGGTAATAAGTTGGATTTGTGTGGGAGGGTAAAATAGTTAATCCTTTCCTTTGTTAGACACTACTAGAACTTGATTTAAAGTTTGATCTTGGCTAAAGGCAACTTGGTTATATAATAATATAATGGGTATTTCTTTGGGTATTCTAGCCAAATAGCATAAATACTCTATGGTAAAACTAGAGGGAAAATTTTCACCTATCTCTAATAATCTAACAAGATGTTCATCTTTGTTGTCAAATAATTTTTGATTAAATTGACATTATTAATATTCATCACTAGGTGGTTCATTAACAAGTTAAATTGGATTAGGTATATGCTCAATCTCAAATGGTATACGTGAAAGGTATAGTTGGTATTATCCTTATTTAACATTAGGTGATATGATCGAAGCTATGGGTTATGTTATTTAATTTCAAAATTGGATGGTAAGATAGCAAGTTATTGTTGATTGTCTTCATCCTCTATGTAGTGATCATACCAATAGAGATTGTAAACTATCTCATCATAAAATGAGGGGTTGTAAATGGCCTTATTATGTGTGTACTAAGGAATCTTTAGGTTTATGATCTTCATATTTAAAATGTTTGGATACCTAAAACTATGTCTTGAATTGGTACATGACTTCACTTGGAATATCACTTGGTCATTAGTTTCAAGGTAATATATTTGGACTATGTTAAGGTAAATGTCAATTTGGAATACAAAAATCAAAGTCATGTTAATTTAAATTTTTAAAATGTGCTTTCTCAAATGGTATGCCCAAATTTTTTGGGAACTATGGTTTCAAGTATAAATGTTCAATGTTTGGACTTTGGACATGTTTTGCATTTGGCCTTGTCTTAAAAGGTTTTAATCTTGAAACTTAAATTTTTGAACAAAGAAAGGAAACTTGACTTATTTGAGACACCTTATAAAATATAGAATGTATGAAGGTTGGAACAATAATTTATCTTGGTTGATAATGGAAAATAAAGATTTGAACTAAGATTTAAACTCTTTACTTCTAAAAAAATTTAGACTCAGCATAATTCGACTAAAATTGGAACTTGGTCATGGAATTGGAATTTGTTTGACCTTGAAAAAAAGGTTGATTTATAATTGGTAATTAGATTTGAATTGAGTTTTGGACTAAAATGAATGGCATAATGGCATAACATGGACAAAAAGTTATATTTTTGGACTTGGTTTAAAATGGAAATTTGGATTAGGACAAGACTTTTGGTTCAAATTGGGTAGCCTAACAACATGGTTTGGACAAGCAAGTTAGGTATTTTGACCAATTTTAATATGTCACTTTTGTTTGACCTATATTTTTGGTAGATTACTACCACATTATGAGTGTATAAAAATGATTTTAATTTGGACTTGGTTTGTTTGATTTCGTCTCGAGTATAAATAAGGTTTTGACACAATAACCAATAAACAACACACAACCATTATAAGGTAATTTAATAACTAACACAGGTTTGCATCACATCCATTGAACATTTAGAATACTCTCCTTGAGAGAGTATTATAAATTTTAAATATTCATTAAATAAATTATTGAAATTATTTATGGTATTTTAACCCCACCCTTCTCTCAAAGGGTTCATATAATTAAGGTGATCTTTGGGGGATGTTACCTTTACCCCTACATTAATGAATGATCCATGGAAAAAGAGTCATCTAAAAAGCAATCCAATAGTGATCCATTTATAAGATGGTCTTGTACCTTTACAAACACTTCAACTGTAAGGATCTTAGTGAAGTGATACTAGATTTGGGGTTTGATTATAATTTTACTTGGCATTTTTAGATGGTCCCTATACCTCATAGTATGTGGAAATAAATCCATAAATGAATAATTTAAATATAATTTAAAATATTTCTCCTTTTGAGGGTACCACACCTTAGCCTAAGATATTGGAAATAACTCTTTGGGGTTACTTTCCTCACATGACAATGTGAAGCACAAAGCCAAGCCTTCAAAATGGCAATGATCCACAATTCTAAAACCTCACTAGAGAAATAAGACTTGGTATGATTTTAAGATGTCATTTCTTAGGTCAACACACCATTAAAAAATTGTAGGAAGGTTATGAATTCCACCCCATATAGTCAAATGAAAATAGGGTATGTGGACAATTCATATAAATGTGCCTTTTGAAACCTCTCTTTCCTCAAGTAAACCATTACCAACTCTCCTTTAAATACCTTGGATCTTCTTCTAACATCCAATATTTCTTTATATTTCTCATTACTTTCCTGCAACTTTCTTCTTACTCCTTGTAACTGTTGCATGTGCTCTGTAAATGCTTTTACATCATCACTAATTCGATCTATAATTAGCAATTATACCAAATATAAAATACCCATAGGATTTATCCTATAAACAATTTGAAAAGGTGACTTTTTGGTTTATCTATTCATTGAACTATTAAATGAAAATTCAGCTTGTGGTAAAGCCAAGTCCCATTACTTTGGCTTCTCTCCCACTATGCATCTCAATAAATTTCCCAAAATCCTATTCACAACTTCTATCTATCCATCTATTTATGGGTGATATGTACTACTGAATTGTAGCTTAGTACCCATCTTCTTCCACAAACTCCTCTAAAAATGACTTAGAAATTTTGTGTCCATATCTAAAGTAATAGTTTTTGGAATACCATGCAATCTCACAATATCCATAAAAAATAATTCTGCAACTCTAGTGGCATCATTAGTTTTCTTACATGCAATGAAATGAACCATTTTAGAAAATTTGTTGACAACAACAAAAATTGAATCATTACCTCTTTGTGTGTTTGGAAATCCCAACACAAAATCCATTCTCAAATCTGTCCATGGCCCTCTTGAAACTGGTAATGGCATGTATAGTCTAGTATTTTGTGTATGTCCTTTAGCCACCTGACATATTCTATAATTTGAAACATACCTTGTCATATATCTCTTCATCTTTGTCCAAAAATACTTTTCCTCCACTCAAGCTATTGTCTTCATCTTACCAAAATGGCTAGCCAAACCACTACTAAGTAATTCTCTTATTATATTGTCTCGTAGAGACCCAACTAGAATGCATAATTATTTACCTTTAAAGATATAACCTTCTTGTATAAGATACTCATCATGAATAATATCTATCCCATCTGTTAATGGATTCCTACACTATTTAGCTATCTTGTCAAAATATGGATCAATATCATATAATTCTTTCATAGCTTTAAATCTAACTACTTCACTCACCATAGTAGCTAATAATGCTACCCTCATACTCAATGCATCAACTACCTGATTCTATTTTCTTGATTTAAGTTTCAACATAAAAGTATACCCTTACAAGAAATAAAACCACTTTGCATGCCTACTATTTAACTTCTTTTATGTATTCACATACTTCAAATCCTCATGATCTATAAATAGTATAAACTCCTTAGGCACTAGATACTACCTAAAATGTCTTAATGCTTGTAAAATTGCATAAATTTCAACATCATAATTAGAATACTTTGTTCTTACCTCATTTAATTTATCATTGAAATATGCTATTGGATTTCCTTCTTAACTCAACACAGTACCAATTCTCATAAATAAAGCATCACAATCAACCTCAACCACTTTGTTAAAATATGGTAATGCTAAAATTTGTCTTTTTGTAAGCTTCTTCTTCAAAAATTCAAATATTTCTATGGCTACTCTAGTCCATGAAAATTCTTTACCTCTTATGCAATCTATTATTGGTGCCATAATACTACTAAATTTTTTAATAAACTTTTTATAAAAAGTTGTAAAACCATGGAAATTCTTACCTCTATAATGCTTTTTGGAATAGACCACTCAAAAATTTCCTTTATCTTTTCTTCATCCATTTTCACACCATCTACTAAAACTACAAATCCCAAAAATACCAAACTATTATGCATAAACCTGCACTTCTTCATATTTTCATACAACTTCTCCTTTCTTAACAAATCCATTACCATTCTCAAATGTTGTACGTGTTCTTCTTGTGTCTTACTAAATATCAAAATATCATCAAAATAAACAACCACAAATTTACCAATATATTCTCATAGAATTATATTCATAACCCCAATAAATGTGTTAGGTGCATTAGATATTTTGAATGGCATCACCATACACTCATATAATCCATCCCTAGTATTGAATACAATTTTACACTCATCTCCTTCACAAATTTGAATCTGATAATAACCACTCCTTAGATCAATCTTGGTAAAATATTTTTCTCTTGTAAGCACATCCATCATATCATCTAAATGAGATATAAGAAACCTATACTTTATTGTAATTTTATTAATTGATCTACTTTACACACATTCTCCATCCTCCATCTTTCTTTAGAGTTAGCAATGATGGTGTTTCACATGGAATCATACTCTCCCTTATCACTTTCTTCCTTAGTAATTCAGTAACCTATTTATTTAATTATGCATGTTCTATTGGACTCATCTTATAATGTTGTTGATTGGGTAGAGCTGATCCTAGAATCAAATCAATGTCATTTTGAATATCCCTCTTTGATGGTAAACCATCTGGTAACTCATCAGGCATAACATTTGTATATTCTTTCAACAATATTGTTGCTTTTGTTTCTATTAGCACCATTTTTGTTGCTTCATTCTTTACTAGTAGTGCATAATAGAAACCTGCTACCTTCATATCTTGGATAAATTATTTAGTACAAAGCATGCTTTCTATCTTAATTTCCTCTGTAAGAGGTAATACAACTACCTTTATACCACCTTTCCAAAAAGTGTATGTGTTCTTTGCTCCATCATGAACTACTTCCCTATCAAATTGCCATGGCCTTCCTAATCACACATGACATGCATCCATCATAATAACATCACACCATATTTTATCATTATAACTCTTACCTATAGAAAACTTGATTAAGCACCTTTTATCTATTATAACTTCATTCCCTTTCTTAAACCATAAAATATGATAAGGATTAGGGTACTTTTCACATTGTATAATTAGTTTCTCAATCATTTCTTTAGAAACCATATTTTCACAACTACCTCCATCTATAATTATTTTGCATACCTTTCCACCCAAAGTACATCTTATTCAAAAAATATTTGATCACAACCATGCATCACCACCTTCTTTATTCTGCACTTGATCCTTCCTTGGAGTGATCATGGTTCTTCTCATCATGAGATTCTCTCCTACATTAGCTGGTGTAACTTTAGTATTTTTCTCTTTTATTTCAGCCTCAACTAGATTTACTCTTGGATGATCTTCCTACCTCCTTTCTTGATCTTGATAGTTTAGAAACTTAAATTTTCTATGCCTTTCTTATCCACATCTATAAAAAACATAAGATCTACATTGATTTAAAAACCATCCTCTAACACCACTATAACCTCATCCTCTTTGAAATCCTCTTCCTCTTTGTTGGTATTGAAATCCTTGCCTATTATCATATTGCCTTTCTACACCACATGACAATTCACCATTGTTGGCATTAAAGCAACCTTTAGTGGTATTAAACCCACTTCATCCCCTTATTGGAGGGGATTTTCCTCTTTTTAGACCAGTAAATGTCTTAAAATGTTGACTATTTTATTTTTCTTCTACCTTCAAAGCTCATTGATAAGCCTCCTCTATGTTAAGTATTCTATGCATGCTTAATTCATTTTGAATAGAAAATTTCAAACCATTTCCATACCTTACAACCACCTTCTCTTCTATTTCATCATGCTCTACTCGTATGGAAAGATTGTAAAATTCATCTATATACTCTTTCATACTATGATTTTTTTGCCTTAAATTCTAAAATCTTCTATATAGGGTTTGTGCATAATCCATAGGAATAAATTTCTCCCTCATCTTCTTCTCCATATTTTTCCATGAATTAATCTTCTCTTTACCTTTTTTTTGTCTCTCTTTCTATAGTTGATCCCACTAATTCATTTCATGACCTTTCAATTTCATTCATGCAAACTTTACCTTCTTGCCTTCTCTCATAGTCTTCCACTCGAATAAATACTCCATGCTATTCATCTAATATATCAACTCCTCTAGTTTTAAAATACCTCCATAATTTGGAACATCAACCTTGATTCCTTCTAAATCTTGAACCATCCTCTCTTTCATCGATAGTATCTACTCTTGTTATTGTTCTTTCTAAATTTCTTCATCATGATCGGTCTTCCTCATCACCACCTTGTCTTCTTTGTTGAATGGTGTTAACCTCTATTAATTATTGAACTTACCTTTGTATATATTGTATAGTCTAGTTCATTTGTGCCATACCTCCTCATCCTCTCACCATTCTTTACTGCTCCAAGATTTAAACTTGCTCTGATACCAAATATTAAAAATAAAAACTAACAAGAAAAAAAAAATTACCAATAGGCCAAGATCTTGAAACAATACTCAAAATTTATTTGTATTGATTGATTGAAATAATTACAAACCCAAACCATGATTAAATAAGCCTCAACTAAAAAATTAGTGTTTACATGCAAAAATTCTAAAGAAACTAACATCTAAAATAAAGCTTCTATTTTTAGTAGATGATATTTTAAGTAAGTCACATATGCAAGTGCGTGTAGCTCCAAAAATATATCAAAATATTTTAAACACTAAAATTATCTTATGGGATGAAATTCAACTAAAGTTTACTTTTGTTTCTAAAAATATACAATTTCTAAAAATATAAAAATCTTGAAAAAAACTATTAAACTAAATTTTTAGACCCTATTTTTTTTGCATTAGAACTCAAGAGGGCCAAAACCCTTGTTAAAATAATAGCTCAACTACAAAATGAATGGATTGGAATGAGATATAAACATCCTTTGATCTTGGTAAATGTCCCCTATGAGTTCACATGGATAGGTATCCACCCCTATCAAAATTTTAAATATGAAATGAAAAAATAAAAATAATACAAAAGGCATGTTGATACTAATAGTATTATTATAATAGATGAATTTTTTTACATGGGAGTACAATTGCACTAGACTCCTAAGACCCCTATAGCTCAATAAACAAGTTTTTTTATAATTAAATGATTTTTATACAATTTATTTCCTTAAAAATATATATATATTTAAATGATTAAACATTATAGAAAAAAGTGTTTCATCATTTGATCTATATTTTCTTTTGAATCTTGTGCTCGGGGACCACCTACATCCAAAAATTGGACATGCATTAGAAAGGACTTGTTTTTAAAGGAACGGTCATAAATATATATGGCACCATGATACATTGAGGTATGGGAAAACCTAATAAATGAAATTCCTATTAATAGAATATGAAAATGTGTTGAATCACATAAATGGAGTAAAAATAATTAGGTATCCATTTTCACTAATATTAATGGGAAGATTACCTTCTATACAATAAATTAACACTATTCTCAAAGAGATAATTTAGTAGAATATAATATATTTTAATATATTTATAAAATGCATTAAATAGATATCCAATTATAAGAAGTGTGAAGGTGTTTAATGACTTACAATATTATACATATAACTAGATACATAAATGTTTTTCGATCAAAATACAATTATATTGCTTGGAAAAAGGAATTAATCTCCCCAAAAAATGTTAATATAGTTGGGAACTCAATAAGGCCAAAACCCTTGTTAAAATAATGTCTCAACTATAGAATAATGAATGGATTGGAATGAGATACATGCCTGCAAGTCATTAGAGATGATGGGACTACAAATTATCTTATCTATTATTAATAGAAATCAAGTAACATTTTTCCTCCTCTGTGAACTTTAAGTTTGAAAGTGGATTTGTGTGTTTTAGGTATATATTAAATTATAACTACTCTAGGTAGCTTCCTACTAGTTAATGTGGTTTGGGATTTTATAATAATTTAACTCTTGACTATTCTAGGTAGTTACTGACTAATACATAAAATATTTATATTGTTCCAAATATTTAGCTCTGGACTATTTTAGGCAACTTACATAAATAGATTGGTTTACGTATACATAAAATATTTTTAATTATTTAATACTTACTAACACTTCCTTTCTTATAAGAACCCATCAAGTCTTAATCTCTTTGAGTGCATGCCTTAAATGGTGCACTAGGAAAGTGGTGGGTAGACCTTTAGTGCTTCACAAGATTGTTGTTCCCTATATCACCACCTAAAACTAATATAAACCCCTCTTATACATTTTCCTAAGGTTTGAAACCTCACTCCCATGTTTCTCTAATAAATTCACCACCTCAAATAGCCCCTACCTAAGCAAAACCTCTTTTTACTAGTTTCTAAATGTATTCAAATGTGTTGACCTAGTTTTGGGAATAACACATTACGGGACTAAGTCAGCCTAGGCCAACTTAGTTTGAAACCTAGTGACTCTATTTTACAACTAACAAGGTCAACTAGGTTGACTGTGTTAGATAATTTTTTAAAATGTCTTAGGGTCTAATCAAGCTATATATACCCCTCTTTCACCTCATTTCTAATAGATATAATCATTCATTTATGCTTTTTTATCTACATTTATACCATTATGCTTGAAGAGTCATTTTTATGGTTTCATGCTTCTTGGAGGAGAAATTTTATCTTGTGAGAGCTTGAGATTCACTAGGAGGTCCATGTCTAGACTATAATCCATTGTCTATCCTTAGTTTATTCAATAATACACAATAACCTCTTTCAAATCACCATTGGCCAAGGTAGAGGTTGAGGCTCGATGGGTTTATCTTCAAGGTAAGTATTCATAACTCTTACTCTTTTATTTTAGTAGATATATTTGCATGAATAATAGAAAATGAATGTATTCTCTCTCCTTTCTTAGGATTACTTCTACATTGACTTGAGTAGATTTTTAATTTATATGTTTATTATTTATGTTTATACCCCATTTTTGCCACAATATTTAGTGAGTGATAGATTATATTTACATTATTATTGTATTATTAGACCTAGCTAGGGTTATTATGTGGTGTTGTTTGACTAGAGTCTTTATAACCTTATATAGTCATATTATATGATAAGATATCCCTTAGGTAGGTTTAACATATCCATATTGGTCATGACCCTGATTATCTAAGTATATCATTAATGGTATAGTTAGCTAATTTATCTTCTCTAAGTTAGGATTTATTTGTATATCACCTTCACTTTTACTTGCATACATTTTGGTGAACTTGATGCAAATATAACCCTTATATATATATTTTTTTATTTTTTTCATTTAATAATCAACTAGATAAACTCTTATTGACCCAATTTAACATTTTTTAAGTAGGTTTTTAAACTAGGTTGATCTTGTCTACCTAGTTCTATAGTTTTTCACAAGTTTTTTATTTTATAGTTAACTTGGTTGAGCTAGTCAAACTAGTTACATAGTATTTTTTAGGTTATTTATCTACAATCAACTATGAAAATTAGTCATGCTAGTTGAACCAATTCATTTATACAAATTTTCAATTTAATTTTTAACAAATTAAGTCATCTTGATTGACCTAGTTCATTTTCTATGTTTTTTAAAATTTCACTTTCAGTTTCAACAAACTATTTCATTATAGTCGACCTAGTTCATTTTCTAAGTTTTTAAAATTTTCATTTTCAGTTTCAAAAAACTAAGTCATTCTAGTCAACCTAGTTATTTTTATATGTTCTTAAAATTTTCACTTTTAGTTTAACAAACTAAGTTATTCTGGTCAACCTAGTTTATTTTTTATGTTTTTTAAATTTTCACTTTTAGTTTTAACAAACTAAGTCATTATGGTCGACCTAGTTGATTTTTTAATGTTTTTAAAATTTTCACTTTCACGAAACTAACAGGAAACTAAGTTGTGTTGGTTGACCTAGTTCATTTTTTGTGTTTTTAGTTTTTTGCCTCTACATGACTATGTCGATCTAGATGAGTTATATTCATTTCTAGAACTTGAACTTTCTCAATAGATTAAGTCAGCTTGGTTGACCTTATTTAGTGTTTAGGTTTCTTCTTACCTACTTAGCATCTCAATTTTGTCAATTAATTTAGTTTTCATCTTTAAAGATTAATAATTTATAGTTTTCTTATTGTTTTTAACTACCTAGTCTTATTTAATTATGATTTGATATTTTCAACCTCTAATTAGTAAATAGCATTGCATAATTAATTATTGAGATCAACACCTCACTTATATTATCACTTCAAATGAAACTATTGAATTCCTTCCTTCATGTCTTATTAATCCCAATCAATCACTACATAATATAATATAGTTGAGGTTCTTCATATTATTCCTCCTCATAATACTAATGTTGAGAACCCTTCACATAACAATCCATTCCCTACTACCAATATATGGAATGATCCTCCTACCAAACCTAACATTCCACCTCCTACCACTATCAATCAAAATCCCCCCATTGATACAACTCAAATTCTTGCAAAAATGATTCAACAAATGAATGTTATGCAAATAATTACTAATTCCCAAATGATGCAAATGTAATCTCAACTTTTACAAATGGTTGTTAACCACCTCAAGTCATTATGAATCAATGAAATTGGAATCCTCCTCTTCTTAGAGATTCCAATGGTAATTTCATCCCTCAACCTCTTTTTCATAGCAAAATTCTTCAACATCTTCAAAATGAACCTTTATCTCCATTCATTATATTCACAGACCTTGGAAACATCTCTTCAAATATCACATATAATGGTGATAAAGAACCCACTACCTTTCTTAAATATTTTAGTAATCTCTAAAAGGAATGTGTCCAACTAACACCTTTGATACCACTAAGCTCTTAGATAAAAACTTTATTGGTGATGTACTTGAATGGTATAATCAACTTCCTCAACATTTCATTACATAAATATAAGATTTAGTTAATGCTCTAGTGAAGGAATTATAACATAATTACCTTCCTAAAAATTACCTTGGCCACTTCATCAATGCCAAACAACTTCCTAATGAATCTAATCACACTTTCATCAAATGATGGAAGTATATAGATCATAAATTTGACCATAACATAAATGATGATACTCTCTTAAAAATATTTTTTATTGCTCTTGAATCCGCTCTTCAATACAAATTCCACATATTTTCTCCTAAAAATTTAGATGAAGACTTAGACCAAGTAAAAAGCTAAGACTTTTTTATGACTCAATTTGAATATCCTAAATCAACTACTAAGGAACCTTTCCCAAAATTTTATCATAAAATTTATTCTTATAAGCCTCCCTAAACTCAAAATGTAGCATCCAATTCAACTAATTTTAACACCACACACTCTTCATTGATTCTAAAACAACTTAATAATAAATTTCAACCTCTAAACCCATGAATTTTTATCCTTCCAAACCTCTTAATAATGGTATAATCTTGAGAATTTTTGTTAGTGTCATGCTAATATAGGCCATTCCCATGATGCTTGTCATGATACTCACCAATTTATTCTTTCTTCTTTGTTTGTTCTACATTTCAATCTTAATACTCTAAAAAACTGATGTTATCAAGACTATCTTCATGCATCATAAATACAATCTTAAGAATCACGTCAACATCACATACCTAATGATAAATTATAATTACCCCATACCTCCACCTCATCTACTAATTTTATCCAAATGATAGCTAATCCTTCTTACTACAACAATAAAAAAGGATAGATAATATGAAATATTCAAACAGGTAGTTGCATTGTCAATCCATAACTTTTTAGGTCACATGAACCCAAAGAACACCTAATTAAAATTCCTACCCCAAAGTGCATCATACATGTTCTTCCTTTACCTTATATACCTCTTCATACCTATCTAACACATCCTATTTCAACTTTAACATCCTAAATATCCAACATACCAACACATTTACATGTCTCTAAATGCACCTACCAACATAATATAGCTCATTCTAATAGCTTGGCTTCACCTCATTCCATATCACATGTTGGGGAATCTTGTGATACCCATCAATATATCCATTTACCCTTTGGGGAATCATACAATGCCTAATATTATTCTACATCACATAATAATAAAAAAATTCAACTTCAAGAAACCTTTTTAGACACATAATCTTGTATTTTACATGTTCACCTTTGATATAGACATTATCATATATTTTTATTATTATGTTTGTCTCATGCTTATTTATTTTTGTGCGCTTTATTTAATTTAGATTCATTTTACTTACACCATTATTTCCTTTGGATTATTTGGTTTTATTTCTCTTTATAGTTTGTGAGTTGCGTTATAATACCTTGGATAGGACTAGGTTTTCCTCACAAACATACTATACTAGAACCATTATTTCCTTTGGGTTATTTAGTTTTATTTTACTTCATTAACACCATTGTTTCCTTTTTGGTTACTTGATTTTATGACATCTAGCCTTTATTTCTTTTATGTCTCTCAGGTATCATTTTAACTATTTATGTCATTATTTTCTTTGATAGATTTATGATTATGTGACCATTATTTACATTAACCCTCTTTTGGGATGACTATTTACTTTCCCCCCTTATTCAGATGATCATTTACTTTCCACCTCTTTTGGGATGAGTATTTACTTTCCCCTTTTTTTGGTATAACTATTTACTTTCCCACCTCTTTTAGGATGACTACTACTTTCATTGGTTCTTGTGATAGATCCTTTATAGGTTAGTAATAATTTCTCAGTGAAATGATTATCATAACATAGCCCCATTCCTTTCATAGCACTATTACCTCCTTGTGATCAACTACGAGCATATTCATAATTGTTTCACTTATTACATGGATGGATATCTCATGATCCCTATCTTTCCCTTATTTCCTTTCATTTGAGCCACACATAGGTCAGTTTTGAGATTACACACTTACTTTTTGGAAAGTCTAAGAGTCTCTAGACACCTTGATCTATGGGATCCTTTACTCTAATGACCAAGTGTAAGATCTCTTATGTTAATCACATAATTGACTAATGATTGCTTCTCTAAATACATATGGGAGGAATAGAAAAATCCAAAAGAGTTAAAAGCAAAATCATAAAAGAAACAAAAGGTAAAAGCAATCTTAAGAGTCAAATCACACAAAAAGATGTGATCTATATTTAGCACATCTCCTATTTTAATCAAATATCAAAATCCATAGTTGGTATCATGATATAAACAAGGTCCTTTAGGGTGCAATAGGATAGTAAACTAGGATAAGAGGGCTCATTGTATCATGTATTATATAGTGATGCCTACTTTTCAATATAATTATTGAATTTTTGTAGTAGAATGATGACTTTATAAGGGGTCTTGAGGAATGGATAACACATTATGGGAAGGTAGGTTCATTTTAATTTTCATGCATATAGGCTTCACGGGATGATTTATGTACTTCACTTGTTATCCCAAGCTTTATTTTCATTAGTCAAAGTGTCTTAAGTCCTTGTTGTTGATAGTTTTTAGCCTTGCTCACTTGCCTAGTGTGTTTCATTCTTGCTAAGTATTTTCACATCACCTATGTGGTACCTCACATTCATTATTAATATCATATTTTACTTATATTCCCCTTGTTGGATATTACTTTTAGATGATCACATCCTTGATCATATTTTCCTTATTACACCTCTTGGTTTATATTTTATGAGTTGCATTGTAATACCTTTGATAGGACTAGGTTTTACTCACAAACACCCTTACACCATTTTATTACAAAAAAATCTCATTGTCACCATAGTCATGTCATTACTTAGTTATGATTTCATAAATTTTATCTTAGAACAAGTACTAAGTTTTGAGTTGGCATCCTTTATAGATTTGGATTCATCTATCTATCATGTTCTTGTGTGATTTTTTGTGGATTTCACTTATCCTACATAGGAAAATTTACATCCTTACATGTTTTTATTTATGTATGAATTGGCATGATTGTTTTAAATCTTGAATTATAATTAATTATAATAATTTATGCTTCCTTCATATTCATTTGAAATACTTGCATTACATCTTGATTTAAATTTATTTTTTAGTCATTTATGCTTTTTTATGTTTAATTTGACATGCTTATCTTACATAAGGTTATATTTCACTTACATATCTTTTTTATAGTTTTCTTGCATTTATATTTCATTTGTCATTTATGTTTTACATGATTCCCAAATCGATTTAGTATGTTCTACATTCATTTTTGTCATTTCATGTTTTACATTCTTCCCAATTTCGACATTCATTTTTTTCATTTCATGTTTTACATGTTTCCCAACTTGATTTAGCATGTTCCAAATTATTTTTTGTCACTTATGTTTTACATGCTTACCTAATTTAGTGTGTTATACATTAATTTTTCATTATTTTTTCATTTACATGCTTGGTCTTTTGGTTCTAACCTTACCTTAAAAATACTAGTTTGCCAAAATTTCCAAGTAATTTAATTATTTTTTAGAGTTATTCATTTTTACTTTAGCCATCCTACATACACAGGAATTGATTCTATTATTAGTTTTATATCCCTAGGGTTACTCAAATACAGGTACTACACCTTCCAAAATCAAGACTAGGATATTTGCATGTAGTCATTCAGTGGAAAAGTAAGTCAAGATATGTGTTGTCTCCAAATCTTTCACCATAGGATAGGTTGTTCAAGCCTTTTCCAGATTTGGAAAACATGGAAACATTTATAAGTATGTGGGTGTACCTATATTGGAAATGAGACTCTAGATTTAAGGGCTAGCTCCTTGAATACATCATGCACTATTTATCACTTAAACTACTACTTATGGGGGAAAAGAGTTAGATAAATGCATAAATTGAACCTACTCTAAAAGAGGTGATGCACTAAGAATGTCTTCCACATGACCATCATATTTATACCATGATGAAATAAAACATATAGACCAGTTATCTAAGCTTTAATAGGTTATAACATGATTGTTTTAATATAGAGGTGAGATGTGAACACCAACATAAGGAAAATGAATCAGAGGGTATATTTCACACTCCAAGGATAATTGTACACTTGAAAAAGCTTTACACACTAGAATACACTCTATATGACCTATTAGACTAGGAAATCTTAATCAAACATGAAATGATAAGGGAAAGAAGGATTAGAATTATCACTTCTCATCATCATACATCACTTGAAAACTTAGATAATTATTCAAAACTCAGAAATAGACTTGTATTAAAATTCAAAGGAAAATTATAAAATAAATCTAATAAGGCTTCACCATATATGGTGTGGTACCATTTATAAGGGTAAAAATGGCATCTAATTATAGTATTCAAGAGAGAAAAGTCACAAAAAATAAGTCACAAAAGGGAATAAAATTAGTTCAACCTCATTTGAACTGTGGTTGCAACTACTTCTACAAATATGCTCATTCAAGATTCTTGATTGATCTGGGCTACTTCAAGTGGTTGGATAGCTACATTTTTATTTCATTGATGATCCTTAATGGTTAAAATGATAGGATAAAGTGGTTATAAGCTAAGTTATTATATGAATTAATTTAGATCAATCAAATCCATCTATTATAAACTTGTTCTAGTGCTAACTGATCCAAACTAGTTTGTCATGATGTGTTCAATGGAGAAAAGAGGTCCCTTTCATGCAGTTGGTCCTAGAGATGAAGCCATTAGAGCCTATGTGTATGCCTTCATATAATCCACAAAATTCTATCTCTTTTTCTAACTGGATCATGATTAAACTAGTCTCCATGCTCATGGGTCTACTATAGATGGAAAACCAATCTCAAACTATTGGTTTTCCTGTTAGGTCCAAATATACTATGCACAATTCCTTATAATAATGGTAAACATAGTTACAAAAATGAACCTACAAGCCATAAAAAAATTTAACTAGAGGTCCACACTAAACTCCAATGGTGGTCCTTTATATTCCATTTACCTGATTACATCACTTTGACCACTCCATGGTGTTTGAACCAGCTTCAAAGACATCAGGATGAACCTACAAAACCTTGTTACCCTTGGTCAAAAATGGCTTCTCAATATTCATAGAAAAAATTAGGCTTTAATTTATTCTAATTAGCCATCTAAATCTGACTCAACTTGTTGACATATTGACTTATCTTGCTTTGTTGATTTTGATCTATATGAATGCCCATGAGTCATTGATTCTCTACCTATTGAATGCATTGTTGACACTTATCATGAACACATTTAATTTTGAGATTCACTAAACCCTTTGACCTTAACTCACTATTAGATCTAGATGTATGATGTAATGTAGACTATTAGATAAATTGGGACCTACTGTGTGAACTCTAATGGCTAGTTTATGAATCTTAAAATTGATGTCCCATGAATCACATTTGACATCTTACATAATGTATTTAACATCCCATAGATAGTAAAATTTAAGCACAAATAGATCTTTTAGTTTATTTATTTTTATGTTAGTGAGAATGTCTTATGTTTTAGGTCCAACTTTGAAGGCTTATAACTTTAAGCACAAAAGTAATGGAGGCACCCAGCTTTCAGGGGATGTTCTTGATAATAAAAAAGATAAACCCATTTTGATCTAATGGTCCTAGGATATTTTTAAGAGAGTCTAAAAAAATTCTCAATTTGACTGCTCCATTCATTCCCATATAATTCCCTGATGATGGTCTAGTTCATTTGGTGAAGTATGGGAAACTTATCACAATTTGACTAAGGAGCCAACTTTAAACATGCATAACTTCTACCATGTTTTGGTGGATGATATGAAACTTATCACGTATAAACTAGAGACCAAGATGAACAAACCTATATGATCATTTTATCTTGAAACTGCTACACATGTGAGATATGACCTTTTTGATATTCTCACTTGACTTTATTTTAGCTCCTTGTAAATTGGCTAAGTATGGAAACCTATTGGATTTTGACTGAGAGGCCAATTTTAGATATTCATATATTCTATTTAACTTAGGTAGATGACCTATAACTTGGTGTATAGATTGTTGGGGATAATGTGAATAGACCTAAATGATCAATTCTCCCTGACTTATCCACACATGGTAATTATGATGTCAAAAAAATGCCTACTTAAAATTTATGCCACTAGACCTAAGATGTCTAAATGAGCATAATGAAAAGCTAGATGAATACTAAGAGCTTCCTAAGTCATTCCAAGAAATCTTAATATCTCATAGGGTCTCTACAACACTTTCTATTTATCCATTAGTAACCTGATCTATGCACTAATTGCATTAATCACCATGGAGACTTGTCACTTTTATATATAACTCTAAAATGGTCCCTTAGACACCAAATGTCATAAGGACCATGCTAGATCATGAAAAAAACTTATAATGACATATGAAATGACATCAAATGAGATGCAACATACCGTATAACATTATGAAAATCCCTTATACAATATTCTAACTATAGGGGGTTGACCCATTTTGGCCTGTGGGAAAAAATAGTCACAAGTATATAGGTTAGACATATAAACTACCTTTAGAACACACCAAACAATATAAAATAATATGAATAAAACATAAAATATAAATACACATGTTCTTCAAAAGCAGTCATTGAAACATAACATAGACAATAATAGAAACACACACCTATTAAAATATTAAAAAAATATACCTACTGAGGTGAAACGTCTAGTCATACCTTAACTAGGGTCAAAAATGGTTCCCATGGCATCTTTATCACTCCATAAAGGTAGCTTAGCATGAGGAGCATGCTCATCACCAATCACTTGCATATGTAGGTGGTAAAGAAGCCTATCACCTTTGAATTTTATTAGGTCTACAAGTGAATTATCTGGGACCTTCATGAATGATATTTCTTTCTCTCTAAGATCCTTGGTTGGAGATGCAATCCTATCGATCATTTTCCTATCTGATATACATTCCTCAGACTGTAGAATAAGAAAGATGATATTTACCTCAACCTTTCTATCTTCATGCACATGATATACTTGATGCTTAGGAGTATCAATTTATTATTATTTATTTTAAAACACCTATGAAAATGGATTAATTCTAGATGGATCTCCTTTAGGCACAATAACTTCTACCTTGACCTCACTAGGTACCTCTAGAACTATAGGCTCTTGAATAATAGATTGATGTCCATGTTCCTTAACAACATGCCCTTTAATTTCATAAATTATATAAAACTTGAGAGCCTAATCATTAGTTTCATAAATAAACACATCAGACATACATTTCTTGGGAGAAGAAAGAATATTACCAATCTTGTCAAATTCTTGACATATGGCCTATCTTATCTATAAGTCATCCTCTTCTTCTTCATGAGTGTCACCATCTAGAGAATATTCATCAATATTAGGAATTGAAAAATAATTCTTCCCAATATGGTACTCAATTAGGTTCATTAACCTATGATCATCATACTCATGAATCATATAGTTTCACTTAGTAGCATGAGAATTTTTTACGCTTACCTCAGCTTCTTCAAAAAGCTACTCATGCATAATGTAAGTCCCAAGGTCAGTCTACTTAAATTATGAATAAGGGTCATGCCCATATGAATCTACATAATACTCATACAATAATAAATTAGAAACTCCATTAAGTTTAGAAGCTCCCCCATCCACATTAGGCTCCTCCTTTCATGAACAATGCAATTCAAGTTGGAACCTTCTTCAAAGTAAGGTTCAATATGTAAACCTACAAGAGGCTATGTCCTAATTATCACCTTAGCCCCATACCTTATTCTAAAATCCAAGAATAACTAGTTAGCTGAGAGATAACCACCTATCTTGGTTGTGAAGTCCCTTGATAGGTAGATTGCAAAGTGAGTTGGGAGGTCAACAACAACTATAACTTGAAGGATAAGAAAGCTAGGATAATCATGTAAAAAAACCTTTAGGTTTTTGATCATCCCTATGGTCTTATCAAGTTTAACATATATAAATATCACTCATTTTCTATGAGGCTCATATTTTAGGCCCAACTTATTAGCTACAACTTTGGGCATGATTGAGGTAAAGGCTTCATTACCAATTATGCAATTGTGAACCAATTTATCACCCATTATGAGAGTGAGGTAAAATGGTAGAGGATTATTAGTATTATTATATGGTTAAAAAATAGTGTTAGGATCATTTACAAAGACAACATGACTACTAATTTGATTTGAAGATGAAGGACTAGTAGGAATATGGGTCAATTACTTTTGTAACAATTCTTTTTGGCTAGGCATATAAAGGATATCCCACAAGGAGATAGATGCTTTGGTACTTTTCAAGGAATCCACTATTTTTATAACATTAGTACACATTTTATTGTGTCCTTAGAGGTAAATAATTAATTTCAAATTTAGGAATAGAGACACTTTAAATAGACCTTGCCATATTTTAACTTGTTGGAGGTATAGGAGATTTTGGAACTGTCACACTTGTAACCATGCCTTACTACCTTGTAGGAGGATTGGATGAGCCTGTGGGCATTCTGATATCACCTCCTAGAGCCTTAATCTTGGAACTTGTATTATCTACAATATAGGCTCCTTTATTTATTATGAAAGTGTCTTCAACTATGAAATTGGTGAAGATCTCTCCTTGAGGTTTTCAATCTTCATTAACTTACATCATCACCTCATCTTCATTTGATATGACAGGATTAACTACCCCTTGAGCCACCAAAGCTTGTTACCTATTTTAATTGGCATCCATGTATTGGTATTACTTCCATTCTTATCCTTTCACCAAATTTATATAAACTAGTACCATCTCCTTTGCATTGTTGGTAGAGTTAGGATTGTATGCATTAGCAGGCCTATTGGGATTAGGCTACCATTAGCTTCTTCCTCTTCCATATTGTTGACCATATTGTTACTAATAGGGGTAAGGGTTATGATAGGCACCTTGTTTCACATTATCTTATCTATTTTGAGCCCTAATGCTAGTAACTTTTCTTTCCAATCAACATTATTTTTTACTTGCCTAGGAACCACCTTGGTTTTGGTATTGGCATTAGGAACTCGGGATACATCTATAACATTAGCAAAATCATGAGATAAAGAAGGCATACTAAATTTAGGTAGAAATTTTCTAGCTTTTATGATATTATTTTCATCTTTGATAGAAATTTCATATGCTTTAGGGAGGGTGGATCCTCCCATAGATTGAAGCATGATAGTAATTTCAGTCTTAATCTCTCAAGTAAGTAGGGAACACAAAACTAACAAGTGGTGTTATAAGAGGAGGAAACATATGAAAAGTCTTATGAAACATTTTTTTGAAGTCATGCATTATTTATTTGAGTCCCCTCTTTATCACATTGAGTTGTTGTATGAGAAAATCATGGTCACTTTCATTTCCAAATCTAAAAGTCAGTGACACACCAAAATCATCCCATTTTGTGATGCATCCACCTTAAAGACTCCTATACCAATCAAGATCCTTCCCTTTAAGGTACATGGAAAGGAGTATAATGGAATTTTCCCTCAAATAATATTGTTGAAACTACAAAATTTAGAAACATCTCTAATGTTCTCACTAGGTGTGATGTGACTCTCACCATTGAATGTGGGCACAACTTTTGTGGCATTAGAAGGGATGTCATCATATGCATGAATTTGGATTGGGTTATTAGTGTTGAAGGAAAGGAGAGAATGAGATATATCCATGTCTTATTCTTTAATATTTTCAACTTCTTTAGCCTCTTTCACCTCTTCCTCCCTAGTAAAATCTACTCATTCTTCAAAGGGAAGATGAGGTTGTGGATATTAAATTACAATAGGGATTGTAGGCTAGATGGGTGGATTAAAAGGATTGGATGTTCTAGTAGAGGATGACCTAGCAAGGACCATGAATTATGGGGCAATTTTATAATAAAATAATGGTCTAAAATCAAATTTATTTTGAGGAGTCACCAAATGCTGAGTAGTACACCAATTTATAGCTAGTGTTTGTCAAGACCAACATTCACCTCTTAAAAAGTTATCTTGAAGATAATGGGTCCCACTAGGCATGCTAGAATTTTTGTCACCAAATATTGTACCATAAGAGAGTTTGTTAAATCCTTTTCTATATTTGGGAAACATGGGAACATTTCTAAGTATGTGGGTGTACCTATATTAGAAATGAGCCTCTAGATGTAATGGCTAGTTCCCTAAATATATCATTCATTGTTTATCACTTAAAATACTAATTAATTATGGGGGGAAAGAGTTAGATGAATTCATATTTTGAAACTACTCTAAAAGAGGTGATGCACCAAGAATTTCTTCCACATGACTATAATATTTCTACCATGATGAAACAAAACATATAGACCAGTCTGTAAGATTTAATGGGTTCTAACATGAGTATTTCAATATAGAGGTGAGATGTGAGAAACAACACAAGGAAAATGAACCAGAGGGTAGATTGCACACTCTAAGGATAATTATACACTTTAAAAATATTTACACACTATAATACACTCTATATGACCAATTAGACTAGGAACATTTTTTCAAACATGAAAGGATAAGGGAAGGAAGGATAGATAATTATCACTTATCAGCATCATACATCACTTGTAGACTTAGACAATTGTTCAAAACTCATAAATAAACTTATATTAATGTTTAAAGGTAAAATATAACATCAATCTAGTATGGATTTGCCATACATGGTGTGGTACCATTTACAAGGTTCAAAATGGTATCTACTTATAGCATTTGGTAGAGAGAAGTGGGAAACAAGAAGCCCCAAAAATTAATCAAATAAATTCAAACTCATTTAAACTGTGGTTGTTACTGCTTCTACAAATATGCTCATTTAAGCTTATTGATTGATCTAAACTAATTCAAGTGGTTTCATTGTTACATTATTCTTTTATTGATGCTCCCTGATGGTTGTAATGGAAGGATCAAGTGGTTGTGAACTAAGTTATGTCATCAATACAATTATAATAATCAAATCCATCTATTAGAAACTTATCATGGTGCTAACTACTCCAAACTAGTTTGTCATGATGTGTATAGTGGAGAGAAGAGGTCCATTTTATGTAGTTGGTTATAGAGATGAAACCATTGGATCTTACATATATGCATTCATGGAATTCCATTAAAATTCCATCTCTTATTCCAATTTGATCATGTTTGAACTAGTCTCCATGCTCATGGGTATACTATAGATGGAAAACTAATCTCAGACTATTAGTTTTCCTATTAGGTTCAAATAGACTATGCACAAGTCCTAATAATGGTGAACACAATTATATAAATGACCCTAAAAGACATAAAAATGTCTAACTAGAGGTAGACACTAAGTTATAATGGCTATCCTTTATATTCCTTATACCTGACTGCATCACTTTGACCACTCCATGGTGTTTAAACTAGCTTTCATGGCATCAGGATGACCCTATAAAACCTTGTTACTCTTGGTCAAAAATGGATTCTCAACCTTCATCAAAAAACCCTAAGCTCAAATTTATTCTAATTGGATGTCAAAATTTAACTCAACTCCTTGGCATATTAACTCATCTCACTCTATTGATTTTGATATATATGAATGCCTGTGAGTCATTGATTCTCTACCAGTTGAACATATTTATTCACACTTGTCATGCACATAATTGATTTTGAGATTTTTTTACCACTTTGACATTCAATCACCATTATATCCAAATATATGATGCAACATAGACTGCTAGATCAATTTTTTAAACTCTAATGGTTAGTTTATAAAGCTTAAAATTGACATCCATTGGATCGTATTTGACATCCTATAGAACATATTTGACATCCCACAGACTATCAAATTTAAGCATAGATAGATATTTGTAGTGTCTTTATTTTTACATTAGCATGAAAATATTATGTCGTAGGTCCAAATTTAAAGGATTATAACTTGAATCACAAAAGTCATGGAGGCACCAAACTTTCATGAGATGTTCTTAATACTAGAAGTGATGAACCCATTTTGATTTGTTGGTCTCAGGATATTTTAAGTGAGTCTAAAAAATTCTCAATTTGAATGGTTCATTCCTTCCCACATGACATATTGATGATGATCTAGTTCATTTGGTTAAGTATGGAAAACTTAACAGAATCTGATTAAGGAGCTAATTTTGAACATGCATAACTTCTACTGCACTTTGATAGATGATCTAAAAATTAGAGCATAACAACTAGGGACCAAGCTTAATAAAAACATATAATAATTTTATCTTAAAAATTCCACATGTGTGAGATATGGCCTCTTATATATGCTCAGTTCACTTTATTTGAGCTCCTTGAAAATTGGCTAAGTATGGAAACCTAGTAGATTTTGATTGAGAGGCCAACTTTGGATCTTCATATCTTTTAATTTTCTTACGAAAATGACCTATAACTTGGCACATATGTTTTTGTGACTAATGTTAACAAACCCAAATTATCTATTCTCCCTGACTCATCCACATGTGGCAATTATGACATCAATAAAGTGCCTACTTAAAATTTCTACCCTTAGACCTAAGATGTCTAGATGAGCATAATGAAGAACTAAATGAATACCAAGAGTTTCCTAAGTCATTCCATGTACTCTTAATATAATATAGGTTCACTAAAACACTCTCCATCTATGCATCCATTAGCAACTTTATCCATGCTCTAACTACATTGATTACCATGGAGACCTGCCACTTGCATATATGACTCTAAAATGGTCCCTTAGACACCAAATGACAAAGAACCAAGCTAGACTATGACCAAAACTTAGAATAGAATATGAAATGATATAAAATGAGCTAAAAAATACCCTATAAAATTATAAAAATCCCCTATATAAGATTCTAACTATAGGGGCTTGATCCATTTTGGCCTATGGGGAAAAATGGTCAATAATATGTATATGGTACTTTTAGTTAATTTCATCTCCTTTTAGAATTAATTTTAGTATTTAATTTTTAGTTATCTCATTTTTTTGTGTTGATATTTTATCTCTTGAATCACCATCCCATATTACACTTTTATGAGACATGATGAGCTTAGAATGGGGCATATGTATACACATAATATTTTTAATTATTTAATACTTTAACACTTCCTTTCTTGTAGGAACCCATCAAGTCTCAATATCTCTAAGTACATGCCTTAAAGGGTGTTTTGTGGAATGGTTGGGTAGTCCTTTTGTGCTTTGAAAGATTTTTTCCCTGTACTACGACCTAAAACCAATACAAACCCCTCCTATACATTTACCTAAGCTTTGAAACCTCACTCAACTGCTTATATAAGTAATTCACCACCTCAAATATCCCCTACCTAATCAAAACCCAATTTTAATAGATTTTGAACACATTCAAATGGGTTGACCTAGTTTTAGGAATAACACATGTTATAGGACTAAGTTAGCCTAGGTTGGCTTATTTTGGGACTTAATGACTCTATTTTCCAACTAACAAGGTTGACTGGGCCAATTATGTAGATTAAAATTTTGGAAGGATTTAGGGTCAAATCAAGCTATATATACCCCTATTTCACCTCATTTATAATATATAAAATCATTAATTTACACTTATTTATCTACATTTCTACCATTGTACTTGACGAGCCATTGCTTAAGTTTTCATGCTTCTTGAAGGAAAACCTTTATCTTATGAAAGTTTGAGATTAAATAGGAGATCCTTGGATAGAATATAGTCCATTTCTCCATTGTCCATCCTCAAATTATTTAAAAATACACAACAACCTCTTGCAAAGTAAGATTGGCCAAGGGAGAGGTTGAAGATCGATGGGTTCATCTTCAAAGTAAGTATTCCTAACTCTTACTCTTTTATTTTAGTACATAGAATTGTATGAATAATGTCTAATGAATGTATTATCTCTCCTTCCTTATGATTGTCTCTACATTAAATTGAGTAGAGTTTTAATTTTCATATTTATTTTTTATGCTTATCCTCCATTTTTGCCACAAGATTTAATGAACATTAGATTATATTTTCTTTATTATTGAATTATTAGACCTAGATAGGGTTATTGTATAGTGTTACTTGACCTAAGACTTTGGAACCCTCTATAGCCATTTTATATGATAAGATATCCCTTAGGTAGGTTTATCTAATCCATATTAGTCATAACCCCAATTATATAAGTATTGATATCACTATAGTTAGTTGATTTATCTTATCTGAGTTAGGATTGATTTGTAGATCAATTTCACTTTCACTTGAATACAATTCATATAATTATTTCCTTATTTCTTCTCACTACATTATTTCTTTCTCCAAAACAATCAATACAAGTTGAGGTTGTTAATATTGTTTTATCTTTGATTTTTTCATGAAGAGTCAAAGTTTAAATATTCATGTTTTAAAGGGGGAAGCTAATAACCAATCATGTAATGTTAATTTATAACAAAAAATTTATTCAACATAACATGAAAAAAAATTTAGATATAGTTTAAATAATATTGTTTTTACTAATAACCCTACCATGAATCTCTTTTAGAGTGGGAAATTACCCACTCTATTTAGAGCTTTCTCTAGATAGACTTAGTGTAAAAATAAAAACTAATATTTTTATTTATTTGTGTAATGTTTTAACATCATTTAGGTAATATATTGCAAATATGATTAATATATTCTCATTTTATTAGAGTGGGTGGATACCTAATCTAAGATTCACATGAATCTCAGGATTCACTTTAAATTATTAAAAATAAGATGAGTAAACTTTTGTTACACTAGGTAAATAAATTATAAACCTTCACATTTTCCATTGAATGTGTTAATGACACATTTTTTTCACTTAGTTGGACTTATTTTGATTACAAAACTTAGATATAACAAGAAAGTAATTCAACATTATAATTTAACATGTAAAGGTTTTTCGTTATAATGAAAATAGGATTGATAATAATAGTATTTTTTTTACTAATAACATTCTCTTGGATCTATTTTAGAATGGGTGGTTAACCACTCTATTTAGAGCTTTCTTTGGATGAATTTAGCTAAGAAAGGATGACATATATATTTTTTGTCTATGTAAAGGTTCAACATCATTTCAAATAATATAGTGATAATAAGATTAGTAGATTATCATTTTATCAGAGGGGGAAGATGCCCACTCCAAGATTCACATAAATCTTTGATTAATTGAATTGAAACTGATTTAAAATTATTAACATGTATATATTTTTAGTTATCAAGTGCAAATAAGATGATTGACATTAAGTTTAATAGTATCCTTGTCATGCTTCTCTTTTAGAGTGGAAAACTTCCTACTCTAATATATTTTTGAGGATGAATTTATTTAGAAGTAGATTTAAAGCTTTAAAAAAAATTTAGTGGAGAATATAGTAAAACTAACACTTGAACTTGTAGACACCTAAAACTAGCCACTGATAACCTCCAACAAGGCTTTTGACTAATTTATACCCAAAATGCATAATTTGGCCTAAAAAAACTAAAACATGCTAAATGATGTGAAACTGACATATTCAAGTGCCAATTTTGGCTAGGGTATCCGTAAATAGGGTAATGAAATTTATGAGCCAGCTAACTTTGATCAGATCATTCTAAGTTAAAATGCCAAATTTGTACTTGCATGCTCTAGATTGTTTTTTCCTATCAAATCTCTTGTACGAGACATGTGCCTTTGTTATTTTTTGTTGGTAAAATTATAAATGGGAATACAGTTCCAATGCATCTGAAAGCACCTTCCAATTCTAATCCAGTCAAATTTTGGACCAATAACAAGGGATTCTGATTAAATTAAGTAAATTATGCACAAAGTGCTTAATCATGCTTAAGATCTAATTAACCCAAATCAAGGCCTAATTAAGAATTCCATGGAAACTTGTTGAATAATTTGTTTTGGAAATGAATATTGAATATCTGCATCATCAAGTCACCTCATTTCTTAGAAAGGCATCCCTAGGCCATAAATGCCACAAATATCAGGATTCATGCCCTCCATACCTATGATTCCCTACATGCCTCTTAATTTCACCTTCTTCCAATGTCATGATGAGGATAATTACAAAATTAATTCCAAAAATTGAATTAATCCTCAACCACACATCTCAATCTTGAGATGGATGGTTCAGGTTGATTCTGATCAAATCCCAAAATCTATAAATAGGAGGCCTCACAACATCATTTCTAAGCTATTTTGGTGCAAATTTATTATGCTCAAATATCTTTAAAGGACTTGATAATGCAATTTTATAATGCCAAATTGATTCCAAGCCAAGCTAAGCCAAATCCACAAGGTGCCAAGGAGAAATTGAGGTAGCCAATCTTCCATTGCTAAGGACTTCATGAACACAAGCCAAGCAAGCCACTACTACAAAGGCATTTGGAACATCCAAGGAAGGTGAAGGAATTATTGTATTTTCATTCCTTTCTCTTTAGTTATGTTTGTCATTTTTTTTTTGTTAACTAAGCTCTCCATAGTGTCTAGGCCTAGACATGTTATGCTATTAGTGTGTTTATTTCATTTTGTTCTCATTTTGGAACTAACACCATACTAACCATTCTCTCTTGAGTCAAATTCCTAGATCATAGAACTTTACAAAGATTTAAATTTTGAATCTTGTACAAGTATAAGTATGCCTCCATTCTAAATATGATTCCTTATAAATAGATACCATTTGTCCTCTTTGATATAATTAATATTTAATTAATTATTATATTATAAATGAATGGACAACAAGCATAAGAATCCTATAAATTAAATATGACCATTTTTTCATTATTTTATATTTAAAGTGTTATTCTAAGAATGGTTTTAATATATTAGATATATGTCAATTAGAATATAAGGCCCATTCTGAATATATTTCTTAATTAAATTTTAAATTTTAAATTTTAAATGAATGGACAATGATCATAAGAATCCTTTAAGTTAGAGATGATTTTATTATGTATTTTATATTTAGAGTGTCACTTTAAGAGATTTTATACGATACTAGATATTCTAATTAGAATATAAGGCCCATAGATATATTTCTTAATTAATTTTTATATTCTAAATGAAAGGATAATAATTGTAAGAGGCCTTTAATTTAGAGATGATTCTATTAACTATTTTATATTTAGAGTGTCACTCTAAGAGATTTTATAAGATATTGGATATGTCAATTAGAATATAAGGCCCATTCTAATTATATTTTTGAAGGATGAGAAAATTTTAAATATACCACTTAATGGGTACCAAATCTTATTAATGATTAGATATCTTGAAAATAAAACAAAAAAAAATAGTAAGTTTTATATAATTAAAAAATATATTGGTTCTGACTCAGAAAGCTATTTAAGTGTCCTAACAACAAATTAATGAATTAAATATTTCATGTCATATATTAAATGTTAAAATAATCATTGTCAAAAAAAATATTCTAATAGGTAATAATGTTTTTGTTGTCTGAAATAATATTTTAATTTTTTTTAATTATTGGGTCCATTGAAATGAAAATGACATATATTTGGTCCATTAAATATAATGTGAAGAAAGAGATGTTTAATAAGAATTATATGTTGTAGATCCTCTTTTACAATGATTATTATAGAGAAAAGGGTATTCAAACAAAGTTCGTATTTGATACAAATCAAATAAAGAAGCAATTAAATATTCAATAAATTATTGATGTTTTATAGAATACATGTACTCATTTATAGATTGAAATATTATAATGTTAAATATTATAATATAGATGTTCATTTGAATTTATTTTTAGTGTGCATGTTTAAAATAAATATTTTGCTTAGTTTTCTTTAAAATTACTAACTTTTTTCCACAGATTCCCTAAGAACCATAGGCTTCAAATGAGTCTCTTCTATGATAAAATACATGTGCTACAAAAAGTTATAAATACTACATAAACTCTATATTAAACATATCTACAATTATTTGATCTTTCTTTATTATTTTGAATCTCTTTCCCATGTTCCTCTTATTTGTTGTATTGTATAAATGATAATGAATCATCCTATTCCTAATCAATCCCCTACTCATATATTACCTCGTATTGATTCATCCCTATAAAACTTTGAAAATTGTTTGAAATTTGTATACTTCCTTTTCTTCTTTCCCTAAATTTTTATTTATTGTAAAAAATGAAAAACCAAACCCAATAGATTTGTTTATAACTAATTATATTATATTATCCCTCAAATAAATCCCACATGATTCAAAAGGTGAGATTTTTAAAATTAGAATGCACTCCATTAAATTTTTATTATCACTCAAATCAAAACGCACCATTTTCAAATTTCAAATTCTAAATTCTTAGTCTAAAATAATATTTATGGGTCGTATTTAAATATATGGGTGGAAAATATTAAGGCATTATTATTATTCAAATTTAAAACATGCCATACTTTGATTTACCTCAGATTCAAAATGTCATTTAATTTTTTGAATTTGAATATTTCTAAAGAGTTACTAAAGATTTTAAACAAACCATATAATTTAATAAATTATAATAACACATGTTCACAAATATTACAATCCACTATTGAATTTTACTAAAATATTTTATAGTGTCTTTACGCATCATTTTTTAGATTCATTTTGATTTTTGTTATAATTTTTTTCAACAAGATTTCTCAAAGTTGCAGTTATTATATTAATGGTATATCATAAGATTTAATATTAGATATTAGAATTAAAGATATGTAATAATACTATTACTAATAATAACAATAATTATTATTATTAATATATATTATAAGATTTTATATTGAATGATATAATTAAATATATACATAAAATAAATATTGTAAGCTTATAATATACTTGTAAATTATAATAGTATTTTAAAGTTTATATTATTATATAATTATCATTAGGTTATATTATAGGATTTTATATTTAATTCTATATATATATATATTTGCAATCTTTGGACCTATTCATATTTTTAAAATGATAGCATTTTTTTTGGGTAATAAATCCTAGTTTACATTCATGTACTTTAAGATTACAATAAATTTGAATTATTAAAAAAAAATTATAGTTTACTATTATATTGTAAAATTTCAATATTAATTTTATATATATATATATATATATATATATATATATATATATTTGCAATCTTACAATATATTTGTATACTATAATATTATTTTGAAGTTTACATTATTAAAACTATTATTATTAGGCTATATTGTAGGATATATATAACCTAATGATAATTTTAAAATATGAATAGGTCCAAAGATTTTTATATATATATATATATATATATATATATATATATATATATATATATATATATATATATATAAGGGTAAAAAGTTAGAAATAATTGTATTATATATATATATATATATATATATATATATATATATATATATATATATAAAATTGTATAAGAATTACTAATCTTGTTTTAAATAAATTGAATTTTATTAGAGTGCCTTACATCAAGATTTTTGAAGGTTCAGTTATTATAATGGTATATTATAAGATTTTATATTGAACTATAAGATTATTTTTAATGATTCAAATTTATTGAAATTTTAAAGTATATCAATTTAATATTAATTAAAAATTATGTGTTTTATATTATTTGAAGCAAATCAACATTGAATATATTATTTAAATGAACACTATTACAATATTTTGCATAACCTACATAATAGCTAATAACATATCACCATGTGGGATATTGTCATTGTGAGGATGCGAGATAGTGGCATATATCCATGTTTCCAAACTCTTGATACTTAGATTTATGTTAGAATTTACATACCCATGTTTGAAAAAAATTGATAATTATTAGATTTATTAAAAATGAATTCATCCTATGAATTAGGTATTAGAGTGGATGACCAGCCACTCTAAATGAGAAACTACTACAAAGAGTGACACGCATTGAACATAATTATTAAATTTTAGTATTTTAAAATAATTACATGTTATGTTCAACCAATTATACATAGAGTGGAAACAAGCATGACATTACTAACTTGTACTTTTTTCACTAAGTTATTCCATAATCATGAGAATTAAATCTTGGAGTATGTGCACACCCTTTCCATAATTTATAACAATCCTCAAAATTAGCTCAAGTTAGAATATGTATCCTACCTCTAACCATAGTTTATAATAATCCTAGAATTATCTCAAGTTAGAGTATGTGATCACCCACTTTAATTTAATGAGAAATTACTATTAATCTTATTTCCACTTAATATAACCTATAATGGTATTGAACCATTAGTACATACTTCTAATAATAAACATGATAGTAACTAATCATTTTTCACTATCTAAGTTTAAAGAAGTCAATCATGAAGAACCTCAAGCATAATTAGAGTGGAAAACTACTGACTCTAATAAAATAAGAAATTACTATTAATCATAATTAGACTATTATTAATTTAAAATATTTTATTACATAAACTTATGTTAATTACATTAAATAGAGTGTACTAAGTTAAAATAAACTTGTAAATCATCCTAAATTCACTTAGTTACTCCATAATCTTGAGAATTAGCTATAATTTAGAGTGGGTGGCTTCCCATTCTAAATGAGAAACTACTCATCCTAATATTAATTAATTTCACTATATTACCTATAATGATATTTAACCATTACATAGACAAATAACAAGCTAATAACTATCATCATTTTTTCACTAAGTCCATCCTTTAAATAGGAAAGATTTAAATAAAGTTGGTGCCTACCCACTCTAAAAATATAACATTGGCAGGGATATCAGTAAAAATAATTCTTAATTCATCTAATTTGAAAATCTTAACTAATAATGTTTAACAATTAAAATTATGTAGTAACAAAATTCATAAGGAAAAAATGATACATATAATAAAAAAAAAGAGTATCTGATAATAATTGATATAGCACCCAAAATACTCCTACATAGTTGGCCTATTAGCATAATTGGCATAGGATAGTCCACATAAAACTCTAATGTATTTAATAAACCTTTCTCCACATTATTAGAATATTGTAATAATTAACAAATTAGAATTATTATTGGCATATTGACGTGATTGGCATATTGGCATATCAACATAATTTTCATATAATTTGGCATTATTATTAGCATATTGGAGTTATTATATGCTCAAAAAATTATTATTCCTATTGCCTAATTATGATACAAAAAAATTAATAATAGTTAAGTCTACTAATATTCATAACACTCCAAAGCTATTATATGGGGGTAATTTCTTATGAGTATGTTAATCAATCACATTTTATATATAGAGATACCTTTACATGCATCGTGTTTCTTATTGATTACTTACATAATGTATACATAAATATATTCATGAATTATTTGTAAATATTAATACAATGGAATAGAATACATTTTATAAATAACCATATTCAAAGTTATATGACTATTTTTTTATTATATTAGGTAAATAAACTAGTTTGAAAGGGTCTCACAACCTTTACATAATGAGAAGATGATACAAAGAAACCTAAAATTAAATAAACAATAGTCTAACATCCAACTAGAATTTTCTATAATTCTACCAAAGATTAGTAAAAAAACCAGACCACTAGACATCACAACAATAGGACACTAAAAATAAGATGAGTACTAGATTGAGGGGTTCTCATAGTCAGAGTAATCAACTAGAGCATCAAGCATGGAAAAAAATTTAGCCTTCATATAGACTAATCCAATGTTTCCTATGAATTTATTGAGGCTCCCCATGGTGCATTTTCTTGGTCCCTCAATGTTATACTCATTGATCCTTTTCCTACTACTAGCCTCCTCATCTTTCTTCCCTTGTTTTCCCTATTTTATTTTTTCCTTTACAAGTTTATTATGATCCTCCTCCCCATTTGATTTTATTATTATCTTGTTCAAAAACTTCCTCAAATACCAAATTTTGGACACTAAAAGGTTTATTCCCTCCACCACTCTTACAAATGCTTGGCTTAGTGGATTTAAGTTTTTTTAGATCCTCTTTGATTCTTCTATCTTAAAACTTCAACTATTTTCACTTGTCATAATGCATAGTTATCTTGTCCTATAGTCTAATGATCTTAGTCTCCAATTCCTTCATTATGGTGTTCTTGGTGAAATAATTTTTTTATCTTTCCCACCATCTTTAATCAATTAGCCTAAGATCCCCTTTTTTGACCCTTTCAACTTGGCTTGGTCCCCAACCTACTCATGTGAGTCCATAAACTCCCTTTTAGAGGGGGTAATCTTAAAATCATTAATCTCGAGACTAAATTTGGGTCACTTTATCTTCTTGGTGCTAGTGGTAGCAGTTCCCTTCCATTTAAGCTTGGCCTTTTGCTTAAAAAATGCTCTAGGGTGATGTCCTACACAACAAAATATTCATCCCATTCCTCCTCACTATCTTTAGAGGATCTATTTTGTTGTTCCTTTTTGGATCTCACATTATCTTTACCTTTTAGTGGTTGACCCATCTTGATAGTTAGATAAATTATAATTTGAATAATTATGTCTTAAGTATAATCTAACTAATAGGTCATCACTAGAATTTATAGAGAATTAAGAAGGAAGTATGATAGGATTACCATGTTTTTATGATTAAAGTGGTTAAGAAGCATGAAATTATGGGAGTAGATAATTATATTCTTCTCTTCCAATGGTATATATTATATGATCTAAGACATACAACCAACCATGGATAAGGGAGTTCCACCCTTATAGATCCTTTATTTCTTATAAGGCATATCATCAATCTTGAAAAAATCCTTAATCAACTTTATCTTCCTTCATTTTTCCTTGAAGTATTTATTTACTTCACATGAAATCCTAGTGATATGTGTAATGACTTCCTTAGAGATGGTGATGGTCATCTTGCACACATGAACTTCACTCACATTCTAGGCCATGACAAATTCCTTGAAAATATTCAAGTCATACCCCATGATATTTTATATGTAGTTATTAATACTTCATACATAGAAGATACACCAAACGGATGTATTGGTCTTGAACTCAACATAGGATATAAGATTAATTATATTTCTATCACCTCTCATTATTCCAACACCTTTTTTAATCATCCTCTACTTATATAATTAACTTATAGCTCAGCTAAATCAAACCATCTACCACCAATTTGATGGGAGTATTAATGACACCCAAAGTGGCATTCCTCAAAGTGACTTAGTATGTGAATAAATGATTACGAGGATATCAAAACTTAACCCAATTATAAATTGTAAGACTAAACATAATAACACTAATGATTTCATAACACCCCTTCCTAGGGACTTGATCTACTTAAATCATCATTATTCAAGTTGATAATGATGTGAGTGGGAGGTACTAATATGACCTTAACCTATAGTGTGTCTAGGGATATGTGTGGATGACTTGTGGCTTACACACCTTCATATTATCTTATTGCATTTCTTTATGTTCATAGTATGGTCAACCTATGGAATAACCTTGGTGAAGTAGAATATATATACGAAGTAGTGGTTAGTATTTTAAAAATCATATTGATAATTTTATTCTTATTGAATTATTGTGGAGGTTACCCTTGAAGTGGCTCAACCATAATATTTAAGTATTCTAGAATTTGAGTAATTCTTTTTGTGTATTTTTCTATTTTGATCTTAATTATGTGATATATAATTCTATTGTTGCAAATCATCTAAGTAATTTCACTATAATTGGTATCAAATTTTTATTTTGGCAAGTTTTTGTGATGCATTTTTTCAGATATGTCATCCTGAGCACTAAAAGGTCAAAAAAACATAACTTGTGATTTGGGAGGAATTAAAATTTTTAATTACTACAATTTTATTCATGAGTTTTTTTATAAAAAAAGGAAAAACATTTTTATGGTAAAAAAAAGTTTGGATTTTTTACCTTGTGTAAATTAGTAGTCATTGGATTCATCTCTATGAGATGATCATAATGATATAATCTATCGGTACACTTTTTTGGGATGAAAATTTTCAACCTTGTGCATATTCATAGTTTTTGGATTCATATTAGTGAGGCAATCAAAATGGTATCATCTACAGATACAATTTTTAGGTCATGACACTCCTAAAATTTGTGCATGGTAGGTCCTAACACTCATGGTCATAGGAAAGAGAAATAAATGCCTAAAAATCTTCACAAAAATGACATGGAGTCATAAACTTCTAATTCAAGTATTTCTAAGGAAGTTAAGAAACTTAAGTCAAAGTTATAGGGCATGGTGTAGAAATATGATCTTTATATAGTTAAAGGGGAACTCATAGGGCTGAGAGGGGACCTAAATAGCTTTTGATATCAATTGCAATAAATCACTAGGTAATTGGCCAACTTTTCAACTCAATAATTTTAAAATAACCCTCCATCACTTTAGTTTGGTTCTTCTCCTCTAAACAATCATAATGTCAACCATCATATAAAGTCATTGCTACCAAAAAAGGACCTAGGTAAGTTTGATGGTAATTATCCACTCACATGGATTAATCTAATTGAAAATTTATTTAATCTACACTAGAATCCCTATTCATAAAAGGTGGTCATGGCCTCTCTATATCTAGAACATGATTAGTTTAATTGGTATCACTGGTTGTGTGCTTAAAAGAAAAATAATGGTCTATTGGTTTCCTAGTCTATATTTTCTAACGAAGTACAACTCTACTATTGAAATAATGTCTCATAAAACTACTTCAGACAACTAGTCAGGTTGTGCCAAACTAGGGTAGTAAAGGATTACATTCATTAATTTTGAAATATCTCCTTATGTGTGGTAGACATCACTGAAGAAATTTTGATTGACCTATTTTTAGGTGGCCTAAAAGATAACATCCAATTAGAGGTTTGCATGTTTCATCCTAGAAATGTATCTAAATCCATACCAAGGGCATGTCTAAATGAGGAAAAAGAGTTTATCAAATGAATACCTTTCACTAATGTGCATGAATGCACCTTCCCAACACCATCATTTCCATAGCCTACCAGTTTGACACCTCAATAAGTTAAATAAAAGCATGCAAAAGGTTTTTTTTTGGGATGTGATATAAAATGGAAAAAATGACATTGATGTGATGAAAAGTTATTTTATATTGAATTTTAAAGTGAGGAGGAAGAAGATGATGAGGCTTCAATCGTGGGTTTAGAATAACCTAAGGATGAATTTGAAGATTCTTAACCTGTTATTTCTTGTCATGCACTTTCAAGAATTAGTACTCCTAAAACTCTTAAGGTGGTAGGATTCCTAAATAAAAAGAAGATGATGATGTTAATTGAGAATGGGAGTACACATAACTTCATCAATAGATAATTGTCTACTTGTTTGAGCCATTTAATTTACCAAGATCCATAATTTTAGGTCATGATTGTAGATGGTGGTATAATCAACTATTTTGTAAAATTCCATGGCATTAAGCTAGATATGGGAGTCTAATTATTAGATTCCCATATGTTTTTTATTCCCATGGGAGGATCTGACATTATTTTATGAGTGTAGTTTCTCACCACTTTGGTCACTATTGAGATGAATTTCTAAGAACTATTTATTAGGTTTTATTATTAAGGTAGGAACTTAAAACTACATTGATTATAGGCTAAATATCCATATCTAGTTATTTCCCATCAAAGGATCAAGATTATTAAAAAAAAGTGCTGAAGGATTTATGATACACTTATTTTCCAAAGAAGTTTAACCAACCAAGGAGTCTACACATCCTAATTTGCAAAGGGTGCTAGATGAACATTATGTTGTTTTTGGTGGCATGCCAAAAGGACTTCCTCCTAGTCATACATATGATCATTCCATTGGGATCATTATAAAAAGTACACCACCTAACATCATACCCTACAAGTATCACCATGCCTATAAGAGTGAAATTGTAAAGATGGTAAAAGAGATGTTAGAGGTAGGAATCATCTAACATAGTCAAAATTAATATTCCTCCCTAGTGGTCATGGTGTGGAATAAGGATGATATTTGGAGGATGTGATCATAATATAGATAAATCAAAAATTACACCATAAAATATAATTTTCCTATTCTATTAATTGATGATTTTCTAGATGAATTACATGGTGCTATTTATTTTACCAAGTTAGACCTTCCTATCAATTACTAGATGAATTACATAGTGTTATTTAATGATGTTTTATTATTATTTTTTAACTTACAACTTACCTTAATCAAACTATCTACCACAAATATTATGGGAGTATTATTGATATTTTAAGTGGAATTCCTCAAGGTTAATTCTCATATGAAGAAATGATTAGGGGGATCTCCAAACTTAACCCAATTAGAAATGTCAAGACTAAACATAATAACACTAATGATTTCATAATACCCCTTCCTAGGGACTTGATATAGATAAAGAATCTTTATTAAAGCTTATAACGATGTGAATAATACTTAACATTCCTTATTCCATGCATTAAAAAAAGGACCAACAAAACCTAGGTTTTCTAAGGCATTTGCTCCTTCATTTTCCTCCCTATAAGTATAAATGAACTTAATCCCCTTGATATTGCTTAGGAGGATTTTGGCATAACCTACCTCATTGAGAATGGTATAGATAGGTTTGAATTTACCTAATATGTAGTTAATAATATTCATCAAATCCCCTTTGATGATGATATTACCAAATTTTAGCTTGATTACAAATTGAGTGCTCCAAAAAGTCAGTCTAACTTCTACAACATGGTTAGTTTGAGATTGATCATGTATAAGCTTCCAATATAACCCTTTTGTTGCCACTTATAATTGATCCCCCATGCAATGCATAGGTTTACTTTGGTATCACTGTCAAATTTTAAATTTAGCCATGAGTTTGGGGGACTAGACCACCTCACTTGGCTTATGTCTAACTTCTTGGGAGAGTTTTCTTTTAGTGTTATATAAATTTCCCATTTCTTGAAAATAGAAGCAAATTTATTAGATAGGAGGGACTTTATTTTTGAGGATAAATATTTCCAATTTTACTTAATATTTCCCAAAATATTTGAGGCCAAGTCCATTTGGAAACTCCTCTTGTCTTGACATATGTAAGTGTCCCTCTCCTTGAAAACTCCCCACACCCAACTAGGGAGGGATAGGTTCCCTAGGAATTCTAACATTGGCATACTCTTTGGAGGTTTCCATTAGATAATAGGATCCAACAAATAATTAGGTCTCACGCACATAAGATATAACCTTTAGAGAATGGTATCCAAATTCCTATAAGTGAAAGGGCACTTCAAAAACAAATGGTTGGCTATTTCATCTTTGGTTTCACATAGAATGCATTTATTAGGAATGGGAAAAATTATTTTTACCAAGTTGTTGATGGTAAGTATATTGTTATAGGGATCTAATGTAAAGGAAATATTAACCTTTAGAGTAGGATATTTGACCCATATCTCTTTCTAGTTGAAACCTTTTCCTTAGATTTCCATGTCCACTAAATACCCTAATTTGACTAAGTAATCCCCATTATCTTCTTCCACATATATTAGTGAGTCTTCTTTGGGGAATATTATTATGTGAGTTTGATGAAATTTCAAATTCATTTATCTCAATATTTGAGAGATGACATCACTCATAAAGTTAAATTGTAACTCTATCTAGACCTCCCCTTTAGTAGAGGAGACCTAACAATCCTTAACTCGGTATGAAAAGACTCTTTGAAGGTTTGTACCACATCATTCCATGGTTCCTTATAGATAAGTGGGTATACATATAAATAAGGATCATCCTGATACTCCACCTTTCTCCCATTATCCATGTTTCATTTACTACCCTTAGAATAAATCTACTTTTGGTCAAATATTTCCAAAAGGTATAGCCATTGGTGGGACCTTCATCCATCGAAAAGATGTATACTTAACTACTCTCCAAGTATTTAAATTTAATAGTACTAGTCCATAAACACTCTTCCTTAATCACTTTTCACCCAAACTTGGCATTAAGAGAATAGTTCATCCTTTTGATTTTTATGAGACCAAGTCTTCCCTTACCTTTGGGCATGCAGACTTTATCCAGGGTCATAAAATGATTTTTTTTACTTCATCATGACATAACATTAGAATTTTTTTTAGATTTTATCCACTTGATCCAAAAATTTGATGGGAATATTTCATATGAACATCATGTAAACATGGATACTTTGAATGAAACTTTTGACTAGTTATAATTTCCCTACTCGAGAGAGGAGATTGCCTTTACAACCTAATAATTTCATATGAATTCTATCAATAAATGGATTTTATAAGTTAGTTTCCATTATTTCACTAAACATATATATCCTTAGGTAAGTTGAAGATAACTTCTAAATCTTTGATAAATTGATGTTCTGACCTAACACCTCCTCATAGTCCAATAAAAAGTCTTTGATTGCCATGGCCTAACCCACTAAGGCTTCTCCCATAATAAAAGTATCATCCAAAAATTGTTTATGGGTGACTAGATCCATGTCAAGGGATATATTGATTTTTTTGTCCTCACTATGTATTATTTTATTCCCTAGGATACTATCAAGATCCTCAGAAATAATAATGATTAAATAAGGAGAGAGAGAAAATATACCTGCCTTAACCCTCTGTTAGCTAATTAAAACCCATGTAGGACCCTATTAATCAAGAAAAAACTTCAATAATGAAATGTAATTAAAAATCAATCCCCTGAATCCTAGGATAAACTAAATTTTACAAAGATACTTATCTAGGAAGATCCAAGAGAACCTATCAAAAGCTTTATTCATATAAAGTTTTAAAAACTACTCGTTATGGTAAAGTTGTCTACTTAATGAATGGCCTCAAAGAAAATAATAATGTCTATGATTTATCTACCTAAAATAAAAGCTTATTACTAATTATTGGACATATTATTGAGATTTATAGATTGTCATTGATATCAAGATGATCTTTGTACATAATGCATTAATGATAAAGTGATAGGTTCCAAGTGGATTTGAGAGTGAATATTATGTGTGAAGGTCTTTGGGATGATAGAGAATGTTGTTGAAGTTATGTTCCTATTTTAGAGGTCATGTTAGGTGGTAAGAGGGGTTTGTGCTCTTATGGAATTAAAATTAATATATCATAATAGCCATATGAATGTCTAGGTTCTCCTAGTCATCTTTGAAAATTAGGTTGAGTGAGTAGATTGATGACATCAAAATTAACATATATGGTATTATCAGAAGGATTTGGTTACATGGGTCTAATAAATTTTATACCAATATCTCATGGTCCAAGTTTTAGGTCATGAGGTTGTGTATAAAAATACATCAAGGTACAAAGTTGGCATTCTAGGCAGATTGCATTGTTTCTCATACTTAGCCAAATTTTCAATATTGAGTGACCTTTATATAGGGCTACCAAGTGTCAAAATCTATCTCAATTGGATCAATCATTAGGATCAAGGATCAATAACATTTAGGTTATCATGCAAATGAATATATAGTGGTGTATGCTCAATCATGCATAAATAGATCTAATGGTGAGCATGAGGTCAATAAGTCAAAAGATCCTAAAATTGTACATAGGATTACCAAGTGGCGTAAGCACATTTAGAGACTAATAATAGGGTATAAGAAGGCATACAAGTGATCATGTAGATGAAGATATAATGATAGATGTTTAATCTCATAGATGTAAATATAAAAACAAGCATGAGGTCAATAAGTTAAAAGATCTTGAGATTACATGTGGGACTACCAGGTGGCATAAGCATGTTTGGAGACTGACAACAGGGTACATAGAAGGCATGTGGGGCTACCAAGTGCCACAATATTAGAAGCATAAATGAAAGATAAATGGATAGAATTTAAAGGTAAATACCAAGATACTCTTGAGGAGATTAATGAAGCATATTTGATCAATTTTCTAGGGGGCACAAGATGAAGACACATGTTGAAGCTTTTGCATTACATAATGGCTATTGGAATTTAAATTAACAAAGGAAAACTAGTCTATGTTGTTTGAGCTAAATTTTTTGATATATGATGATTTTTTTGATTTAGTAAAAAATAAAGTTGTAAAGGGCTCCAAGGTGCATCTATAAAGATTGGATAGAATGTTTGAATATCCATATAGTTGTAGTTTTTAAGCTTCAAAGTTGACTGTGTGTTTGACCATCTTTTACAAGTGACCTAAGAAGGATATTTGTATTTGTATTGATGGTGTTTGGATGTTTCAAGGTGAATTAACTATTGGATAATGTTTTAGACTACATGAGTATCATCTATTTGTATTTTGGAGGTTTGACCAATCCATCTTCAGTATGAACAAATACCTAAAAGTTGACTATTTATTTGTTCATGGCATTCTTGTGTACAAGACTAATGTTTGATTAGATTGTGCATATATAGAGAAATGTAGTGATGGATGTAATCACTTTAAGGTGTTTTATGGGTTATATAGAATTGACCAATGCATTTAGAAGTGGTATTGTGTTCCTAATTTGATTGGTGAAGTGCTAAAGGAGTGAATAAGTCTCCATGAGACCTATAAAGGCTACTAAGGCCTATTTGAAAGGCATAACTACTTAAGGATGACCCATTTATGCTATGGCCAACCTATGATGGTGGTATTTAGATATGTATTAGTATGATATAATACTTAAGGGTTAAGGCAAGTCTTATAGCTGACTAAGAAGATGATATTCATGAAGGCTCTATAAAGAGTGAAATCAAAGGTGATAATTTATAGATTTTAGCAGCGAATGAAGATGTAAGTGTGTCTAGAATATGGATTGAAGAGTAGATAAATTTTAGGATTGTGTGTATGACCTATAGGTAATAATTCTAATGTCATAATAGTTTACTTATAAGATTGAATATTGAGGATGAGGGAAAAGGTCTAGAGTGATCCAAAAGGGTGTTTTAGATATATTGCTTGTGTGTGAAAACATGAGAAAGTGTGTAGGGTTGAAATAGAGGTGTCATACATTTTTTTCCCATAATATTGAAAGGAAATCAAATTTATAGATTTATTTATTTCATAGGTGTTGTATGGGTGATCAACATCTAGAACAAGTTGGTTCTTGTTCATGTTTAGGGATAGGTTCTCCTTGTGAAGTGGGTGTTTCACTAAAATGTCTCATGTTTGTGACAATCATATAGGACAATTATTCCATGTGTTTTCAGGTTTGAGAGTGGTTTTTATTCCCCATGAGGGTTTCCCACATAATTCATGTATTGATCTTACATCATCTTTCTTATTCACTATTATGAATGACTTATATGCTTTATGAATGATTGTGGTGATTGATTAAGGATTTAAAAGGATTAGAATTGAAGTTTGGATTATATTTCATCACTAATTCACCCACACAATTGATTATACCTCTAACATTTGGTATTAGAGCCACACATTCTTTACAAGTTTAACCACTTGAAGGTGATCTAAGGTACAATATGGCAAGTCAACATATGTAAGGTTTTTATACAAATTAGGCACCATTGTTCAATGGGTCTAATTATGATTTTTGGATTGAAATAATGAGGACGTACATCATGTATCTAGGGTTTGATATTTGAAAATCTATTATAGATGGTTATAATACACCAATTATTCCTCCAACTAGTACATCTGATAAGAATATAAGTCAAAATAATTCAAAGGCAATGAATACCATAATTTTTGGTCTTTCAAAGACTAAGTTCATCAATGTTATCCATTATAAGATTGTCAAGGAAATTTGGGTCAAACTAAAAACTATTTATGAAGGAGATTCAAAAGTTAAGTTGGATAAATTGTAGACTTATTGAAGGCAATTTGAGGGCCTCAAAATGAAGGAAGAATACACTATTAAATCCTTTCTTCTAAGAGTGGATGAGATATTAAACATGATCAAAGGTCTTAGAGAGAATATTGAAGAAGCTATTATAGTACAAAAGGTATTGAGGTCTCTCACTATCAAATTTGATTCAAAAGTGCCCATTATAGAATAAAGTCATGATCTTACTTAGATCAAGATAGATTAATTGCATGGGATCTTTACTACCTATAAGATGAGAGTCAATGAGGACAAACCTCCTAAGAAGGAAGCAACCTTCAAGGTGATTAAGGAGATAAAATATAGAAATAACAAGTTAAGTCTTGAAGACTTTGAACTTAATGAAGATCAACTTGAAGTTATGATTGTAAGGAAACTGAATATAATATTAGGTAAGTATGAAGGGAAACTTCCTTTTAAGTGTTTTTCATGTGGTAAAGTTGGTCATTTTGTAGCTAGATGCCTAGATAGAGGTAATATTGAACACAAATAAGCTCATAAGGAATCTCATGAGGATGAACACATGAAATTTGAGGGTCCTATTAAGTAGAAAAACTTCTTTAATAAGAAAAATGGCAAGAAGGAATCATACAAAGGAAATAAGAGTCTTTACCATGAAGAAGATAGTAACTCATCTATAGAAGAAGAAAACACATCAGACAGTGATGATTTTTTCATAAATAGGATAAGGAGACACTATTAATGTCTCTTAATGATGATGAAGGTGAATATTATTTAATCAAAGATATAATTAGAGGAGATAGCTCAGAGGAAGAAGATGATAAATTCACTTTTGAAGATAAATATCTAAACATTGTGGAATAAATGAATCTTCTACAAGGCAATAATAGAAAATAAGCTTCCTTGATCAAATCCTATGAGGAAAAAATTGGATTTTTTAAAGGAAGGTTGAGTAATGAAGCCAAGGAACATGATGAGATCACCCAATAGCTTGAAACTCAGGTTTGTACTCTTGATGAAGAGTAAAGAGTAAAGATGAATAATGCATCATGTATTAATCAAATATGGAGTCTTTATAGATGAAAATAAATCAAGCTATGAGCAAGCTTGAAACATATTATAAGTCAGAAGTAAGCAACTCTAAAAGAGATGATCTCATGACAAACAAAGATGCAATTGATGATTTAGATAATAAAGAAACTAAGGTAGATAATGAGGTTGAATTGATGAATGCTCTTGAAGATCTGAATATTGAGAAGAAAAATAACAAGAAGATGATGTCACAAATGTTGAGTTCTTAAAGGTTGAGTTGGAGAAGACATCTAGCAAGGTAAGGTATTTTATGAAGTTTGAAAAAGGTACTAATGATCTTGACAACATTCTGAGTAGTTAAATGTTGGCAAGTGATAGATTTAGTCTAGGTTTTGAAAAGGAACAAAAGGTTGCAACTCAAGACATAGAGAAGGCTAACATAAACAAGAAGAATAATACCTTAAAGGTAAATGATAAATCAAGGAATATTGGTTCTATCAAACTAAAACTAATCCTATTAGGTAACCAAATGCTATGAGGTATGCAAATTTCAATAGTTAGTGTTACTATTGCAATCAATTTGGTCATAGATCAAGAGATTATAAAAGACCCTCAAGGAATGAATTTGCCTGAAACTATGATATGAATTATCAGTTAAGTGGTGTAAGTGAATTTGAATGCTCCAGTTGCTATGACATGGGGCACATTATAATATTTTATCCTAATAAGGTTAGAAATAATGAGTTTTTCCTAAGAAGTATGGTTTGTTATAAGTGTCAAGAGAGAGGTCACATATCAAGGTTTTATAGGAATGATTAGTCTCTTCAAAGAAAATTAATCTTAATATGAATAAAAACATATATAATGAATGGAGATGTAAGGAGGTGAATGGGTTGTTTATCATGATATAAAAGGAAAAAAGTCCAAGTATCAAATAACAAGCCTTATTTGCCTACATGGGCAAAGAGATCAAGTAAGAATCCAAGTTAAAAAGAAAAAGTGAAGTTATAGACTCATTTAAAGTCAATCTAATGATGAGGCAACTCTACAAGCCAAGTAAGAGTATGGAGATGTGGGATTATCTTGAGTTTTTGGACTATTAGTCTCTCATGACAAAAGGGTATCTTTATCGATGATTTTTAAAAGACATTTGTCATATATAGAATCAAGTATGTATGGTCTAGGTAATGAACCAGATGCAAACACCAATATAATAAGGGGAGCTAACTTAGGTTTCTTAAGGAATATGTAAAGTTTGGGCATGTTTTTTATAATCTAAGAATCAAGGAGAAATTTAGATAGAGTTATGTTCTCTTCAATTGATAATGTATAAGGTATGCATAGAGTGAAGGGGAGCATATGTGAAATGTTTCAATTCCAAGGAACTGGTGTGGTTGAGTATGGTTTGAAAATAAGTTATATAAGATGATCATGATGTTAGGGGGAGCTTTCTAATCTATATGAATAGTTTATTAGGTATAAGGATCAAATTTGCATGTTGAGAAAGAGACCCTTTGTCATTAATGTCAAAGGGGGAGAAAGTTTAGAATGGACTTGTCCACTTTGGGAGAGAGAATTCTAAAATATGTTTGACATCAATGTCAAAGGGGGAGATTGTTGGGCATATTATTTATATACATTAATTGTCATTGATGTCAAGGTGATATTTGTGTATAATACATTAATGATAAAGTGATAGGTTTTAAGTGGGTTTGAGAGTGTATATCATGTATACAGGTCTTTGGGATGATAGAGAATGTTGTTGAAGTTATGTTCCTATTATAGAGGTCATATGAGGTGGAAAGAGGGATTTATTATATTATGGAAGTAAATGGAATTAATAAGATTAGTCATATGAATGCCTAGGTTCTCTTAATCATCTTAGCAAATTAGGCTGAGTGAGCAGATTTATGACATCAACATTTGCACATATGTAAATATCAAAAGGAGTTAGTCACATGGTTCTGATCAATTTTATACCAAGATCTTATGGCCCAAGTTTAAGGTCATGAGGTTATGTTTAGAAAAATATATCAAGGTGAAAAATTAGTTTTCTAAGTAGATTGTAGTATTTCCCATACTTAGCCAAATTTTTAATATCAAATGAACTTTATATAGGGTTACCAAGTGTCAAAATCTAGCTTAATCAGATGAATAGTTCAGATCAAATGTCAACAACATATACATGATCATGCATGTGAAGATCTAATGGCATGAGTTCAATCATGCAACTAGAAACCTAATGGTGAAAATGATGTCAATAAGTCAAAATATCCTAAGATTTCACATGGGACTACCAAATGGCATAAGTGTGTTTGGAGACTAATAGTAGGGTACACACAAGGCATGTGGGGCTTCTAAGTATCACAATATCCAAAGCACAGATCAAAGATCAATGGATATAAATTGAAGTTAAAGAATATGATACTCTCAAGGAGATTGATGAAGCATATTTGATCAAGTTTCCAAGGGGCACGTGATGAAGACACATGTCTGAAGCTTTTACATTACATAGTGACCATTAGAGTTTAAATTAATAAAGGAAAACATGTATTGTTTGAGCTATAACTTTTGATGTATGATGAATGTGTTGATGTAGTGAAAAATAAAGTTGTAAAGGACTCCAAGGCACATCTATAAAAAATGTTTAGAAGGATTGACTATCCATACAGTTATAGTTTTTAATCTTCAAATTTGACTTTGTTTGACCATCTTTTGCAAGTGACCCAAGAAGCATGTTTGTATTTGTATTGATGGTCCTTGGATTGTTCAAGGTGAATTAACTATTGTATAATGTTTTAGACTCTATCAGGATCATTTTTGATCATTTTAGAGGTTTGACCAATCTATCTTTAGTATGAAAAAATGCCTAGAAGTTAAATTTTGTTTGTTCATGGTATTCTTGTGTACAAGACTAATGTTTGAGTAGATTGTGCATATACAAAGGAATGTAGTGATGGATTTAATCACTTTAAATTGTTTTAAGGGTCATGTGTAATTAAAATATGCATTTTTAAGTGGTTTATGTTCCTAATTTTCTTGGTGAAGTGCTAAAGAAGTGAATAGGTCTCCATGAGACCTATAAAGGCTACTAAGGCCTATTTGAAAGGCGTAGCTACTTAAGGGTGACCCATGAATGCTATGTATGACCTATGAGGGTGGTATTGAGATATGTATTAGTATTATATAAGCCTTAAGGGTTAAGGCAAGTCTTATGGTTAACCAAAAAGATGATATTCATGAAGGCTATATAAAGAGTGAAATCAAAGGTGATGGTTTCTAGATTTTAATAAAGAATGAAGATGAGATTAAGTGTGCCTAGTGAATAGATTGAAGAGTGGAGAAAGTTGAGGATTTTTTATATGACCTGTAGGTCATAATTATTATGTCATAATAGTGTACTTACAAGATTAAATATTGAGGATGAATGAAGAGGTCTAGAGTGATCCAAAAGGGTGTTTTGGATGCATTGCTTGTATGTCCAAGATTGAGAGAGAGTGAAGGGTTGAAATAGAGGTGTTATAAATTGTTTATCCATAATATTTAAAGGAAATCATAGTTTTGGAGCTATTTATTTCATAGGTGTTATGTGGGTGATCAACATCTAGAACAAGTTGGTGTTTGTTCATGCTTAGGGGTAGGTGATCCTTGTGAAGTGGGTGATTCACTAAAAGGTCTCATGTTTGTGATCATATTTCCATGTGTTTTTAGTGTTGAGAGTGTGTTTTATTACTCATGAGGGATTCCCACATAATTCATGTGTTGATCTTGCATCATATTTCTTGTTCATTGTTATAAATGAATTGTATGCTTTATGAATGCTTATGGTGATTGATTAAGGATTTGAAAGGATTGGAATTGAAGTTTGGTTTATCTTGCATCACTAATTCATCCCCCTCATCTCAATGATTTTACCTCTAACACTAATATGCTATAATATTCTATAACAATGGTTGAATTTTTAGAAACACAATTTTGGTACAAATTTTATAAAAGGTGTTAAATGAGATTATGGGTCAAATATTTTAGATGTTTGTCCTTGATCATTTTGGTAAAGATAACTAAAAAATGTTTTAAAATTCTTTGAGAATAGTCCTAGACCTTAAAAAGTTTAATCATAATGGTGACCACCTTTATGTGGATAACATCCCATAAATGTTGGAAGAAAATGGGATGTATCCCATCAAAACTAACATATTTCTCTCCTTCCATGTATAAAGTAGTGAAATTAACCTCCTTAAGAGAGGGAGGTTTAATTAAAGATTCATTGTTATCCTGGGTAATGATTTTGGGGAAGATCCCCAAGACTAATTCTTATATCCTTAGATTTGGGTTAGAAATTCCTAACAATCAGTTCTTAAAGTAGTGAATGATCTCCTCATTCATTCCAAAATCTTCCTAGCACACAACTCCATCATCTTTGACTAGTTCCTTAATTTTAGAAGAATTTATATTTCTATAAACTAAGTGATGGAAATAATTTATATTCTTGATACCTTATTTTAAACATAAACATATATATTTTTATCTCCAATAGGTATCTTCTCTATTAATAAAAGTGTTAAAGTTATTCAAAGTATCATTTTATTTCCATAGAGTTTGATAATTAAGACCCACCTCTCAGATTGTCCTCAAAATCTTCAATAGTTCCTCCTCTATACTTTTCTTCTGAGCAAAAATGTTACCAAACACTTCTGTATTCTAAATTTTGAGTTTATTTTTAGTGTGTCTAAGATTATAAGATAAAATTAACATATCAGTCCCATATAATCCTTATTTTTTCCAATATTTTACTACCTCTAATAAGTTAGGGTGGAAACTCCACATATTTTTAAAGTGGAAAGGAAGATTTATGGTTTTATTTTCTCTCTCCCTAGTGAAGACAAGCAAATAGTGGCCAAACCTAATATGAGGGAGAAGTTTTAAGAAGAAAATTAAGTAAATATCCAAATTAAGAGATAACATAAATATACCAAGCCTAACCTAAATAAGTTTGTCACCTAGTCCTTTATTAATTTATTTAATACAATGTCCACAAGTCTAACATCTAAGATAAAATCATTAAGATATGAAATGATATCCATATAATCCTATGATCCATATATTTACATTAGATAATGAGGGGAGTTGAAATCCATAACTACCATCCAAATCTAAGGTCCACACTTCTCCCAGAAGTCTTCCAACTCTCTCCAAAGGTTCCTCTTACCTAAATTAGAATTAGGATCATAGATATATGACAAAATCCACTTGTGATTTTTAAAAGTATTTTTGAACAATGTTATTTATACTACTAAGGAGGACATACCCTATTATATCCTTAGGATTCAAAAACATATCTATGACCCCTGAAGCCCCACTATCACTAGAACCTACATAGTCAGAATTTTCCACACACCCTTACTAACTTGCATTAGATTTTTTTAGTAATTTTAAATTATTGTAAAATCAAAACCTAAGAATTGTGGTATTTCCTTAAGTTTATCACTAGTATTTGATTACTAGGGTTGTTAAGCCCTCTTATTTTCCAAGAAACAACTTTCATTTTTTGCCACTAGTGTAATGCTTACCTACTTGAAGGGACCTTTGCATGCCCCTAACAACCTCGTTTGAAAAATTTTATTCCTTGTTTTTTGGAATGTTAATCTATCTGAATACTTGTCCTCTTCCCAAACTTCTTCCTTTTTATTTTATTTTCTTGGTCCTTTCACTTATTTCCATTGGATATTATCCTTTTCTATATCCTTAATTTTGAATTAAGAGCATGGCCCATCTCTAACCTTTTTTTTAATCAAGTCCTCTTGGCTTTAGGGAAACACCATCCTTATTTGTATATTTCACTTAGGATTATTTTATCCCCTATAGATTTATCTCTAGTTCCTTTTTATTTATTAGGGTTGTCATGTCAAAATTAATGCCTTCCCCTCCCTGGTCCTTGTCTTTACTTACCATTCCTAAAACTGATCTAACAAAGTTGATCTAAGTAAGGATTTCCTTAGCTTCATTTAAATCATTGCTCATTGACTTGATTAATTTCTTTAGAATAGTTACATATTTATCCCAACATCTACCTTCCTTGCCCTTTAGTCCTAAAGACACTTTGGAATATCTCCTATCACACTTCAAGTGACTATAATTCATATTTATCTAATAGAATTTAGTATAGAAGTGTCTTATTTCCTAGTCACTTTTGAATCTAAGGTGATATTTCCTTCTTGATAGGTATGAAATATTCTTAATTCATGACTAGGGATTTGAGGGGTTTATAGCTTCCTGGTTTGAAGAGTCACTACATCAACTTGGTCCAACATATTTTTATTTCTCTAAATGGGTTTCTCTATCTACATAGTTTAATTGTTATTGGGACATATTTTGTAATGTGGATAAAAGCATTTCACTTATTTTAGAATATTTCATCCCTTTTGTACTCAATATCTTGTTTTTATTTCCCCTATTTTGATTTGAGAGTAGTGGAATAAGGTAGAGGCTTGTCTAGAATGATAGACATTGAATATGGTAGTGACCACTATTATTCTTGACTTTGTGTTTGGATCTAAGGTGACTAGTCATCCTAAATCCTTTACTATTCTTATGATTACTTATATCTCCTAGTATAACAAGGGGAGTTCTAGTAACCTTACCCACATGAGAATATCCTACATCATATCATTATTCAAATTAGAAACCACTTACCATTTTCTTAGGTGGTGATTCAATTTTCCCATAAAATATGCAACTTCTATCATATCCTTAACATAGTCCTCATATTTCATAAAACTAATAAGAAATATTTTTTTTCCATTTCCACTACCTTTAAGTGACCCTTAGGCTTCCATTTGTGATTTTCCCATTCTCTAAAAGAATCTATGTTAGGCCTAAATCCATTGAACTTAGATAGAATAGATTTAATATGTTTGGTGTCTACCTTCTTTATTAAAACATGAAACATTTAAACATACCTAAAAATAATCAATAATGGGGTCTAGTTGAAAATATACTATTTCTTGGAACATAGGTCTTTTACCCAATAGTCTATCTACCCATAATAAAGGTAGTTTGGGAGAATCAAAATTAGTACATTATTCACATCCTTATGGGAAACTTTATTTGGAGTATCTCTTGAAAATTGGTCAAGCACCTCATGGGTCCTTGCATTTCCCCACCTTCCTAGGTGTGACCCTAAGATTCCCTTCAAGAGGATCATATAGTTTAGATGATGTAGGATATGATTCCATAGTCTCCCAGCTAGCCAAAGGCATGGAATTTGAAAGAGATTCCACTTTCACTTCTCCAACACACCTCCTTCACTCCATATTTATTTTTAATTATATTATTGATTAAACTATAAGGAAATTTCCATTTGAAATCTTTAAAAATTATATAATAAATTAAAAAATCAATGAGGCCTAAATGATTATCATTTAAGCCTCTTCTTTGATTTTATTACATTTTTATAGATTTTAAATGGAGATTTACTTATATTTTCAATAATAATATTGACATTATTTTAGAAACTTGATTAATTTTTCTTTTTGTGTTTCATTGGCCTTAACCTTTTGACTATTGGTCCCATTCTTAACTCTTCCACTCTCATTCTTCTTGATGATGACACCATACTTATTAGAATATTATTCCATAACATTCATTGAGTTTTGAGGGATGTTTGCCTATAATATTTAGTGTTACATATAATCCTACTCATATCAATATTTAAATTATTATTGGCATACTTGTTATAATTACATTTAATTAGCCCTACTTGTAATGCCCATAATTTACCTCTTGGATACATGCAAATACATACTAATTTTTTTTATCTTCATTTAATTAACACTTTAGAACATTACGATAATAGTACAAAAAGAACAAAAACCACATACAAAAATTACAACAAGATTCATAAGCATATGTGAGTCTTTATTCATACTATCACGATAAGAGGACTAATGTACCTTGAGTCAAGAATCAAGCCCAACTAGATAGACTGATCTATAAGAATATCACGAATGGACCATAACACCACTAAGTTGAAGAAAATAATGGCTAATTCTAAATGAATTAAAATACACTCTTCACAACTCTAAGTCCTTAACAAGAGAATTAAAAAATTACAAGAATGAAGAAGAGTTATCAAGATAAATCTATCTCATTGATTCCAAAAGAGTGATGGAAAATAGGGTAATTTATGAAGACCCATACATAAAAATAGGACTTCAAAAAGACATTATAATGAATATTTCAATAATGAAATAAAAATATCTAAACCCAAGATATAATTTTGTGTACCAAAAATCTCTCATTTAAGTCATAAAATGAGAGCTTTTGGGAAACATATGCACACATCTAAACCACCAAATCAACAAGTCTTGATGATAAACCACAAGCTTTCTTAGAAAAACTCAAATAAACAAGGTTTTAAAAGGACTTGCTAAAAATAGTAGACATTCAAATGTAGCAAAAATAAGAGTCTCTAGTGTGATATGAATCTAAAAGAATAAGGTTACAAACTTAATCTACATAGAATCTGAACCTCATCAAATTAAATGATGATGTTTCTAGAATGACTCTAAAGGATCAGAGATAGAACAAGGAGAAATTTCATTACAAAATCTCTTCAAAATTGTGTTGGCAAACAAGGAAAAAAAAGGCTTAGATCTCTCTTAACATTGGATATAAATTTTCATAACCAGAGAGAATTAGTTTTAAGACTCAGTTCTGGCATTAAACAAGTTTAACTATTTTTCAAGGTTGAATTCTGAGATGAGATTAATTGAATTTACACAATTTTTTTTTCAGTTACCAAAATGAAGATTTATTTTAATAAGTTTGGTTAATAATTTTATAGTATTGACATGATATCAAATATTTAAGATAAGTAATATCACCATTCCTTCATATTATTCATTAATAACATGATAACAAAGGCAAAGTTCATCTAGAACATACAACATAAAACAACCTATCTTATTCTAACATCAAAAAGTCATGGTAAATTATCACAACTTATCCCTACACTTGCATTTGGATAATCGTATAACCAAATATTGATTTATGCCAATATAAGCTTAGTTAGTGATATTTTCTAAGCTTTAGATTACTACAAGTTCAAATCTAATTTTACTTTAGTATTTATTTTTTAATCTATTAACGAGTTTCATCTGAAAACTATTGTTAACCTATCATATTTTACATAACTTTTATAGTGTTCATGAAGCCAAAAATATTGTTTTACTTGTAAAATGATAGGATAATATGACAACTAAGAATATCAATTTAACCACATGATGGAATCTCTTACTACATAATTACATTATTGTTATATGATCAACAAACATAACTTTACAAGTGTGTAAAGTATATATATATCATATCTACTTACACCACAACAATTATAATGTCTATAATGAATAAAGTAATCTCATAATAATGAATGCCCACATCAACCAATATACTTATGGAGTACAAGATAATAATTATGGTATCAAGATGACACCCAATAACTATTTTCCTTATAGAGACAATTCTTTCATCATAAAACATTAGATCTTTATTATTTTATGTGCCACTAGTAACTCTTTCCCCTATATTAAAACATAAACAACATGGGTCAGATTACACTGAGCAAGTGCACCTTTCATCTCAAATCGTCTCGATATTCCAAGATGTAAACAAGCTAATCAACATATTTCTTATATAAAAGACAATTTTAAGAGTTCTAAACACAATAAATAGTTGAAAGAGAAATAGATATTGCACTCAATGTTACGATGAGACTAGAATTGTTAAGGTACAAAATTCTCATTAATCATAAGCAAAACACACCTTGATATCAATGTTAACATTATATTACGTAAAGTGAGGCTTGTTAGTTGTACAAACAAACTCAATCTATCATTTTAAAATGTAATTTTATCAAAATAATATTGTTTGCATATTAAAAGGAATCATATCTTTACCATTATAAGATAAAGAAGATGCAATTTTTAATTAAGTCAAAAAAATTATACTATGACATTATAGAGGAGGTCATCATAATTCAAAATCCTATTATTTTTTGTGTATCATCAATTAATCTCTATCTAATGTAATTTCGTTCAAAGGATGGTTTATAAATTTAAAACTCACTCAAAGATAGCCAATGAAATAATTGGTTGAACATTTATTAAGGTAATATGATCTTATTTTTATCTTTCCTCTAAAATTATATTTTCATCCCAACAAAATCTACTACTAAAATGTTAATCTAGTTTCTTCATTAATTTAAGCACTACTGGAAGGTTTTATTAAAAAAATTGAATTTGGAGACAACAACAAATTTGAAAACTTGAATATAATTGCATTGGCTGCTCCTAACTTGAATAAAACTTAATCAAATAATTTATGGGTTTTGATCCTCTCTGCTTTAGCTTCGAAACACATATAGAAAGTATTTTTTTCATTAAGTGAGGGGAAATAAAATTATTTTCTAAGATCTCCATTTACTGATAGATGTTGATGGTAAAAATACTAAATATATTTTTCAAAGTGGTGCTAAAACTAAGGTAGTTTTATGCAAACCTCCGTAACAAAATATAATTTACATACATGCTTATACATAGACATTATGGTGCCATGAATAGGTTAGTCATATTAGCTAATAATTCAATTTTCTAGCAAAGCAAAATCAAATATCACCCAAAAATGGAGAACATATTTCTTCAAATAGAAAACATTAACCTTCTTTTTTTTCCCTCCACATCAACATGACCTCACCAAGGTAGACATACTAGTTATTTCACATGTTATTAGCAATTGTCCAAGAAACTACTTATTACATAAAAGAATGATTTTTTATTTACCAAAACTCCATTATGGTGCTAAAGTAGGGCATAAACCTGAGTATAATTTTTTTTTTTATATGGTTTTGAGAATTTTAAAATGTTAGTGAATATATAATATACCTATAAATGAATCCTAACCTAAGTAGTGTTACAACTGAGCAAAAGATTGGCAACAATTTATATATCTTTATTTATTTTTAGAATTTTCACTATGGTTCCTTACTAAACTCTAGTATATATTCACATTTATCTTTTTTTTTCCTTGTACTAATTTTCAATGTGGTACTACAATATTATATTTTTATATAAATTATTTCATCTTTTAATTATTGTCAAGTGGCAATAAGGCTTGTTTTTCTCCTATATTTTATTTGCTTATTTTCTTTCTTTTTTTTCCTTTATGAAAAATTATAAAATGGTGTTTTAGTTATACATCCTTATTTTTATTTTTCTTTTCTTTTTTATTTTAGTTTTAGATCAATATTGTGGTGCTACAAGTGAGGTTTACTAAAACAAATCAAGCCAAAAGATCATCTACTCTCTAGAACCCTTCTCAAGAAGGCATTTCACATATGAGCAGACCGATTTACATAAAATAACTATTCACTAATAGAGATCTTAATTTAAATAGGGAACACACAAAGGTTTCACAAATTTCAAATAAGAACAATTATAATATGTTAACAATTCCCTAAAATATGAAGACAAACAAAGTTTATTCCTTTGAATAACAAGATGAACTCCATGCAAAGATTCACTTGCCTGTAACTCCTTATCTTCTCACTACTACTCCAAAAGTGGTACCCTAATTGCATATATTTTCTCTTCCAGATGATCCTTAATGACATCCTCTTGCTACTGCTCCTCTTCTCAAAACTAGATCCATCCAAAACTCCATGGTTGCTCAATTTCTCCTTTATTTTTTTTCTATCTACTTCCTAGATGTTCCTTTAGAAAGGCATTGGATCTTTAGTTAAGAGTATGTCTATCAAATAAAATGTGATTAAATTCTTTATTTATCTTCCCCAAAGTATGGTATATCATTTTGTCTAAATGGCCAAATTGCAATAGTTGTATTAAAAGTATGGCATACCATTTAGTCTAAATAGCCAAGTTACACGTGGAAGAATTAAATGATGTGATGAAATAGCTTTAATAATTTTAAAAAAATGGTACTTACTAAATTTTCTAGTCTTTAATTTAATTCATTACTTTGCCAAATTTAGTGTACTAGTAAGGATAAAAGGTAGGCTGCAAAGAACATGATTGATGGATTTACCAAATATTTAGGTACTATTATTTTATTAACTCCATTTAATTATTCTACCAAGTGTAAAAGGATGACCTCACTAATACATGCACCCCACACCCTTATGGGTTTGTCAACCACCCCACTCAACAAATGATTCCATTTTTCCAATTAGCAATATAAATGCCACACAATTTCACAATATATTTTATTTTATTATTATTATTATTAATATATATATATATATATATATATATATATATAATAATAATAATAATAATAATAATAATAAAAAAAAATTAAATATATTGTGAAATTGTGTGGCATTTAATATTTCTAATTGGAAAAATGGAATAATTTGTTGAGTGGGGTGGTTGACAAACCCATAAGGGTGTGGGATGCATGTATTGGTGAGGTCATCTTTTTACACTTGGTAGAATAATTAAATGGAATTAATAAAATAATAGTACCTTATACTTATATATATATATATATATATATATATAAGTATAAGGTACTATTATATATATATATATATCTCAAATTAATAATCATAAATTTTGGATAATTCATTTAATATATTTGAATACTAATATAGGTAAATTGAGATTGAAGAGAAAAGGATTAAACCAATACTTCAAAGGACTCAATGAAAAGTATGTAGGGAGACACAATTGGCATCAAGTTTAATGATGGGCTCGAAATTAAACATTTAGGAAGGAACAACACAAGATGATCATGTTTAAATGTCATGATGTGATCTATTATCAAATTTTACCATATCAATGCTTATTAACATTTATTTTGTATTACCATTTCAAAGGTATAAAGAAAATTGATATATAAACACTGAAAAGGTTGCAAGATAGAGAACTAGTAATAAAAGTCAAGACATGACTAACCAATGGTTCATAAGCAAGGTATTAGAATTGATACAATTAAAATCCAATGGACAAACCTTACTGAATCAACTTATCGACATGGAAACCCATTAAAGAGGTGAACAAAATATTTAGAACACCCATGCGAACAAGGTATCATGTATTAATGAATTATTGATTAACAGTAAGGTCAAAAAATGAAAGAGAGAATACATTAGATAAAATTATGGTGAATACATCAATCAATAAAATCAAGACAGCTCCAATGTATCTACAAGAAGCCCTAACAAGGTATAACATCTTGTTAAGTGATAATATGCATTGATGATAACACTGAAACACATACATCCCTGGGTGGTCTTATTCTATTCATAACTGACAAGGTTCCTCACTGTCTCTCATGCATGGGTGACCAAGACCCAAATCACTAATAAAAAATTACTACACAAATATGCTCATAATCCCATGCACAAAAAAATTATATACTTGACACAATTGAATCATAAAACACTTTGCCAACAAGAAGGCACAACTAAATCGAGGAAGGGTATTACACTACTTAGATTTAATGTGAAATTATTGATAAAAAACATTTTGTGGCCAAATTATGCTTATAAGCTCAAAATTTTCATTACATTTATAGGCTTGTCTTATCTAGAGTTAAAAGCTAAAATTCAAATATAATTATAGCATAAATAGGTTGCCTTAGTCACAATATTATTTTAATATTATTACTAACTTGAAATATTCATTGGATGTTTTTGGAATTAAAAACATAATACCTACTAAACTAATATTTTTTGGAGTTAAAAGAAAAATTAACAATGTACACTAAGTAATTAAACTCTTACATTTTATAATTTATTAAAAAATGTAAGGTGAGTCAATTAATGGTGGAGAGCTATTGAGACCTACTCAAAGTCCAAACAATCAATAACTAAAATTAGGATTTGAAGGAACTTAATTATGGGACTCAAATATTTATTAATATTAATATATTAAATATAATTATTAATATATTAAATATTAATTATTAATATATTAAATATACACAAAATTTAGATAAATCAAAAGAAATAAATTATTCTAGGGCTCAAATAATTATTATATTCAATAATAAACCATAGTCCAAAGCCAAATTGACATTAAAGATTCAATTTTCAAGATTAGTAAGTGTTTAATTTTTTTGATACACAAAATATAAATTATATCCACAGTGAATGTAAATTATCACAAAATTTCCATTAGATCTAATTGAAATGTTTCATTGTATTTTTTGGAATAAAATACATAATATCCACTCAGAGCTTTTTTTTTTGAAACATTTAAAATAAATTCATGCAAGTTTAAGTAAATTATTATGTTATATATAATTTATTAAAAATAGTTATCTTAGTCAATACAATGTGGAGCCCAATCATTTTAAAGTCCAAATAGTCTAAATCTAAAATTGGGATTAATCAAAGGAACTCAATTATTTTAGGGTTCAAATAATTATTATATTCAATCTTAAAAAAAAGTCTTGAGCCAAAATTGGCATTCAAGATTAACTTTTTAGATTAGTAAGAGTTAATTTTTTTGGTACACAAAAAATAAATAATATCCATAATGAATTAATACTTTGTGAAACATGAAAAATGAATATTATCAAAATTTACAAATATTTTTAATCATCATATCATAAATATTTTTATTTGATAAGGTAAAAAATAGGTTTTATAGGGATCTTGGAACCACCAAAGTGTAATAAAAAAGTTTAAATATGCCAAATAAGGTTGAGAAACCAAAATAACAAAAATTATAGTATTAAATTGAGAACTAGAAAAATAGGAAATCAAAGGAAATTTTGAAGGAAAACCCCTCCGATAGGTCTTTAGAATCCTCAATAATATTTACCAAGATGATATGTTTAACCTTGGAAACCTTTGCTCAAGTGCATTTTTTTGGGCCTGCAGCATCTTCATTAGGGAAGAGCATGTGTGGATGCTCTTATCTTTTAACCTGTAAGGAAGACTGCTTTGGGGGAACCCCCTTAAGGGAACATGGAGGGGGGATCTTAAGGTTTTAGGTGATTGAATGGTAGGGGATGGAGTCATTTGAGTATATTTAACAAAGGCTTGGACTAAGGATTTTGCTTGTCTGTGCAAAGAGTTCCAATCCTAAATGAGTTTGGTAAGGTCCATCCCTACTTGTTCAAACATTAGAGTTAAATATCTCCATATATGATTTATTCCTTTCTATTTCATCAGTCAGAATGGATTTCCCTTTTTTTGAGGTCTCCACTAGGTACCCACAATGTGAGAGATAGGCTTAGTTTTGAGAATAAATAGATTAAAATGGAAGTCATTAGAATAGGACTTAGATAGGATATCTTGAGAGGATTAAACATAGGTCTAGTGGGATCTCGTGGTGGGATCATCCACTAGGGAGTCCTCTTGGGAGTCTTCCCTAGAGTAGGATCCCATAGGGGGAACCTCTTAACCATGGAGGGATTAGCCATGCTTGACAAGTAGGAAAATCAAACCTTGGTGGAGGATGGAATTATAGCCATTCATTTAATGTAGTAAGACATTACGTTTGAGGGACTTTAACAAAGATTAAGGTAGGCTAATTTTGTATCCAATGAAATTATTTAGCAACAAAAAATGGTTGGAAAATATAAGAGTGTATTTACCTTCAAGCATCATGTAATTCATGGCTTGAAGACAAATTTTAAGCTGTGCAAGAGATCAGCCTATGGAAAGCCTTTTTTATTCATTTACCTAAAATCATTTGTCCTAAAAAACCATTATAGTAGCTATCATTTTTTTGATTGGTCTTTGAATGACTTGGTGCCTTCACATGAAATACCAATTGCTTTGCTGATGAATTCCTCTATCACATTAATTTTGATGCCAAAAATGGTCACTTTTCACTTATTCCAAGTTGTAGCAAAGTCATGAGCAACCTTTTCATTGTGTTCCATGACTCACTCCATGAACTCTATAAGACCTCCACATTTCAGCTTTTTCTAAACTTTTTTTTGGCTGTGAACATCCTTATAGGAGGTGGGTTCCAATCTATCCTTGTCACCTCCCATCGAATCAATGTATGTAAAGTTGAAGTGAGGAGGAGGAAGTTTTTTGATACAATAGATTTGAAAGGAGCAAGAATGATTTGGGAAGCTTGCCAAAGACATGTTATACCAATTAAGTCCCCTTCTATAGATATGATTATGGATCAACCTAATTAAGATCCACCCCTATGAACTAAGATCATACATGTGTGGAGATATGATGATTTTGACATGAATTGGTACCTTCAGCCCGTAAGACATTAAGAACATTGATGGGGATGTTGATTTCACTATGAACATCTATTTATAAATATAAATATTTATGTATTTATAAACAAAACATATATGAAATGACACTAAATTTAAAACTCTGATAGTGTCATTTAAATATCCAACAAAATGTCACTTAAATTAATTAACACAAACTTATAGGTAATGACTAAAATACACATCTTAGATCATAGCATATTACTGAGATTATCTATAAAATTCATTTAAATTAAATGTCACTTTATTTAATAAAAAATTGATAGACAATTATTCAATATGAATACGTTGGTCAAAGCTCCCATGTCAGATTTTAAAATTAAAAAAAAATGGAATTATAGTTGGGTATTTCAAGCATAAAAATTTCAAGCATCCTAGAGAATTGTTTCTCCAGCTCCACTTTATGTTATGATTGTAATCATAATTTATTCAAAATTTAGACTATGTGAGAAATTAGACTTCTTGAAATAAAACTCAATCTTGATTATAGGTAAATCCATGAAACAAATAATGATTTAATAAGGCACGAGCAAACTACCAAAATGGGAGGAATAAGATCACCATAGATCATGTAGAATGGGTTATTGCCACCAAAACTAATTTACAAAAATGGGATGAATAAATGCATGAAAATATGGAATTGCATCTTGAAAAACATTATAGTTTACTATAAGTTGATTGTCATTTTATTTTATTCCATGTATTATTGATCAAGATAAGGATATGAACCTTTATAAGTTGAAAACCAAATTGATATTGAATAACCTTCATTGAATATTAAACATTTTGATTAGGATATTAATATATAAAAAATGTAATATTATACTTATTATTATTCAAAAATGTTCCCTTTATTAAATATGAATTTAGTCATTAAATATTTATTGATATTGACACCTATAGATTCTAATATTTATATATTGATTATCCCTTAATAGTATGAATTTATCGCACAATCTCTAAGAATATGTCAATGGAATATGGGTCATCATAAACACTATTTTAATTAATAATTTTAATTTAAATCCATGTTATTAACCAAAATAACTAATCATCATAAATGAAAACCCTGTTGATACTAAAGAATAGAAAAAAATGAAAAGGGAGGATCAAACTGAAAAGGATGAAGTCAATCCAAAAGAGAACACTGAAGATTTTAGTGACATTTGGCAGAGTGACAGGAGGCTTCCCTTCATGAATTTATCCAAATGCAAAGTAGATGCTATTCTTCAAGTTGACTCATGGATGTATAAGGAAATAATGGGCCTCAAGAAGAGAATGGAAATAATGGAACATAATCAGGAAGCTGATCGGAAAAAATCAATAATCTGGAAATGCAGATGAGAGATATTCCTATCAAACTTAAAGATTATGAGAATAATCTTACAAGGCTCATTAAGGAAAGCAAAATGAATATGGAGGAGGTTACTTCTAGCATATGTGTTGCTGTCGCAAACCTTGGAAAATGAGCTAATGAGGAAATAAAATCTTTGGAGGGGCCCAGTAAGAGGACCAGACAGAGCTCAAAGAAGAAAGCTTTGCAAGAGGCTGCTATGTCAACTGTAATATCCATAAAATACACTATTATGATTGGAAAGGAAGTGGTGAAGATGATCCTAGAATTAGAAGAATAGGTTCTTTCTATTCATACTGTTCTGGTCCTTATTGTTGGATGTTATAACTGGTTCAATTTTATGGTTCTTTATTTTCTAAATGAATTTGAGTTTCCAGGTCTCTGTAAAACCCGGGGTCTTTCTTTTGTTGAACTTGATTAGTGGTTTTAGGTCCATGTAAAACCTATTTTTGATATTGCTCAGCAGTAGGTGTTAGGTTTGTTTTTCCTGTGGGGCGTTATTATTTTATCCTTCTTCCTTTGTTTTTGGGTTTCGGGGTCCCTTCAAAACCTGTTTTTACCTTACTCTAAAACTAATCATCATAAATGCCAAATTATAGAATGGATGCCACCAAAAGTGTAGTTAATTGAACTGATTTATAATGTTAATAATATAGGTAAGTTATTAGTAAATAAATTTTAATATATATATATATATATATATATATATATATATATATTGACAACTACAAAATGAACCTTTTATTGAATTATTATAAATTAGATCAATTATCTATCGATATTCAAACTTGCATATTCTACTTTAAATATATTAATTCTCATTTAGTATTAATTTCTCAAACAATAATCTCTATGTGCATGTCAATGACATACAAGTTTTCCTCATCACAAATTTAATTAATTGCATTAAAATCCATGATATGAAACTAAAATAATTAATCATCATAGTAAATGTCAGACCATATAATGGATGCCACCAAAAGTATAGTTAACTAAATATTTACATCTCAAAAAAATTTAACATAATTATTAACTAAAAAATAAATTACTAAATGACTGAATATATATTTATTTTTATATGTCCTAGATATTATAATTTTATATTGATTCTCCTTATAATTAAATAAAAAACTTGCACCATTTATAAATTGAATAGTTATGAATGACATATGGGTTTGAATCTTCATCACAATTCACTTGTTTAGTAATGAATGAACCCAATATTTAGTGATTAATACTAGATAAAATCAAATATATATTTATATTAACACCTACATATTTTACTTGAAATATATTAATTTTCCCTTACTATTAATTTCTCGTATAGTCTCTATCCACATGTCAATTACATACAGATCACTCTTTATCATCACTAGTTTAATCACTTGAATTAAACTAAATGATAACTAAATTAATAAATCATCATAAATTACTAACTATAGAACATATGACATCAAATGTAAATTACCAAAAATGGGGAAAATAAATAAAATTGTGTGGATTTTGAGCTCATTAAGATTTGAAATTGTTATAAGAACAACATATTAGTTAAATTGGTGTATTAGGATCCATAAAAAACTAATCAATGTTCAAAAGGAATAAAGTAATATTAATCAATGATGTTACTCCATGGTGGTTTTGACCTCTTTAAGAATTTAAATGGGTTTGGTAACAACAAATTCACCCGAATTGATGTAGTAAGATATGTCAAAAATTGATCATTGCTAGGGAGGAATAAAGGAGCATTACTCATCAAAATTGGCACTTGATGGAACCGTTCAATAATATTGGGAACATTTAATGTGTGCTGTTTAATTTTTAGTTAACTATAGCTTTGACCGTATAATCAAAGCCCTCAACATGGAAATATTTTTCAAAATCCAAAATTTAAACACCAAACATCATAATTATTGGGTTTAATGGATCACCCACCAAAATTAATTTACCATAATGGTCAACATTATAATTTTATAAATGGTTGGAATTAGAAACATATATTAATCTAATTTTCCCAATATTTAGTGGACAATCTATATGCACATGGCAATGATGTGCAAGTCTTCATTATCAATAATTTAATCAATTATGTTAATCTATAAGAATTTTGAGCTCATCAAGAACTGAAATGGTTTTGATAATAAAATAATCTAATGAATTAGTGTATTAGGACCCACAAAAAATTAATCATTACTCATGTGGAATGAAGTAACATTAATCAGTGTTGTTACTCTATTATGATTTTGAACTCATTTAGAATTGAAATGGTTTTAGGAACAACATAGTCAATTGAATTAGTGCATTAAAACCCATCATAAACTAATAATTTCTCAAGAGGAATAAATAAAAAATACTCACCAAATTTATCACTTGAGGGAATAGTTCAATAATATGTTGGGACTTGATTTAATTTTTAGACTATTAAATCCAATATAATGAAAATCATTCATGAAAGGCTTTCAATTAACTATATTAAGGATATATGATATATTGGAATGATAATAGTAACTAGTTTTTTTACCATAGTTTAGGAAATATGAATATTTGGAGTATTATTCCAAATGTGATATTATGTATTAAAAAAAATCTTAGTCATCCAACTTTTTTAGACCATTAAAGTTGAAGTGATGAATTTCCATTATATATTAATCACTTAGTCTAAAAATTTATTATTGAGTGCCAATTTTGGATATAGAATATTTTTTAATATTGAATGCATTAATAATTATTTGAGTCCTTAAATTGAGTTCCTTTGGTTAATGCCAATTTTGGATCTACTATTTTGACTTTGGACTAACCTAGCTCTGCACTATTTTGTCTCTAGACTATATGGAATTGGCATAATTTTTTAATATTATATAAGTTAAGTATTTAATTATTGAAAATATGATGCATAATATTTTTTTTACTCTAGGAAATGGTTCTTTTTTTCCATTGAGCATATTAATGACACACTATTTTCACTTGGTTGGAGTAGTTTTGGCTTAAGATAATTTTGACTTTAGATTGGTCTAGCTTTCCACTATTTTAGCTCTAGAGTGTATTCACTCATAATTTTTTAAAAATATATAATGTAATAATTACATGTTCAATGATATTATTATTATTATTATTATTATTATTATAATAATAATAATAATAAGAATAATCAACATTACATAACTAATAATACACATTCTTTATTTGACACTATTTATTTGATTGTAGAAAAATATGGATCTAGTTAGACACACCTCATATAGAGAGATCCCATTCATTAATGGATCCATTAATTAGGAGAGAAGAGATGAGAAATATTTTGTATATATTTTCTATTTATATAACTAACATTTTATATTTTTTTTATTCATTCAATATCAGGGGCATATGATGTTGAAATTTGTTTATGAACAATTCATTGTTGTTCAAGTTGAATATATAATTAAATTTGAACATTCATGCTAGTCATTGAAATGGAGTTTTAGGTGGAGTTATATAAAAAACATGGTATGGTTTTTTCTTACAAAAACTAAACGGATTATTTATATTCCTATGGTTAGAAAATAGAACCTTATCTATATTGTGACAAGTGTGGCATAGAAAATAATTACAATATTTGCATTGGTATTGTTACTATATTTAAATTTTTTTATCAACATAGATTTAATTCATCTATTGATAATCACTTAATTATGGATAAATAATTTGGTAAAATAACATCTCATGAAAAAAATTTACTTTTATGAGGAGGCAAAATATGAAAAGCCTAGAAAAAAATACTTTAGTATCACAGTTTTCAAAAAAAAAAAAATAGCACAACAAAGGGTTGATTTATAACACACTGAGAAAGAGTTTAAAAATAATGAGTATTTAAAAAATAAGAAGACTCACATTTTTTAATTAAATTATAAATATTTAAATTTTGGAATTGAGCACTACCACCTAAAATCTTCTAAATACCAGTACCAATCTCTTGATAAAGACAATGTTGATCAACCAGTTAGCTCAATATTATGTAATCTAGTGCCTCTTAAAAGGGATGAAATATTGTTACATTTTAAGAAAAAAATTGGTGATATCATTAATTTAGATATTGATCAAGGCTTTTATATCTTAGAGATTCATTTTTATATCATTTATAACCAACATACCATTGAAGCACAAAAAAATGTCATAGAAAACCATAGTTTTATGTCTACACATGAAATAATAAAAAGTAGGTTTTCTCATATTATATTATCAAATTACACAATTGAGAAAATACGTATCATTTTAAAATAATATAACATGGTTAATAATACTTGGGTCCATACACAATTTAAGAACTAGTTATACAAATTAAGGTCAACCTAGATCATAAAGAGAAGAGCATAACGACCTAATACTAATCTTGAAAAGGTAAAAAATTGGAAGGTATTTAATATGTTAGATTGAATTAACATTAAATCATTAGAAAATTAATTAAAAAACAATTGACCCTCTGTTTCCATGTTTAAAAAAAAAATCTATTGAAAACTAAATATTGAATATTTTTAAGAGATAGAAAATAGATAGTTTGAATGATAAGTTTTAATTTCTTCTCTTATCAGATGACATATGGGAAAAATGGGTGTTGTGTTTTGAACTCTATAAAAATGGTGGGATTTCATGATATCCAAAAAATTATTATGATTGAGATTTCAAGTCAAGTTCCCTTGATAATCTAAAAATAGTTTTTTCAGAAGAATAAGGGGAATGTTTTTAGAAGAGTTATCCATACTTGTAGATAATGTTTTAAATGGATAAGTTTTGATATGGCAAGCTGTTAAACCTAAAATGAAAGAATAAATTTTTAGTGCTTATTTCAAAAGATTAAAATAAGAAAAAACTATAATTCCAAAAATTATAGACTATTTCAAGTTGTGAATCCCATAAGAACTTAATTTGATAGAGTGCACTACATATAATGTTGTATAAAATTTGTATATTCATGACAACCACTTTTTCAGCTTTTCTAGGAGTTTAGATTCTGGAAAGGAAAATAAAAAAATAAAAATACTACTGTAGGGAAGGAGATCACTAATAAAAAAATATGAATAAACAAAACTATCAAAGGATGCTATAACCCTTCTAAAAATGTATATATATCATATTTCACTACTAGCACCAAGGAAAGGGATACAGATAAATATGAGTCCACATGCCAGATTTATTTTCCCTTTCAATTGAGAAAAAAATTGATAGGATTAAAATAACATATCCCTCCCCTTAGTATTGAAATTTTTATTACTTATTTACATAATTTTTGTTATAAAAATTATATATAGTGATATTATAGATATGTTCTCTTACATTGGTTATAGTGTATTGGTTTATGTTTGTATCTTTCTTATTCTAGTGGTTGAACTACACTTATTTATTAAAAGTGTTTGTAGCTACATGGAAAAAGTAAAAACATGAATGTAAACATTTATGAAGGATGTTACAGATTTCTAAATAACAAAGGTGAGTTTAAGGGATTCTCTATCATTTATAACATATTTGTCATTCATAGTGTAAACAATTTTTTTGAGGAAGAGGTGGCAATATATTTTTATTGATCACATATAAATCCCTTGGATATTTTTCACCCAATGGATATTGGGGCTTATCTATTAGAGAATCCATTTTTATTTGAGATATCAATGCAGTTTTTGGAGCATATGATTAACACATGCAATATACACCCACCCCCTATTACTATTCTTTATGGTGGGTCAAATGTATTTCAAGTATCAAATTTTTTTAAAATAACCTCAGTAATATGCATTTTTGAAAATATAAATCAATAGATAATGTTAAAATATTACTAAAAATATTTGACGATAAATCAAGGTGACCCCAAATCTAATAAACTTTGAACTCTTATAAAATAGTCTGACATATTTATAATATTAATATGATTATTTTTGTTATATGATTATTTATTAGAATTTATTGAACTATGTTTGTAAGAATAAATATCCCAAGTAATAATGTCAATTTCAAACCCACCAAAAAAAAGTGTCTCTATTGAATAACATGATGATGCGACTAAAAACCAAGAGAATCGTCAAGATGTTACATAATCGGTGGTGATGGAAATAACAAGTACATAAAAATAAACACTATGAATTAACATTTTTGGCTTCCATTCAGGTAACATTTAAAACTAATTACTACTTATCTTATTTAATTATTATGTATTTCATTATTTTCAATTCTCAATATTATTATATTTTATAGTGGCTACCAAAGAACACTTGTTCTCAATTTAGATGAGTTGATAGTACTAAAAACTCATTGAAAAAATAAATAAACCTTCCAAATAAATAATGAACACTTTAAACTAAGAGGAATGGCAACCCAATTTATATCTATAGCATATGTGCAATTTAAACTTAAATTTTTGACTTTGTATGATACAAATAACAGCATAAAAAAAATGTAAAAAATTACTATCACAAGCTAAAGTGGAGATGATACTTGTATTAATAACTTATATATAATTTTGGTTGATGCTAAATTTTTATTACAATTCTACAAACACTATTATAATTGATTCTTTCAAGTAAGGTGTACCTAAAAATTAATTTGATTGTATCCATGAAAGTCACTCAAGGTTAAGAATTAAAAATTGACAAATGGTTGATGATGACATTATCTACACAACTACCCTTAATTCAGACTAGAGATTATGTGAGAAAGTCTCTAAGGCACCCTAGCCTATTTATATATTGATGTGCTTGTACAAGTAACTATTAAGGTTTTATGACATATAATATATCATGGATTAGATTTTTAATATTTAATTAATAATTATTTATAATGATATATGAATATTATTTCAAAAAAATTGATGACTATTGTCTATAATATCAACTCTGAGTTGGATATTTAAATTTATGCTTTAAGTGTGAATACTGAATATATGATTGTCAACTATTTACCAAGTTTTGATGAGTTGATTTATATTTTAAATGAAAAGTCTTGAATAATTCAATTTTTATCTTTATATAAATTATTGCCTTTAATATTATGGTTTTGTTTTGTTGTTGTAAAATATAATTATATTTAGATATTGCATCTTGTTACATTAACATTAACAATCATTTATTTCTTTTGTATTTTTAGATTTCATTCTATTTGGAAGAAATTTATTGGATTTGGGAGTGGAAATGATGTTGTTTGGAGTTCCAAGGATTACATAATTTATATCAGCAAGTAGGAAACTTGATTTTTCATATTCATGTGATAGATATTTTTGTTGCATATTTAGTCTTGATTTATTGAGGATTGTAAAAATAAATTTTGATATTGGATTATGGTTTACTTATTGTCACTCAAGAGTTATTAATTATTTCATTTGTTAGTTTGATTATCAACAATATGTGGAATTTGTTTTTACTTGGGGTATATCATATTGAAAGATATATGATTTTTTTATAGATCAAAGACAAGGAATATTGCATTGTACATTTAAAGCATACACTTGGTTATGGAAAATATAAAATTGTATATGGAATATAAAATATATTTCTCATAGATGATAAAACATTCTTTGATTGAAAAAAACAAGATTCCCTATACTTTAGATTACCTTTGAGTTGAAAATTTGATGGCACATTACATTTTGATAGAAAAATATTCACATATTTATGTGCATGGTTAAAGAATGTAGCTCCACACAAAATCATTTATCATTATTTGAAAACATACAAACAAACTATTAGTTATTTTTATCAAGTTTCTTTGTTTTAGGGAAACTTATAATAAGAAAAAATTAACCGAACTGAGTTATTTTTCATTGTTTTAGATTGTATTCACTATATAAAATTATAGCTTTATTTTTAATTTGTTATAGTAACCTATACAAACAAGTGATTTAGTATAAAATTTATTATAACTTATCATCATATTATTATTTTATAATATAGTTTTCTAATAAAATTTGGGAAATAAATATATTGAAAACACCCATTATTTTGTGTTTGGTACAATAAAAAATTGATTTGCTATAGTAGTCATATATGTAAATGATTTATCAAAGTTTGAATATTTTTTGTTAAAAAAATTATTTGAATGGCACTACTCTTGAGCACTAGAAAAATTAGCTAATGAGATAGTTCTTTGACATTTTTATGGAGTAGATTTCAATTAATCTAAATTTAAAATAATTTATTATATGTATATTACAAGGTGTACCAATAAATTTTGATTGTGTTTGACTTGAATGGTGTTTTAATTCTACAGTTCATAAAAAATAGGTCACTATAATGAATATCAACATAGAAAGGGATATTGAGATCAAAACATAATACTACTTCATTCAACAAAATTTAAGGGATTTCTTGCAAAAATATTTATGTATTTTCAAAATTAGTATATGGACATCGATTAATACTAAAAATGTAGACAACTTAATGATCTAATTGCTTCATGAAATAACATTGACATAAAAAAGATTTGAATTCAAATATACTTAGTAAGATTATAGATTAGTTCACTGAGATGATTATAAAGGTTTTGTAAACCATATAATATTTTTCAAAACAATTAAGTTATTTTAGAAACATTTCATGGGTCTATATAATTGATTCAATATAGTGATAGTTGATAAATCTTATGACAAAAATATTCATAATGATAAGGGTAATTATATCATTGCAAATAAATGTAAAAGTTATTTCTATGAAGATAATTAATTGATGCATGAATTATGGGAAATGTTGTTATGCGTAAAATATGTTACATATGTAAGTTAAATATATATCATTAATTAATATGATGTTTAATTTGATATATGGAAATTTTATTTGATGTGAATTATCTACATTAATTGTTACAAAGAAACATGTGTGGTAATTTCACCATTGTACTAAATATTTCATGTATGTTTTTGATATTTTTTAGGTACTTGTATTTTTCTTGGTGTGTCCTTAATAAAAACTACATGGTTATTAAGGTATTTTTAAATAAAAAATGAACAAATAATTTGAGATGATTGATTTTAGAGTTTTGAAGTATTTTTTTAGTATTGAGGTAAAATATGTATAGGTGAAAGAAAACATCTCAAGATACTTATTTTTAGGGTGTTTATGATGGTGTTTTTATGTCTAGATCCAATTATTATAGCATACTAAATTTAACACCTATAGCAACGGGTCTGAAGTTAAGAAAAGAAGATTGCATCTTGTTGAAATAAAGTATTGAATTTTTAACAGACAATTTGGGTGTCACAAAAAAATCATAAGTATCTCTGGAGTGTTTATTCGTGCAACTTCAAATTATATATTTCTAGCTTTAGAATATACACAATGAGATTTGGATCATATAAATCTAAAATTGGACTCACATAGCTAGCTTCATCCTATCTTCACAAGTGGAGAAAGGTTATATAGAACACATTGGTTCACATCTCCATGTTGGATTAATAGAGGGACAACAAAACAAAGTACATTAGTAGAAAAAAAAAAAAAAACTAGACTAATCTAAAACAAGGTATGGAGATTAAGAGAATAGATCAATAGTTGTGAAAGGAATTTTTTTGAATAGATGTTTATAACCAACAGTATTAATATATCATTATCAATATATAATTTTTGACTTAACCCATGTTTTTTTTATGTTGAAATAGTCTATGGTTTTATCATAAAATAATATTTGAAGGTGAATGTTAATTATGATAAATATTTAATAGTTATTTGATTTCACTCATACATATTTAATATGAGGAAATAATAATTGAAAAAAAAGTACTAAATTCTCCCATTATTTTCAACAAAAACATTGTTTTGATCCAACAAATTAAAATTTTCAAGAATTACTTCATTTTATTATTATTAATAATTGACATGCTTTACAACAAACACATTAAAATGATTCACCAAAAATCAATTCAAGAATATATATGTTTAACACCAGATTCTAATAAAATTCAAATTAGAACCCCAAAAATATGATATCTAATTAAAAAAAACAGTAAATTAGAATCTAAAAAGTACGATATATAATACCAAAAAACACTAGATTAAAATATGATAATAGTAATATAGAATTATGATATTTGATACTATAAAATCTAATTAAAATAGTTTAAGGTTTTTAATATGGAATGATATGTCTATATTTTATTAAATGATGGTTAAATAGGGGCATATTATTGGTATTTGTCATAGATACTAAATCCTTCATGAACATTTTGATTACCATATAAATATTTCAAAGTTAAGATGTGACTCAAATATCAAATTGGGATAGTTATTTATAATTTTCAAATAGATTTTGGGGGCATATGTAAAAAAATCCATGAGTGATAAATTTTATATTTATACATATTCAAATACATTTGGGTTATGTGTACAGAATTTGTAATCTATTTTATAGGATAAATTTAGTTGGGCATGATACTAGTTTATGCACATTTACACCATTTTAGATTTTAGTTAGGCATGGTGTTGGGTCATGCACAATATGATAGTTTATAGTGGAAATAATTCAATATGATATGATTATGTCTCATGCACATTTAAAAATTAATAGCTTTATATTATTTATCAATTATGTTCAAGTGTTGAGTAAACTTGGATCTATCAATTTGTCCTCAATAATTGATTCATGATTTTATATGTAATTTACATTAAAGTTCAGTGACTCTCAACACAAATGGAATTACCCATAAAAACACATTATTTGGTTCCCACCTTATCATGCTTGGTTTAAATTATTAGTGTTGAATTAATTACATGTGGGTTGGGGGAATTTGTCTTCCTATCCATGACACTTGCCTTAGTTAAATTTAAATTTAGATATTGATCACTATCAATTTCTCCATGTTCTCTAAGTGCTTTAATGTGGAATAATTTTTTTAAAATTCTTTGATAATGATTAATCTCTAATAGGTCATAGGGAAACATACTATATTCTCATACAAGTGTACTCCTTAATTTCTCTTTCAAATTTCAAGTTTCAATTATAGTTTGGATTTTAAATTTCGTTATGTGGACATTAAATACTCTATTTTCATTCTAAGTTTTGCTTGGATCAAATTAAACATTTGAATCCTTCTCCAAAAGATAAATTTTGTTGTACACACACACACACACACACACACACACACACACACACACACACACACACACACACACACACACACACACACATTTAATATTTGACTCTAGTATTTTCATTGCATTATAATACTATAATAAAAGAGAGCACTAGTAGACATTAGAATTTGGTATTTGATAATTTCCAATGCTAGTATTGACCTATATTTATCCTACATGTCTTGTGTGTCTCCAAAAATCTCTTCTTTTCCATTCCCACACACTTGCATACTAGTTATGAGATTGATACATTAAAGGTTTATATTAGTCACATACAAGAACTTCTTAGTCTATGATAAATTAACTATATATCTTACTCAGACATTTATTGATCACCACATTTGCTTTCTTGTCTCCTATACATTAACATCAAACTCAAAAATTAATGTCAGTGTTATTGTATTAAGGATGATGATATTGTATTTCACCTAGCAATGACTATTTTTCAAAATCAAATCATTTTATTAGGTCAACAAGTTTACTTAGTGTGATGACGCTATGATAAAACACCCAATTGAGAGAATATAAATAAAAATCAAAGGTAAACATATCCTTTATTTGGCACTTACCTATAAATAATTTATCCACTAATTAACATTGATAAAATTTTATCTATTCTTCCCAAATTGTAAATCAATCACTAAGAGAAGTCATCTACTAAGTATGAAGCACACTAATCTATGGAAAAACTAACATTGTCAAAATCAAATTCATATTTATAGGTGCATTAGTATGGTGAAAGAATACAATTTCCCAATCATACAAAGTGGAAGAAAAATGCATGGATTGACTTCAATCTTAAGAGTATTATATATGTAGGTAATATAAATCATCAAGGGGTGATTAAGGTCAACTCAACTCAATTACACTTTCTCACTTCTTACAAGATTTCATCCTTCACAAGTGGACCTAGGGTTTCAATGAGAAGGAAGTTGATTTATAGAGTTACACACATATTCAAGTTTTAAACATTACACACACACACACACACACACACACACACACACACACACACACACACACACACACACACACACACACACACACATATACATATCAAGAGGTCAAATCATATTTCATGGTCATATATAATCAACACATCCAAATATAGTAACTATTGGGTCTAACATGCCCTAATACTCAAGATCTCACATGGAGACCCTCTTTATTTTACCTAGTTATTTTCTTTTTTGGGTCTTGCATAATAATATAACTTCATAAAATGAGTACCTCTTGATAGAGTATACCTAAGATTCACTTGGTCATTTATTAGCAATGACTAGACCATTTGTGTTATGGATTCAAGTAACACGAACTAACCTTTTGAAGTTTTTATTAAGTTATTATGGTTTATGTATGCATCATTGTGATATATTATTTATATAATTACAAATGCCATTTGAAATGTGGAATATTTCATGATCATTATATTGTATATTAGCCTAACCTGGAAATATTTTTCTTGTGCTTCATAGTTTGAAATTTTCATTCAATTGTTAAAGTGATTTATTTCACTCAAACTAGTGTTTATTTGGTCAAGCTTAAATTGAAATCTAGCTCAATTTTCCTTTGTGGGATTTGATTTAGGAAAATTTTATGTTTGATCAAGTCTAGTTTGAATTTTCACGCAATTTGGAATAAGTTATTACATGATTTATTCATGCTTAGATGGATTTTTGTTTTCAACTAACCTAATGATTGTTTCCCAATTCTAATTTTGATTTATATTTATCTATAAAAGATATTCTAAAGTTTTCCAAGCCATCAGTCTTTTTCCATATGTTATAATCTAGTCAACCCAAAAAGATCCAAAGTTAGATCTTTTTCAAAAAATATTAAGTCCTTGTAAAGTTATAAGGCCCCAAGATTATACCACATGGCATAATTAAAATAATTTGGCTCACTAGAACCTCAAACCCTTGGAAGCCTATAACCCTAGAAACATTAAGGTATTATCCTAATAGCTAAGGAGTTAAATCTTTATGAAAACCTCCATTCCCCTTAGGCCCCTATATTTCACCATGTGGTTCCATCGTAGAACCCTGAAAGCCTAGAGGATTGATGGTATTAAACCTAGGAGCTTAGGGCATTTGTAACATTAGCCTATGACTAAGTGGTTAATAATTAGACCTACCAAAGCATAAATGGCCTAATTAATCAAGAATAATCCACATGGCCATGGTAATTATAGAGATAAATAATAAAGTAATTATCAAGAATGTTGATAGACTACCAAGTGGCCAAGAAGGACTTGGTGGGAAAAGCCATAAAGTATAATGAAGGGGAAGCAACAAAGGGATGAAAAGGTAACAAGTGGAAATGAAAAAAAACACATAATCATACACCTTAGCAATAAACATGTGGATGCCTACATTATTAAATAGAGAATCAAAATTTAATACCCATGGCAAAGATCAAATCATGAACAAGTGATGACTTGTTTTTATTGGAAGCAAAAATAGTAGGTAGGGGAGATATGGTGACTAAAAGACATAGACCAAAGCATTTTATACCATCCATAACATAGAGCTAGTTGAAATAACCTAGATAAAATATTTGGTGAGATAATCATAGGATAAAATGATCATGGAGATGGTAATTCCTAGAGCATTGGTAAATATCTTTATAAAGGTATAGGCCTAAATTGATAAAATTGTTCACATCTCCAAGATAGAGTCAACCCAAAGAATAGGCATATCAATAATTTCATCAAGAGGAAAAAATGTGCCTATTTATATATTGAAACAACCTATTATTCTAACATTTTTTGTTCATCATCTAATGTGTATATAGGGTGATCTATTTTTCACTTGAAGATGAACGTGAAAAATTGGTAATGGATAAAGCTAATGCATGGACTGGCAACTCAATCATTGAGATTAATCCATAATGAGATGGTTTCTTATCATTGTGTTGATAAATGTTTAGTGGAAAAAATGAATACCATAGAGTCCCTAATGATCATTAGAGCTTGGGATACATTGGGGATTGAATCCACTTCCATCTTAAATATTGTATTTGAAATTGTTACATGAATGTATTGGTCTTACCTTATTGTTTCATGATGTATTATCAAAAAATAGTTATCTCTAATCAATTATTTCATTTAATGTTTATATCAAGATAATTTAATTTATGGTTATGCATCTTAGCCATGATGGACTAGAATTGTCTATATAAGTAACATTGCTTGCCATTGTAAGGGCTAAATAATTTGGTCCCAAAAAATATTATCAAAATAATGCCAAGATTACACATGTTATTCCCTCATGATTTTTTGGATTTGATTATCCATGAGTGTTAACACATTTTGAGTACCAAAACTCTATGGAGATTGAACCATGATTTCACCTACCCTCCCTCATAAGTTATCTTGATGGTTTGTCAAAGATCTTAATTTGATAAGTAATATATATGAAAATAAGTTTTTTGATGTTGTTAATGTGTAAGTGGATATATAATTAAATTATGAAATAGTTAGTTTAATTGGATTTAAGATTTCATTATTATTATTTTAAAGCTTATATTAGTCATGGTATGTAAATAACTTTAGAATTATGTATTATATTTATTTTGAATAGAGTTATAAATTTCATGTTCACGTAATTTTCTTTTGAGTCTTGCTCATTGTGATGTTTTAGTTTGTGTAGTAACTAGATTTGATGCCCATTTATTTTATTGAAACAAACATTGATCTAATTTATAAGTAATGGAATACCTATCTTAATCAAGGAATTAGCTTATTTTATATCAAAATCTCTCCCTCTCTTTTACATTTTTATAATGAGGAATATCTTACCCATTACATTGTAAATAACCAATTTGTAGAGGAATTGACTATGATATTTTTAATATCCTAAGTAAATCAATTGAAATTTTAGTGAAAAAATCATAACCTTCCCATGTTATATCATTTAGATTTTCTTGGCCCTTGGATCACCATCAGGTCCTAAAAATAAGGGGACTCTTTATCCCATGAGATATTGACTACTTTTGTTCACTTAGATCAATTAATTCCTAATCATGTTTGAGTGAGTCATAATTTTAGCCTAATAAAAATTTGCACTAGAAGGAGGGCCTGAAACTCTAACATATTGGAATTTGTTTGAGACTACTTAGTTATTAAGACATTATTAAAGGGGTGTTAGAATTTAGAATTCATGGAGTCTTATGGTCATAATATCAAAATTGATTGTTGGATTTTAACCTGATGCCTCCTCCTTCTACTTTTCCACATTCCTATTATGTGCTTAAAACACACTAAAACAAATTGATGTTGAAAGGAGGGCCAAATGTCGTTTTTACTATCTTGTAATCTTTATGTCTTAAATCTTTGAATAATCTAATTTTATCATTGATTATAGAATATTATATCAAACGTATGATTTTCACTTTTTATGTGCATAAAACACATACTAACATAGATTACTATTTTATCACTCTAGAGTCTTCTTCAAAGATAACATAATATGGAGGTAGATTGGGACATACAAGATTAGTTTTTTCTCCTCTCCAAGTTTATATAAATATTAAATTTTATTAAGGTAGAGATTTAAAATTATTTTACCTAACCACATCATCCCCATAATCTATCTTCAATAGACCAATCTAAATGGTTGTAACTTGGCTAGTTGGATCAACCATACATGTTCTAGGTGACATGCATGATTTACACAAAAACCCTAAGTGTTATCTTATAAAGTTTACTTTTAACATTGGAAGGACTAGATAAGAGCACATTACATCCTACAAAACATCCCTCTAGTTTCTCAATGTTAGACATAAAGATGTATCTTTTAGGTTATTTCCTTTCACCCTGATTGATCAGGATTATGACTAGGTCCTTAACCTCAAAAAACTTAAATCATAAGATTAATTGATTGAATACCAATTTTTTAACCCAATTTTTTTAGGGAGTATATCTAAGTATCTTATACTATAAATTTAATTACATGAGAAGGGAATCAAATGAGCCTATATGAAATCTCAATGCATGTTTTTAGGAGATGTATAGTAAGGTAATATAATTATATAATAAAAATAGTTAATTAGTTCTAGAAATTTTTAAAAATGCCTTAGATATATGGACTACCACTTTCTTAAGGAGAGATCAAACTATTACTGACTTGTCTCTTGCATATGAAAAATCAATACAAGTGGACAAAAAACTCAATATGCAAGGACACATGTTGGCTCCCATTCTCAATGTTCTCCCAAAAATGCCAACATTAAACTTAATCTCTCCTAAAAAATAGAGTCTACCACTGACACAACCTCTCCCAATCATGAATCAATTTTCATTAGCTCATTTCACCCTTAATCATAATTTAGGACTTCTCAATCTAGCTAGTAGTGAAACAATGCCTTAATATTATAACATATCTTTAGTTCTAATTATAATAAATAATATGTATAATTATCCTCAATATTAATCCAAACTCAAGCTAGATGCAATTAGAATAATGTTCCAAAGATTTATCAATTATTTTCTAATTTTGTAAAAATAAGTAGGAAACTTGAGTAGTGGAAATACAACTCCAAATTTTAATTATCAATGCAGTTATAGGCACTTTATGAGAGTCGATAAGCAAGTTGAGTCCTCATCTAAATTTTTTATTGAGATCAATATAAGGAGATTGTATATCCCAATTTGTGTCATGTGAAAAACACAACCCAATATGGATAAATTTACTATGTTGAGTTTTGTCTAGCCTTTGACACATTGTAGAATGAAATTGATGAATAAAAAGTTGTCCCAAGTGATTAGAATACTTTGATTAGTTCTAATGCTTCTAGGTCATCAAAGTTTTTGAATACATCCATGGTATTAGAAACTATAGATTTCCCTGACATAGAAGATAATGAGCCTAAAGAGAATACCAATTATATCTAAGCTTTCCAAAAATACCAATGAGAAAATTACACTCTTAGGAGTAAAACACATCAAACTTTGACTACTTTAGCTCTATAAGATAATGCTACTATACATCCTGATCCTAAAACTAGAAATGATCCATCTTTGCCAAAATTAGGGGACAATCATCCCTCCACTATAAAAATAAGTTACAACTTTTGGAAGACATGGACAATATTAAATAAAACATAACTCTCCCCAAATTAACAAAAAACACATAACAAAGGGATTTACTTCTTAAGTCTCTTATATACAAGAGTAGTTAGCCCAAATAAAAGAACCCCACCGATACTAATGTAGAAATACATAAGAGTAGGGCGTAAGTCCCACCATTTTTACAATAATTGTTTTTGGTAAGAACCTTCACAATTGGATTTTAGATTTTGGTGCATCCATTAATGTTATGCTCATAGGTATTTTCAATAAATTAGGGTTAGCTACTATGAAATCAAAAAAGTGGTACTTAAGTTGGACAAGTCTAAAGTCAAGTTAATAAGTGAGATATTAAATGTCCATATGCAGTTGAAAATTAAGTCAAAAGGAGTTAATATATATACAAGTAGTTGAGATCCCTGAAGCATATGTAAAGTTACTAAGTAGAGATTGGTCATGATCACATAATGGCTATATAGAAAAATATTTTTACCACATGTGGTTACCATGGAGAGGAGTGGAAAATAAAATTAGAATTGATAGAGATCCACAAATGAAATTGATGATAATAGAGTAAAATGTAATCAATGAATAAGTTAAATTCACTTCTAAATATACAAGTGTCTACACTTTGTCAACCAAACCAACAAAGAAGAAAAGGTCTGATCATGACCAAAAATTAGGTATGTAGTCACTATACTTAGATGGATCATTTTCCAAGTAAGGAGTTAGGGATATAATTATTTTCATTAATTCTAATGGTAGGATAAATGTTTAAAATTTTAAATTATAGTTTCCTTTTAATACCAACATGATGGAGTATGAAGCCTTAATTTTGGGTCTAAAATTTATAATCAAGTTTGATGTCCATCAATTGAGAGTCTTTAGTGATTTTGAGTTGGTCATTAACTAGGTATGTAATAAATTTTAGTGTAACATTTCCTATTAAAAGAGATAAAAATACCATGCTTGGGACTTGATGAAATCTTTTGATGTTTTTAAAATTTAAATCATACCTAGATCTAAAAATTCAATGGTAGATTCATTATTCATCTCAGCTACTAAGTTCACACCATTGGACAAGACCAACCTACAAATAATTTATATAGAATTAATTCATTGTCCCTTTTTGCCTAATAATATTTAAAAATTACAAGCTTTTGATGATTATAAGAGAATTATTACTTTATTTTCTAAATCCAACACTTTTGATGTATATGTCATTGATCAGGAAGACATACTCTATTTTGAAGAACAATAGTACAACTTTGATGGAGCATTTTAGCTAAAAAATAATCATATCTTGAAAGGAATGCTATCATTAGAGAGATTGTTTGACTTGGAAAACATAAAATCTAAATCACAAAATAAGCATTGGTTGAGTCAAAAGTCAAGATTCTCAATATGAGAAATTCATACAAACCTAAAAACATGGTAGTTGGGCCTGAATGTAATAGTAAAAAGATGTAATCATTAAATAAGATTTTTTAATATCAATATATCATAGCATGGAGGTATAATGACCTAAAGTTTTTTCAACCTCATGCTCTGATACATAACATTCCCATAAAATATTATCAAAAACCTTTAAAGCAATGTTAAAGCATAGTAAAATTAGTCTTAGAGCCACTAATTTTAAAAGAAGTTTAAAAGATGTTATCAACTGGCATTATCTTCCTTATGCACCATTCAACTTAGGTGGAAAACCTAGTGCCTATGAGGAATAAAAATGGAGAAATATATCTTTGTGTATATTTCATAAATATCAATCATACATTAGATAAATACAATTATCCCTTTCCTTCACTAGATAAGTCATTCAATAAGTGTTAACTCACCAAACTACACCATTAGGAGAGGATTGTTTATACTTCTCTAAGTTTGGGGTAACATGGGATTAATCCAAGGCTATGGGTGACCTTTGTGTTAGAGGTACAATCACTAAAGGGGGGTGGGTGAATCAATGATGTAAGATAATCTAATTCACATTTAGCATATATAATCATGATGCATATCAATTAACTATTGAATGAACAAGGAAGATATAGCAAGATCAAACACATAACACATGATATATGTGGGAACCCTCTTGGGGGATAAAACCCACTAAAACTTGAAAGATGGAATAGAATCCTATAAAATAGGATAAAAAATTTATACCAACACCAATTGATCAAATAACACCCATTCCTTATTTTATTGAGACACCAATCCTATAAATATTTATTGCCATTGTCTAGTTAAGCACCCATAACAACTAGACCTTTAGCAAGCTTTATCTTGAAAGTAGGAACCAACCCATTAGGCAACTAAATAACCCACTAAAATACATTGAATAAATCATATTAAACACATATTATAATCTTCAACTAATTATGACCACCTTTGTATATACTCATCACCTCTAATCTCTCTCAAGTTACCTCTAGGACTAACTCGCTCAAACTGCCTCTTCTAGGCTCATTAGGTCCAATGACCTGTGTGTCTTCCTACATCAACTTGATCAGATAAGCATGACTAATCCTTTTCAATATGTTTTGGTCCTCAATGACCTGTACGTTCTCTTTCAAATTTTATCTCCTTCGCTTGAATCTGCACATCCATAACCAACATAAATAAGCCAACAATGCCTTGTATTTATACCACTCTCTTGGTATAACCCATCTTGGTCAGAAAAGATGCTTACCATACATGTTCTACCTTTGAAATAGGTCCTCATACATGTTACATGAAATAACCACACACTCCTTAGGTCAGCCAATACCTCATTATCCCCAAACCACCATTAGGTCTTGGTGAGACCTAAAATAATTAGGCATTCATACTCATATACATTACAAATTCAACTCCTTGGGACACTTTAAGATTCTACAAAAGCTTAAAAAACATAAAACCTATCTCCAATATACCCTTACTCACTCCTTCATGGGTTCATGCCACTATAAACACCAAATCAATACTTAAACCTATAAATTAGGTCTCATTGCTCTTCAGGTCTTCATATAAAGAAAACACAATCTCAAAATTTTGAAGCAAACACTCAAGTATTTCACATATCCATATCATTAGATCATATGGTTTAACCATTTAATACCTATAAAAGACCTCAATGTGCTTTATATACTTCAACATAATCTATAAGCACTAAAAAAACTCTTTCAAAATGACCACTTAGGCTGGTCACGCACAGTCAAAATATAGTTATACTATTTTGAATATTTGTATTTGATTAGGGTCATATCATGACATAAAATAATTTTTTATAATATTTAGAGACTTATATAACATATCCATTCTCATTTTCTTCTTCAATTCTACTCAAAACACCTTCAACTCACTCTTGCAACATGGTCACTCAATCTGCCAGTGTATTCAACAAACATAATTAACTTCTAAGCAATTTTTCACACTAAATATGAATTGGTCAAACCTCCAAAATACACATATATTATCCTTATATAGTCTATAACACTCTCCAATAGATATTTAATCTTGAAACATCAAAATACTATCAATAACAACTCAAATATCCTTCTCTAGTCACTTATAGAACATGGTCAAACACATAGTCAACTTTGGAGCTTAATAACTTTGATTATATAGACATTCATACATTATAACTAGATTATATTGATGTGACTTGAATTCCTCTTCAAAATTTAATTTTACACCACCGTGAAATTCATCTTGGATAAAAAATTATAGCTCAATCTCTATAGACTATTTCTTCCCTTTGTTAATTTAAATGCTAACAGTCACTGGCGAATGCAAAATCATCTGTAGACATGCATCTTCATCTTGTGTCCTTGAAAAACATGATAAAATATGTTCCATAAATATCTTTATGAGTATCTTAGTTTTAACCTATATCATTCACCATTGATCTTATATCCTCACTTCTAAGATCAAGCCACTTAGCAACCCCACGTGCCTTCTACACACCCTTAGTCAGTGTTCAATGAACTTCCACCACTTGGAAGCCCCATGTGCCTTCTAATAACTTTGTTGACTTATTGAATTAATACACTCCATTAGATCATAATATATATTATCATGCACTCACCATTGATCTTTATTTGATATGTTTCATTTTTACCATTAGATCTTTATCTCCTGATTAAACACTCATCGTAGATCTTCAATAATGCAAATTTCGCTAAGTCTTGGAACTTAGTGAACTATATCTAAGAAGCCAAATTTCACCTTAATAAATATTGATACACTCTATGTCTAGACCTAAAATTTGAACAACATTATCACCTCTCATAAAGGAATCTATTCATGTATCAAATTGCTCTTGAAAACTTCACATGTGTGAAATATAGTGTCATTAATCTACTCACTTAGCCTAAATTGCCAAGATGACTAGAAGAACCTAGTCATAAATATGACTACTCTAATGAATTCCTTTCACTTCCATAGGTTCCCAATTTACTCATAAGACTCCATAGGGTCTCTAAAATATGACCACACCATTAATAACATCTACCATATGCCTATCTAATTCAAACGCAAAATAATTATGCAAGAACATTGAAGCACATTGAAACACACTTTGTGATTGTCATTCGAGCACATATGACACCTCATCAACATCCTTAGTCACCTTGGATACAACATTGAAAAATGTCTAATGATCTCCCACTTTATCATTGATGTCAAACACTAATACAAATATTATGCTTAGACTCTATCTCTCTCTTCAAGTACTTTCTCCCCCTTTGACACAATGATAAAGTGGGTGCATCTTCTTCTCTTAAGGACCTTGAAAAACTACTCATATAGGTTATAAATATCCCCCTAACATCATGTTCCATCTCATGTCATCTATTATTTGACATATACTAATCTAAACTTGGGATTGTCTGATCCTTGGACCTATCTACCTATAAATTTCACAAGCTCCCTTTGCTCATGCATGAAGATTTAATACCTTGTCAAAACATATGACTTGGTTTGATCAAGTCATCATATCAATCTTATTGTATTCACAACTATATTAAACTTCTTTGTATCTCCACCATGATTCAAACATCTCACATATGTTCCCCCTCACATCATGCATAGATATTCAAGCATTTTAAACTATCTAAGTTATCTTCCCCTAACTCCATGATTCACCTGGATCATGAAATATTCAACAAGTCTTCTCAATGATCTAGGTCTTCTAATAACTCTTCAACACCATCCACACTTCAGTCAAATCTCTTATGAAAACATCTTATCTTTAAAACACTGTGACCTCTATGGCATACTTAACTTGACATTTATAGAACTCTAAGACCTTCTATATGATATCAAAAATGTGACAAGATGTTCTTCTCATACTCCATATCAACCTTGTCTTAGTCTTTCAAAAGTTGATCAATTAGTTTAAGAAATAGAAATTAACAAGTTATTATCTTTAGGATCAAAAACCCTAAACATACATTAGCACACTAGAATAGGATCAACATACATTTCTATGAAATATAAGATTTTGACAACTCACCATCCTTGATTTGACATTTGGAGATCTTCATTTCCTACCTGTATATCTTTCACACATAGCTTCATTCTTCACCACTTTGACCAACTAGACCATCTTTCAAATATTTGACCAAAACTTTGACTTTAGGATCATTGTCTTTGAATATATCTTTTGAATCATTCCATTACAACACTTTGGAGCAGATTCATTAAAAAATTGCTTCCCCTTGGACAATCACATTTAAAAAAATATTTATTTTCTTACAACAACCAAATCTCAACTATCATCCACCATGCTTCTTCTTGCTATCAAATGTCTCTTTCAATCCTAGATAGAGATACCCTAACCCATAATATCCTAGAACAATGTGAAAAAAGGAGTTTCCCACAACTCCTCATATTCCTTCTCCTCTTTCGTCATTTAATACTAATAGTTCTTCTTATTCTTAGGCTTAATAGAATCAAAATACTCATCCACTAAAATATTATTCTTTTATTATAAGTTTAGATTGACAACATATGGAGACAACAAAGATTCATGATATACCTTTTTAACTGAAGAAATAACCTCATCAATTGGCATTGACAATTGAAGTTCTTTGCATGAAAATTTCTCAATGATAATAGGATGTTATTTTGAATATATACATATCTCAGAGCTAGCCTTAATTAACACTTTGGTCTTTTCTTTGAGCTTGGTCTCTTCATTCATAACATGAGCAAATAATGATCAATTTTGGCATTCCTAAACTTTCTTCATATCTAATTTATCTTTTTATTTAGCAGGAAGTCCACCTTGACCTTTCAACTCAACTAAATTAGTTTTCTTGATTTTCACTTCCTTAGGTTTTCATACCAAGTATTGACCTTTCTTGAGCATTCTAAGATGTCCATGTGCCTTCTTATGACATGAGAGCTTACTTTTATAATATCTTGCAACATGACCAACTTGATGACAACTGAAACAAATAACATCTTAACTCTTAGGTTTATTATGCTCAATCTTAACTATCTTAGGTCTCCATACCTATGTTAGTCTTTTCACATGCATTTTGGGGAAAAATATAACAATATGTACCATTTCATGACAATTATAGTAGACTAAATTATTCATACCTCTAGCTAACCATCTACTCTTCGTTCTACAATTTCTTGCCTTATGACCAAAAAGCTTACATGCAAAGCAATGACCATGAAATTAACTTTCATACCTTATAAAATTTGGTTTCTTGATAGGTCTTCTCATGTTGCACTTTGTGCTTTCATCCTTCTTCTTACGTATAACCTCTCTTGCTCTTTCCTAGCCTTGTTTACCTTGACAATAAATTACTCATGTTCATCCTTCAATGAATCTATCTTGGTTTTTAACGAATGCTCTCATCCTCTTTAGCTCTCATACTTGAACTTTCAACCTCTAACTAAATTATAAGAACTTGGATAGTCTCCTTATCCCTCTTATCTTATTTATCCATGTCATCCTTCAATCTATATGGTTGATATTCAGTAATCTTTATAGAATAAAGATCAAACTTCAACTCATCATGATTACCTTGATTTAAACTCAACTTGTAATTTATCTCTTCTAACTGAGTCTTGAGATGTCTACATTATTATTCTTTATCATATTTTGATCTTGAGCTTGATTTCAAGGATTCTATCTCCTTATTGAGCTTGATGCACTCATCCTTAATAGCCTTTAAGCTTGATGCCATCATCTTATTTTGATCTTCTTCTTGATAATACTTGCTCATATTACCTTTGTACTTATCAAAAAGTACCTTGTACTGATTGGAATTTTCTTCAATTGATTTTAGAGATACAAAAGTAACCTCTACTTTAACCTTTAACTCTTTATTCTTTTTCTTCAATTACTTATCCATATTGTACCTTGGATCACCTTTAAGTGGTTAAACTTGCACAAAAGGTCTTACTCTAATACCAATTTTTAGAGGTAAAATAACTATGAGGTGGAGGGGGGGTGGGGTTTAATTAGTGATTAAATATAATCCAATTCAATTCCCAACTCTTAAACATTTATCACATACAATCATGATGCATACAAATTAACCATTACAATGAACAAAGAAGATATAACAAGATCAAACACATAACACAGGATATATGTGGGAACCCCACTAAACCCTAAAAGATGGAATACAATAATATAAAATAAGATCTAGCATTTATAAAAGCACCAAATTATCAAGGAACACCCATCCCTTATTTTATTGAAACACCAAACCCACAAGGATCTACTACCCTTGTCTAGCTGAGCACCCACAACAACTAAACCTTTAGCAAAATTTATATTGGAAGGAGGAAATAACACCCTAGGTAAATAAGTACCCACTAAAATAACTTTAATATATCATATTAAACACCTATTTATACTCTTCAAATGATGATGAACACCTTTGTCTGCACTCTTCACCTCTAATCTTTCTCAAGCTGCCTTTAGGACTAACTCACAAACTACCTCTTTTAGGCTCATTAGGTCTAATGCCCTATGTATAATCATAAATAAAATTTATTAGATAATAATTACTGATCCTATTCACTTTTTTTATCTTTAATTACTTATGCATTCTCTTTTAAAGGTTCTCTCCTTCACTTGAATCCACACATCCACAACCAGCATAAATAGGCTAATAATGCCTTATATTTATACCACTATCTTGGTATAACCCATTTTGTTCATCCAAAATGCTTACCATACTTGTTATACCTTTTAAATAGGTCCTAATACATGTTAAATGTAAGAAACACACACTACTTAGGTCATCTAATACCTCATTATCCCCAAACAATTAGGCCTTCACATAAATACATTACAACTTTAACTCCTTGGGCCACTTTCAACTTCTACCAAATATTAAAAAACATAAAAAATATATCCAATATAACCTTTCTCACTCACTCATTTGTCTATGCCACATATAACACCAACTCAATACTTGAACCTACTAATTAGGTCTCCTTGCTCTTTAGGTATTCATACACAGAAAACATAGTCTCAAAATTTTGAAGCAAACACTCAAGTATTTCACATATACATATGATTAGATCACATGGGTGAACCCTTAAATACATATAAAACACCTCCATGTGATGTATATACTTCAACACTAGATATAAGCATTAAAAATAACTCTCTCAAAATGACCATTCAGGCTGGTCACACATATTTAAAATATAGTTATACTATTTTGACTCTCCATATCTGATTAGGAGCATATCATGACAACCAATAATTTATCATAAGCCTTAGTTATTTATATAACATCTCAATACTTATTTTATTATTCAATTATACTCATAAAACCTTCAACTCACTCCTGTAATATGGTCACTCAATTTGCCAGTGCATTCAACAAACATAGTCAGCTTCTAAGTGTTTTTTACACTAAATATGTATTGCTAAAACCTCAAAAATCCACACAAATGGTACTCATGGAGTATATAACATTTTAAAATATATATTTCATCTTGAAACATCAAAATACTATCAATAAATGCTCAAATATCCTTCTCTAGTCACTTACAAAACATGGTCAAACACACAGTAAATTTTAGAGCTTAATATCTTTGATTGTATAGATATTCAAACCTTCTAACTAGATTATATGGATGCACCTTGAAGTCATCTTCAAATTTTCCTTATATACCACCATGAAATTAATCCTATTTCAAAATATATAGCTCAAACACTATAGATTGGTTTTTCCCTTTGCTAATTCAAATGCTAACGGTCACTGGTTAATGAAAAATCATCTATAGACGTGTCTTCATATAGTGTCCTCATAAAAATTTGACAAATACAATTAATAGATATCCTTGGGAGTATCCTATTTTTAACCTACATTGATCACTATTGATCTTAGATCCTCACTTTTAAGATCAAGCCACTTGGCAGCCCTGCATGCCTTCTACACAGCCTACAATCAGTGTTTAATGAACTTCTACCACTTGGCATCCCTAGATGCCTTCTGAGCACTCTATTGACTTATTAACTCAATACACTCCATTGAATCATAATATTTAAAATCATGAACTCACCATGGATATTTATTTTATAGGTTTTATGTTCACTATTATATATTTATCACCTAATTAAATACTCATCACAGATCTTCAATAATGCAAATTTGGATATGGGAACTTAGTGAACTTTGTTTTAGAATCCAAATTTTGACCTTAATAAATTTTGATATGAACCATGTCCAGACATAAAATATTAACCACATTATCACCTCTCATAGGGGAATCCATCAATGTTTCAAACTACTCTTGAAACCTTCACATGTGTGAAATATGATTTCATCAATCTACTCACTCAACCTAAATTTCTAGGATAACTAAAATAACCTAGTCATACATATGATTATTATTATGAATTCATTTCACTCCCATAAGTTCCCCAAGTACTCATAAAACTCCATAGGGTATTTTTAATATGACCACACCATTAATAACATCCACCATCTACCTATCTAAGTTAAACACTAAATAACTATGCAACAACATTGAAGAACATTGAAACACACTTTGTCATTATCATTTCAGCACACATGACACCTCATCAACATCCTTGGTCACCTTGGAGACATCATTAAAAAAAATCCAAGATTGTGAATGGACTAAACCTATAGTTAATGGTGTTATCGCTCTTAGTTTATCTATTGATATCAATTCATAAAATGACTGACTTGATGATGAAAAGGGATAGAGAAATGCATGAAATTGAAACCTATGCTACTAGAGGTGATGTACCAATGTGATGTGTCCAATCTATTTGACATTTAAACAACACTAATGAATAAAACAAGTGTTGAACCATTCTCTCCAAAGGATTATAATCATAAGTGTTTCACATAGAGGATATAATAGATGACTAGAACATTAGGGTCATGAAGGGAAGGTCTGATTCAAGATGCTTACTAGTAAAACTCCACTCTAAGCTCAACCACTAAAATCTTCACATACTATATGACCTACATATAACATTTAATGAGTATATAGGTGAGGTAAATACCTAAAGAGGGAGAGAAAACTACCAGTTATATAAATAAAATAAGCATGAACACACTAAACCAATATTTGAGAAGTTAAATCACTTTATTTAGTTCAAGAGATTACAAAGTACAAATTTGGGTAGAATTTCTTCATACCTAGTAGAGGGATAGATACAATGGGCATAGAGCCTAAATTTATATAATAATGAGAATGTGATAGATGGAAACATATCATGGAATTGGAATGTGTAATCCATAATGATCCTCATTCCCTTAGTCAATTGTTACAAACATCATTAATAGTCCCATAATCTCTCCATTCATTGCTTTGGCTAGTTGATGTTCTTTAATGGGTCGACATAGAAATGGAGTGGTGGAGACTAATTCATCCTTGGTTGTACCAATTAAAATCATGTCCATGAAAATTTGGCTAAGTATTTCCTCTCTTAGAAGTTATGAAGGTGGCATCATGGTCTAATTAGTATGCATGGATCATTAGGTAGCCTCCTTACCCTTGTGCATGTTACTAGGCTTAATAAACTACCCCATTATCCATTATGGATGTGAATTATGTTTTATCACCTCCATTAGGTAGTTAAAAATATTTAATGATCTTGTATTGACTCCCTTATCATCCTTTTACACCAAAAATACATTTCTTTAGTTGACCAAGTAGGCCCACTAGGCAACTAGGCCTAGTCTCTTAGTGTTAACTAATTAAGTGGCCATAAAACCTACATGAAACATTAGGAATGGTAAAATTAGAATTTTCGATGAACCATGCCTTAAAATCATTTTACACCTATAACTCTACCTCATTTAGGTGACTAGGTCACCTCCCACTAGCATATTTAGACTATCCTTTTTGCTCAGGTTTGTAGGTGAATTTATAGGAAGAATTGTGAGTATTTTGTGGAATAATAAGTTATAATATACCTCACACCATATTATTAAATTATTTTTATCTCTTCACCAATATTTACACCTTGGATTCATACTAAAATCATGCCAATTTTTTTTTATAGGGGACATATAACTATCCATATAAACCATTGCCATGGAGTGGACCTCCTTAGAGTAAATCATGTGATTTAGGTGTTTCCCAAATAAATCCATGGAATTTTAGTGAAAATTCCTCAATTTTTCTTCCATCAGATCTCTATTAGGGTTTATCCATAATTTTAGTGGCTTACCATCTTAACAATGGTTTATAAAGTAAAAGACTTAAAACCAAAACCTTTTACCATGGATGTTTATCCCATAGACCCCTCCAAAATTATTGAATATATATTGGTACCATGAAAATTGTATGATGATTTATGATAAAAGTTTGGTAGCCTTCAAACTCTTTGTTAAGCATTATATGTGAGTTATAGTGTTAGGGATTGTTCATAGAGTTGAATTTATAAATTTAACTCTTTACTCCATGGATACTGACTATATAGGATTCCCAAACTCCCCATAAGAGAATTGGGTTTGATTCATATTTCCATGTGAGATGTGAGAATTATAGATGCAACTTTGAAATGAAAGACTAGAGTAACAAATCTCAAGAGGGGTAATGAGACCAAGTTTGACACGTTTTTGCCTTCCTATGTCTAAAAATTTATCTTCAGGGTCTGTATCATCACCACACACCTTATCATGACCTTCATTTTTATTGGGTGTTTTAGATATGCCACAAGGAAGAGGTTGGGGTTTTGAAGCCTGAGGGTGGTTTTAGGTCTTATAAACCTAAACTGAGTTTGATCCACCTATAGGTGAATTGGTGAATTCATTGTCAGTATATCACCCTTATCCATATCTTTTCACATTTTTTAAATTTTCCTTAACTTCCCATACAACCATCTCTATCCTTTTCTCTTATAGATCTACCTTGAGTGCCATTGCCCAACCTAAGTGTTTGACTAGTTGGTGTTAGGGACTTGGAGTAGAATCTTATCTCTTTATATAGTGATGATAATATTTTAAACTTGTGTAACATGATTTTATGGTCTAACAACACCCTTTTAACTAGGCTTCCATGGATTTTCATCTCTGTATACTTCTCATATTCTTGCCTAGGGTTTATGAATAACTAGGCATGTATAGCCCTAATAGCTTGGCTTAGTGCCTTGTTTCCTCAATTTAAGACACTTATCATCTTAAAAACCCTTGTTATGATTTATTCACTTCTAAATTTTATATTTTTAGACCTCAAACAATCTCCAAACATGCAAATGTCTTCAATTTCTATGAATAGGCCTATACATGTCAATTTCAGGCCTAATAGGCCTAATCAGGTCATTAAACCCTCTCTTGCTTATCTTAAAGGACCAAATCACACAATGTATACTGATATATTTAAGATAATGATTCCTAGGCCCCTATTTTTACTCTCATAGTAGTCACTTTTATATAAGGTTCAATCACATTTGTTTTACCTATCTACTTGTAGGTGCCTAATAGGTCTAATGAGCATAAAACTATGAGTATATACCTACTTATTTTGTTATAAATTTGGAATGATATTTATCCTTGGAAAAAAATGTTTCTCATCTTCACAAATCCATGAAACTTTTTCAATCATTCTAAATGTAGTCACTTTGGTCTTCATGATTCTGCCTGTAGGGAAAAATTGGCATCTTTAGTTATGTGAGAGATTTGAGAGGTGATTTGATAAGATTAATTTATTAGGTGACATAATTATGTTGATCGCCTATTATTTATCCTTCTAACCTACAAAATATCTTTTTTCTCATCACACCATTAGTGTTTCTCCTACTCTGTAGTCATACTCCTATTTGCATGGAAGCCTTGACTAAGTTTATCTTCTTAGGATGAGTTGATGACATTAATATTATTTGAACATGCTCATTCACTTCCCATGTTTTTTAATATATCCTTTTTATTCCCATTTACTCCTCCATGTATTCAATACCTATTATTCTACTTCCAATAATGGTTATCTTATTTGCTTAGTCTATCTAAATAGGCCTATAAGGGCTTAAATGGGAGCTTGTCTCTCAATGTCTAAGTATGGGAATGGGTTATATGGATAAGAGGAATTTATGAGTATGAGGAAAATAGTACAATTCATGACCATGAGATAAAACCCATTCATTTTTTAACATAACTTGATATTTTTCCATGGTCATTACAATGACACTCTTTTTACACTTGTAAGGAGATCACTTTATATACATCATAATTACATTAGAATATGGATTTATAGGATTTACTTGTTTTGATTAATTATATAAGTTTTTATGGTCAATAAGGATTAAATTAACTCCAATATACCTACCATACACTTAAAAATATCACTCTCTTCCATATCTATCCATTGAAGGCTCTGCAACATGAAGAAACACTACTTGCAACTTGAAAATATGAAAATATAGAGGATTTATTTATTTTTAGGGATAAAATGTGTGAATTTAATATTTATTTTTGTGCATAATTTTTTTTTATACCCTTGATAAGGCAACCAAACTTCCATTCCTCTTTTGTCAAGCTCAAAAAAGGAAAAAATGAAGCAAACCAGAACCCTGCTTAGACGGATGAGACATTATGACTCCTTCACCTTATTCATGATTATTAATAAATGATAAAGAGTAAATATTATAAAAAATTACAAAATATGTAATCCAAATAAGGTCTAATCATCTTTAATAAAATTTAGGACCCTGAATATAAACCTGACTAGATTTTTTGAGTTGCAAAGGAGCTCAGTAAAGGAAGGGGGAAATTTTTTTACTTGTTTTAACTTTAAACTCATATATTATATTTCTTTATTCCTATTTTAATTTCCTTATAAATATTTCTGACCTCTTCTAATCATGACCATACTCTATGGATTCGTACAATCTTAAAAGTACTTACAACCTATACATTTCTTGCATTTTCTTAATTTTCAAATCTTGAAATTCCATTGGAGAATGAAATGATAGAAAATAAAGGTAAAATATGATTTAAAATAATATAATAGAGTTATTAAATATAAAAATTCATATTTTCACATGTGGGGCCCTTTTGATGGATGGAAAATGTGTTTGACTTCTAAAATGGACCCTTTTATGCATAAAAACACCTTGTCATGACTTGGAATGTTTATGAAACCTTTTAATACCACTAAAGATTCAAAAATAAATTCTCTAAGTGGATTTATAACTTCAAGGTTTATTTTATGACATGCTTGAAGGGTACATTTGATGACTTAGGTAGCTAAATAAAGCTTAAAATAGGTTTAAATAAGTAGACCATGGAAAATAACCTTGGATACATCATTAATCCCAATTTTAATACTTAAAAAAGACATGGACATCCTTCACATCTTGATAGAAAGGTACCTCCTTTATAAGTGGATAAATATACCAAATCACTATGATAACTAGAAACCTTAACTTCCTCAAATACCTCAATTTTCACTAAAGAACCTTAATTTTGTGAAACAATTTTGAAGCCATACTATAGACCTCAAAAAGCACTTGACACCATTTCAATCACTCAAAAACTACCATGAAAACTTATTACATCATCTAAAGACCCAAAATAAACTATGACATGAAGATCCCTTAACCAATGTCTAGCACATACCATGACACCTTAAACAATGCTAATAAGCTTAAAATGATACCAAAAGAGAACATCAAAAGGCATGTAGACCACCATGTATATGATTTTAAGGGTCTCATGAAGAATTTTTTGATTATATGGTTTGAAATTTGTCTTTAGAGACCAAATTATCAACATATTTGGCAACTCATATGGGTTAACAAGCCTGCTAGTCAAGAGAACTAGCTATATAAACATGATAGGCACAAGACTCTTACCTAACAATATGAATTGAATGGCCATTATTCTTGGACTATAAATTATATTTATCACCTTATAAAACCTTCAAGGACTACAATAACCTCCCACACACAAAGAAACAAAAATAAAGCAACACTTAAACACCTAAGAAAGCAATAAGATATAATAATAAAGTAACTAAGGTAACTAACACAACATTTGCGTTGACATACTTATTAGAAATAAAATAAAAACCTACTAAAAATAACTAATCTAAACACAACTTATTCCTCCTCTAGGATCAAATGGGAAGGTTATGTAATAACCATGGCATTATGTGATTATATTATCATGTGTTAACTGAAGCCTAATCAAGTATTGTTCATGGGATGAGAACATCTACTTACATCTAGAGATATTGACATGATCATAGCCTCTATAAATAGTAATTAGACCTTATTTATCCATTCTCAGGTATATAAGTTAGATATGTGAGTTGAACACCTAGTCATATTCATTTCAGACTTACCTGCTTTCCATGAATAGCTTCATTTTTACCTCAGTCATAGGTTACTCTTGGTTAAGATAAATAGTTTGAGGTGGATCTTGTTGTATGCTTGGAGATTTGTTTTCAAAGAGAGATGAATCTTGATTCATGAAATATTAAGACCATTTAAATTTAGTTTCATTCCCCAAGAGTGAGGAGATACTTGAAAATGCAATGAGAAGATGATATCCTTATTTAATGACCTCAAACAAGTCACCTTCAGATGAAATGACCTCTTGGGATGGCATTATTGGGGGGTTGCATTCTTCTTATTTGATGGAAATAATTTCTTAAATATGAACTAGATCATGGCATGCCTCTAGAAAAAATTAACCTAGTTTTATGATCTCAAACAAGTCTTTTGATTTCTCTTCATATAGTTCTAGTTTGTTTAGTCCCTCTTGCTTCATAAGGACTGCTGTAGAAGTAGGCATAACACAACTTGAGAAGGGTTTGGGAACTATGCCTCCTTGACCATGCTCATAGAGATACAAATAAATTTATACCACATCAGATAGATCAATATAATCTCTTTCATCCATCACAACAAATTGATCATCTAGTATGATATCAAGGTTACCTTGATGAAGATATTCAAAAGATGGTTTACATCCTTCTTGGCCACTTGAAACCTCTTTAGGGATATCTCCTTGTTCTGAAACTATTTTAAGTTGGACAAATACTCAATTTACATACTCCTTATGACTATCATGAAAGAGATAACCTATCTTGTCATCAAGAAAATCTTCAAGCTCATCTTCTTCTTGGCCAATGAGTATGCATACCTGTTAGGGCTCATCTTACTTGCCTTTATCTTCTTGAAGTTCACCATCTCTCATATTTTTGAAGATTGATTTGTGTTTCTCCTCATTGAGAAGTGTTCCAATGGCAATCTCTTCCTTAATCTAACTTAAATCACCTCTATAAACTAACACCATAACTTATACCTCTTCACTTACCTCCCAAAGGATAGGATCCTTTTCAAGAATTAGAATGGAAGATCCTTCAAGGAATTCTAAAATAGAGGTCAAATTTAGTTGTGTTATAGATGCTTCATTCTTCTCATTAAGCTATTCACTTTTGACAACTAACACCTCATTCTCTTTTTACATATTCTATTGAATGGACCTTCATGATGGGAATGCTTTGGAATATTGACGAGTGAGGGATAGTGATTGAATAGTTTCATATGTATCCTTAGCTTCAACATCTTGGTGTAGGCTTGACTCATCTTCATTTCCCCATGACTCCAATACTTGCTTCTAAGTTATAACCTTAGATTTAGGAGCTTATTCTATTGTATGTGTTTGAAATTGGGGAATGAATTAAGGCACCTTATCCTAAGATTTTATTTCTCTTGTTTCTACCATTGACTAAGATAAATGTTCATTTGTAAGCTCAATTTCTCTAGTTAGGTGTGTTTCAAAATCAAGTCTAAACTAATCACCAATATTTTCAAGCTAATTAGGAAGGGAATGGCTTTACCAATTTTTATTTGAACTATGACATTTATTCCTATCAACACACACTTATTCCTTTTTTTTCATAGTCTATTGAATATACTTAAAACTAGGGAAGGCTTAAGGAGCTTGTGGGAAACTTAGATTGATAGTCACCTAACTTAGTCTTTTAAAGAAGGATGGGCTGATCAAAAGAGGACTAATATGGGATGGGGGAGGGTAAATAAATCTTATGACTCTAGATTTGATACCCCTAATGAACCAGTAATTTCTCCTCTATACTTGAAATTAGACCATCCATTTATAACATGTCAATAGTGGGATTTGAATGATTCTCCCTCATAATATATGCCCACTCTTTCTTGATTGGTTTTAATGAGTATCTCACATTCCTATTGAGGCGATTGTTGTCACTCAATTTTGAACCCTTATATTGGTATTTAAATCCTACTCCAAATTAAGTGAAACAATGGAATTACCCCTAGAAATATGGATTTCCTATAGTAGGGGCAAACTTATAGATGGAAGGGATAACTCTCTTGATATATATATTAATCTTGTCAACTATAATAATAGATTTTTAAAATGAAAAGGGTATAGAGAAACATGAAATAAACCTAACCTAATGAGGTGATGAACCAAGTTAAACTCCATAAGACTATTATGAACTTGCACTATGGAGGGTGAGTAAGAAAACTGACTTCAACATCTAAGGTTTCTCTAACATAATTATTTCAACATGGAGGTGAGATGCAATGAATTTATCATGTTGAATGAACAATAGGTATGATTATAGAGACTATTACTCTTTATTACAATTATATGCATATAAAAAAAACTAACTATACTTCATGTGACCTATTAGAGAGTAGACTAGTTGCACAAAACATGAAAGAGTAAGGTGAGCATAAGGATAGATGATTATCATTTATCATTCAACTATGCACTACTTCACACACTTATAAAATCATTCATGAGCTCAAAACAAACTTGAAATATTTTATTCAAAGGTAAAAATAATACTCAAACTAGTAGGTATTTTTAATACCAGGTGTGGATTGCATTACAAAGCCAAAAGTGGTTGTTTATATAGAGAAGTGTGAAGAGAGAGAGGGGCGTAATATAAAAACATTGACATGTGTTAATGTGAGTCAAAAAATGAAGTGGGTAATGGAATATTAATTTATATACCTCCAAGGCCATGTGTATCACTCTTTAATATTCTCTAACCCTCCATATGGCATAGGGGTTATAAATTAGCTTAACACCTTGACTAGCTTCTTAAAAATTGCCCTTATTTACATGAAAAGAGTGAAAAATAGAATTTAAAATAATTAATTATCCATGAAATAATATAAATAAACTTATTATACAATTTAAATTCCTTAATAAATTCTTATAATATGGCATTTCATCATTCATGTGCATAGGTGTCTTGTGACTCTTCATTTCCCATACCTAGCTTGGTCTAAGTGACCTAAAACTCAAACTAATATTATTTAAGTCATCCTATATCCATGAATGGTATTAAAATATTTTATTAGGATTGAAAAAAACCATTTTTTTCTTATAACAACTCCCAAGAACTTGTTTTTCTCTTTAGGCCCTCACTAGGCCTATTTTCCTTGTATCCCTAAGAACCTATAAACCTCCTTGTGTAAGACAATGTATGAAGGGTAATGAAAAAAATGGTATATTATAGTACATATTATTTAATTACATATCCATGTCAATTTTAATAGCTTGAATCTAAGTGGAAATCCATTTTTCTACCTTTCTCTCTCCTCTATTAGGTCTCAATTAGGCCTTTTTACCTAGAACCCTATTTTCTTGCTCCAAACTTATATCACACATGTCAAATCAAAAATAATAATGTGATTAATTTTCAATAAGATATCAGCAACCTTCACATAAATTTTAAGGTCTTGAGACCCTGTGGAATTATACAAACCATGAAATGACCTTACCACCTAGTCTCATTCTGAGCATGTTTGAGATTGCCTTGGAAAATGAGCCTTATTTCATCACCTCCAAAATATAATATGATTTTTTTTGGGATTTAATAGTTAATAAACATCAAAATTTACCTCATAAAATTATTTTAAAGTTATACCTTTCTCTAAACACCAAAAAACATGAAAAATAAAGTGTTTAAGACAGTTTGTACAACTACAATTATAGACCAAGTACATGTGGAGAGCCTCTCTAGAGTAATAAACAAAATAAAATAGGTTTTAAGAGACAAATATGGATTTAAATATGCATTAAAGGTATATTGACCAAATTTCACCTTGTAGGTCAAATTAGGACCCCTATAGGTAAAAACTGGATCTTTAGAGGTTTTAAGGGTCTAATATTTTGTCATGGGGTATGTTATAGTCCATTTTATGTAATTTAATGTCATATTAGCCTTGGTAATTAGTTATTTTAGTCCTTATGTCCTTTTGAGTCATTTTGAGGGTCAAAATAGAGTATTAAATGAGTTATATGACCTCCTTAGGAAATGTGAAGGTTTTAAAAGGTTATGTCACATCCCATGTGTCCCAAGAAGTCTTTAGTAACTATTATTAATTGAAAAGTGATAGGTTATTTATAATAAAGAGAAGTTTCATTTGAAAAGGGAAGAGTTTGGAACTTTTATGACCCAAAAGGGAGTGTGACATGTGGGATAATATCATGATATGACTCTTCAACTTCCTTATATCCATTTCCATGCTTGAAGTACTCTAGAAGTGTCACAATTGAGCTATAACCATTCTTCTCCTTTTCACCCTTCTAAACACACAAAACTAATCAATAGGTTTGTGCTTAGTATAGATAATTGAAGAAGTTTAAGTTAAAATAAATTTGGGAGGTGAAATTATGCTCAAATATATCCATTTACATAATAAGATTTCAACTATTTACTTACTATGCTTTATGAGTCATCCCTAATAAGTTGACTATGTTTTTTGTTCATTATTTCCTACACCCTATAGGTTTTTATATAATTTGGATAGGTCCATACAATCTAGTTGACCATGTTGAATCTAAATTATTTTTTCTCTCTTATCAAATTATTTACATGCTTTTTTTATTGTTTCAATGTGTTTTGATTTGCAAATCATCTCATGTTGTAGGAAGGTGCCACCATGTGCAGTCTCAGTTAGTTTTCCTTATTTACAAAATGTTTAGTTCTCTAAAAGGGTCTCATGTGAAGATGATATGAGGTTTATTATGTATCCATTATATAATTATCATATTCCATTCATATTTAGTCTCATAACATCATGTTGGGATCAAACTTTTAGTCTTGTCATGTTCATAGTCAACTCTTTCCTCAATTTCACTTGCAGCTATGTTGAAGCACATGTTTATAACCTATTTAGAATGTTCATGGAGGTGTATTTGAAGTATAATTATGTTTAAAATACTATAAAATTATTAAAATAAATTATAAAACCTCACTTTTCATAAGAAGTGACTATGTTAGCACCATAGTCACACACATAGTCACATATCATGAACATGCGCCTATAAGTGCCTACAGGAGTTTTCAAATGTTGAAACATGGTGTATAAACTTTACTCAAGATTTTTATATCATTATATATTGTTTTATCCCTTTTAAATAACATTGATTTTGTCATAAGGTATAATTCATGATATCATTGTTCATACTATTTCACACATACTGCCTGTATATAACTCAACATGCACCTATAGGTATGTTATTAGGACCAGTCATGTTGGAAAAGAGTGTTTGAGCTGAATAAGGTATTTTAAGTGTGAGGAGTGAATTTTGAGGTAATATAATGAATATATATTCCATTTAAGGTCAAAAAAATGCACACTACCCATCCTCATCTTCATTACCTACATATATGAGAATAAGCACCTATATGTGGCTTAACAAAGGACTAAGATTACTTGTATGGAGTGTTGAATCACATGTTAAAACTCTTATTTAAGTCATAATATGTTATTTAGACCATAAAATACCTATTTTAAGTTCTAGGTTGGTGATAAAACTAGGAATAACCTTTCAAATATGATGACCATGGAATTCAGGCCCCTTATCCCTAAAAAATGAAAACAAAATTCCTTGATGTTTTGTTGGTATTTTGTAGAAGGGGTACTTAAGTATTTAATACATATTAATGACTAAAACTAGTAGTCCATACATAATATAATATTTTTAAAAATATTTAAGGGTATATAAATAGTGGAGGTTGGTTATTGAGAATCCCAAAGGTGCATTTTTATGCACTAATTTCAAGCATTGATATCTATAGGATTTTGATCCAAAAGAGACCTTGTCCACCCAAGTTGAAAAACTAGACCATTAAACTATGATTGGATGATTAAAAATAGTTGAAATTAGTAATTGTGATCTAAAATATACTCAAGGAGAATGATATAGTGTGTTTTGCCTCCCATACACACCTACATGTGTCCCTACCTTTATGGACATTCACCTACAATAGACTTTAACCCTTACATCATTCATGAAGTGGACCTAAGCATTAGAGATATCAACTTTAGATAATGGTTAAAGTGACATTTATGATCTAAAATATCATCAAGAAGAGTTTAGTGGTGATTTTATAAGGTCCAACATGCACTTATAGGTATTCTATTATGCAAAGTACTCACCTACAACTGACTATAGGTAGACAATAAGCTAACAAGGTATCTGGGTGATGATATAGTTTATAGAAGGTGAAAAATGGGTCAAAATAGGTGTAAAATTATTCAAAGGGACTCTATGGAAGTAGATAAACATAGTTTTCAAGTTAAATCATACAAATCAACTAATAGGTGTAATGTTTTGAGGTCAACACAGTCAAGAATTTATACAAACATTTTGGATTAGGCAGGAGTATAAGGTGCATGTGGAAGGTTAGAGAGACAAATGAAGATTTTAATCCCTCCAATATGATCATTATTGTCTTATGGATCTCTCATGGTAGATAGTGAGTAGAGGAAACCTATTTTCAAGTGTAAATACAGTCTAGATGATGAATCCTACATATAGTTTATCTTTCTAGGAGCATGTTTTAGATTTTGTAGGTGTTGGAGGGTAAAAGGACCTAACAAAGGGATGATTTTTTTAAGATAAAATCCTCATAACCTATATAATATCCTAACATGATCACCATTGTCTAATAAAATAGTGGAGTTCCCTCTTTTTTATCTTAGACAGAGGGCACTCCCTTTGTGCATAAACCTTGCAGTCTTGGGAAATGAGGATGAAAGGGTGAACCAGAGCTTAGTTAGACATGAAAATGAGATATTTTGAGTTGGGTAACATCAAATACAATATTATATACCTTAAAAATAAGGGATAAACTAAATGGGGTATTCCAAAACCTCAAAGGTGCAAACATGCCTATTAGGCAAGGTTCAAGCCTAGTGCCCAAATGAGAGGTCATATTCAATTTTAATATTATGAGGGAATTATAATGAATTATATCATGTTTTTAGAGAAATTTTTGAGGTTTTAAATATTTTTTTATGAAAATAAACTCAACAAGGTGCCTTAATATTTCAAACATTTAGACATACCTACTAGGGCCTAACTAGGCCTAGAATCCAAATGAGGGGTCAACTTCATTTATATCCTTAGATGATAACTCAAATGGATTTAATAATGTTTACAGGGACACTTAAAATGTGTACAAGCCTCAAACTTGTATATAAATCACAAATAAATCATGTTTTGAGCTAAAAACAACTTAGTCTTATGTAGGTTAAGTTGGGACCCCTATAGGTAAAAACCTAATCTTTAGAGGTTTTAAGGGTATAATATTTTGTCATTGGGTATTTTATATTCCATTTTATGTAATTTAATATCATATTAGCCTTGGTTTTTAGTCATTTTAGTCCTTATATCCTTTTGAGTCATTTTGAGGGTAAAAAAAACATTAAATGAGTTATATAACCTCCTTGGGAAATTTGAAGGTTATAAAAGGTGATTTCATGTATCATGTGTCCTAATAAGTATTTAGTAAGTGTTACTAAATAAAAAGTGATAGGCTCTTCAAAATAAATAGTAGTTTCATTTTAAAAGGGAAGATTTCTACACTTGTATGACTGACAAGGGAGTGTGACACATGGGATAAGGTCATTATATGACTCTTCAACTTCCAATAATCCATTTACATTATTTAAGTACTATGGAAGTGTTAAAATTGAGTTAAAACCATTCTTCACCTTTTTCACCCTTCTAGACACATAGAACCAGTCAACATGTTTGTTCTTAGTATGGATAATTGAAGAAGTTTCAAGTCAAACACATTTGAGAGGTTAAATTAAACTTAGAGAGATTAATTTACATATCAAGAGTTAAAATATTGATGAAATTTTCTTTATTAATCATCTCTAACAAGTTGACTATGTTTTTTGCTCACTATTACCTGTACCCTATAGGTTTTGATCTATGTTGGATAGGTTTGTGCAATCTAATTGGTCATGTTGAATCTAGAGGATTTTGGATCTCTTTTAAAATTATCTAAATTATTTTTTTAGTTTTTCAAGGTGTTTTGGTATGCAAATCATCTCATGTTGCAAGAAGGTGCCACCATGTGCAGTCTTAGTCAGTTTTCCTTATTTGTAGAATGTTTAGTTCTCTTCAAGGGCCTCATGTGAAGAGGATATGAGATTTATTATTTCTCAATTACATATTTATCATATTAACTTCATGTTTAGTCTCATACCATCATGGTGGGATCAAACTTTTAGTCTTTCCATGTTCACATTCAACTCTTTGCTCAATTTCACTTACAACCATGTTGAAGCACATGTGTAGAACCTATTTATCATGTTCATGGAGGTGTATTGGAAGTATAATTATGTTTTAAATACTATAAAATTATTAACATCAATTAATAACCTTAACTTATCACAAGAAAGGATTTTTCTAGTACCTTAGTCACAAATAGTCACATAGCATGAACATGCACCTATAGGTGACTATAGAAGTTTTCAAACATTGAAACATGGTGTATAAAATTTCCTCAATATTTTTATATAATAATATATTGTTTTATCCCTTTTAAATATCATGTATTTGGCTATAATTCCCAATTCATGATATCATTGCTCATACCATTTCATACATACTTCCTGCATACAACTCAACATGCACCTACAAGTATATTATGAGGACCAGTCATGTCGAGAAAGAGTGTTTGAGATAAATAAGGTATTTGAAGTGTTAAAATTGAATTTTAGGTATTTTTATGAATCAAAATTAAATTTAAGGTTAAAATAATTCACACTTCCTAGCCTCATCTTCACTGCCTGTAGACATGAGAATAACTACCTATAGGTGGCTTAACAGAGGACTAAGAGTACTTGTATGGAGTGTTGAAGCACATGTTGAAACTCTTAATAAAGTCATAATATTTTATTTATACCATAATTTAAATATGTGAAGTTTTAGGTTTGTGATAAAACTATGAATAACCTCTCAAATATGATGACTATGGAATTTAGGCTCCTTATCTCTAAAACATGAAAACAAAGTTCCTTGATGTTTTATTGGTATTTTGTAATAGGGGTAATAAAGGATTTAAGGCATATTAATGACTAAAAATAGTATTACATACATATTAAAAGAGTTAAAATAATATTTAATGGTAGATAACTAGTTGAGTTTCACTATTGAGAAGCCCAAAGCTACATTTTTATGCATTAATTTCAGGCATTGATATCTACAAGATTTTGATCCAAAAGAGACCTTATCCACCCAAGTTGTAAAATTAGACCATGACACTATGATTTGATGATTAAAAATAATTTAAAGTAGTAATTTTGATCTAAAATACACTCAAGGATAATTATATAGTGTGGTTTTCCTCCCACACACAACTACAAGTGTCCTTTCCTTTATAGACATTCACTTACAACATATTTTAGCCCTTACATAATTCATGAAGTGGACCTAAGAATTGGAGATATCAACTTGGGATAATGGTGAAAGTTACATTTATGATATAAATTATCATTAATAATATTTTATTTGTGATTTTATAAGGTCCAACATTCACCTATAGGTTTTCCATTATGAAAAGTACTCACCTACAACTAACTGTAGGTAGACAGTAAGCTAACAAGGTATATAGGTGATGATATAGTTTATACAAGGTGAAAAATGGGTAAAAACAGGTGTAAAATGATTAAAAGTGACTCTATGGAAGTTTATAAACATTTTTTTCAAGATAAATCATGCAAATAAACCTATAGGTGTAATGTTTTGAGGTCAACACAGTCAAGAATTTATATAAATAGTCTGGATTAGGTAGGAGTATAAGGATCATGTGTAAGGTTGGAGAGAAAAATTAATATGTTAATCCCTCCAATATTATCATGATGGTATTATGGAGCTCTTGTGGTAGATAGGGAGTAGAGGAAACCTCTTTTCAAGTGCACACACAATCCACATGATGAATCCTACATACAATCTATCTTCATAGGAGCCTATTTTGGATTTTTCAAGTGTTAGAGGGTCAAAAGAAATAATAAAGGGATGAATTTTATTATATAATATCATTAATACCTATATAATCTCCTAAAATTATCACCATTGTTTGATAAAATATGGAAGTGCCTTTTATTTTGTTTCAGATAGAGGGCACTCCTTTTGTGCATAAACTTTACAGTATTAGGAACTAAGGATGAAAGGGTGAACCAAAGGTTATTTGGACATGTAAAGGATATTTTTGGAGTTAGTTAAAATAAAATAAAAATTATATATCTTACACATAATGGAAAAACTAAATGGGGTATTCCAAAACCTCAAAGGTGTAAATAGGCCTATTAGGCAAGGTTCAAGCCTAGTGCCCAAATGAGAGGTTATCTTCAATTATAATATTAGAAGGTAATTATAATGGATTATATAATTTTTTAAGATAAATTTAATAGTGTTAAATTTATTTTTATGTAAATAAAATCAAAAAGGTGCCTTAGGTTTTCAAACATTCAGACATACCTATTAGGCCCTGACTAGGCCTAAAATCCAAAAGGGGGGTCAACTTGATTTATATAATTATATGATCAATAAAATGGATTGAATAATTTTTATAGGGCCACTTAAAACATTTAAAAGACTCAAAATTTTAAATAAATCACAAATAAATCCATTTTTGAGCTAAAAACCAACTCAAGCCTGTGTAAAGTGGAGAAATAAGCTTGATAGGAGAGGTTTGATTGATCATATCTATTTGGATGCTGTACATGGTAGACCAAGAATATTGGAAAAGTTAAAGGGGGTCTTTAAGATCACATTTTTGGATTTTTTTTGAAATTATAATGTCGAATCTTCATGAATAAACCTTAAGAGTAGAAATTACCCAAAACCCTTTCTAAACCCTTAGAAGGACCTAATTAGGAAAACAAGGATGGAAATGCATCCAAATAGATTAGAATGGCTTGGTAAATTATTTGATCCTATATATTACTCTCCATAGATAATTTACATCCACTTGAGGTGTTTCATACCTATACGAACAAGGTATAAAATTGCTCTTTTTGACTATTTTATGTATTGTGTAGGTTCTAAGAGGGTTCAAGAGATGTATAAACTTTGGAAGGAATTTTGAGACTTAATATAACTCCCAATGTAAATTTAAATCCTTGTAATAACTCCTAAGTGTTCTTACTAAAGCTCTCATCTCAGCTAGTCAAAATTGGCATAGTGAACATGGTGGTGAGAAGTGTGAAAACTTCAAGTGGATGTATTTTTAAGGTGTGATTGATTAATATAAGGACATATAGGGTGTTATAAAGTTTCATACACTCAATTTTATTAATTTTAATGGAATAATAAAATAAAATTTGAGGTAAAGTGTGTAAGGTGTGTGAAAGAGGAGTTTTCTTTGAGTGTAGACAGTGATGGCTCATTTTCAAAGCAATCCAAGTGATTAGGACTATGACCAATGCATGGAAAGTCATGTCTAAAATACTTATATATCATTACAATCATTATAACTATCCATAATTAGTTTTTAGACATTAAAATAGGGATAAATCATGAAGGCATTTTTTTGAGCCAGTAAAGGGAACTCCTGTGCAACTTTTCATGAGTTTCATGACTTGGGAAGCCACTTGTCTCTTCTAACCTTGCATGGTATGTTTAACATACTATTTAATGAAAATTTAACTCATTTTATTATCTTTTAAAGTGTACTTATGACCTTTAGGCTTCTCTTTTCTCACTTCTCTCTCATGTTCTATAAGAACTAGCCATTTTTGCCTTTGTAAATTATGCTCCACCTGATTATGGTGAATCCATACTCATTTTAATATTGTCTATCAATAAATAATAATAATTTTACCTCTTATATGACTATTAGTAGTGTGTTCACTTGGATGATTTATTTTACTTTGTGATGACTTGTTGTTTACTTAGCATTGTTATTTCATTCTCTCACCTATTTGCAGTTGGAAAGCTTCTTCTTGAAAGTAATCTAAAGTTTTATATTGATGTGTCAAGGTTGAGTGAGTTATTATATTAAAACATTGCCATCTTAGGCCTCTTTTTTAGTCCTCCTACCCTAAACATTCATCATAACCTCATAATGAAATATTTATGTGAGAAGATGTAAATTAGAGAAGTGTATGTTTATTTAGTCCCTTGTTCTCATGTGTAACATGTAGCTAGTTGGTAGTCATAAAATAATTTTGTGTATCACCTTATTTAGGATAGTTTACTTTCAATTTTCTCTCCCTTTTCCCTCACAAGTATAGGTTTAATAGTGATCTACAAGTGTTACATCAAGGGAGTTAGCCCTATCTAGAGATTCACCTCATTTCTAATCTGCCCACAAGCTTAGAGATGTTTAAATTATGCCACTTCAATTATGAGGGATGATAAATCTCTTCAAATGGTGTGAATCCAAGTGAAAACAAGGTCTATTTGTTTTTCTTGGTCATTATCAAATTTTTAGGAGTGTTTAAGACCTATTTGGGGTCTTAATAGTTGTTCATAAAGAATCAATCACCAATTGACCTCATTCCACTTGTAAAACCTTCTTGAATAATTCCTACCTATCCTAAATTGATCATCTTCCCATGAAAAGTGTGAGAGATGGTGTGAGTATGTGAAGTTACTCTTCAAGAGGTAGACTTATCTCTCTTTAAGTCAAGAGAGGTTAAAGTTGAGTCTTGGGCCTCAAAACTCATTCTCACTACTAAGAGAGGTTCATAAAAATCCAAAAAAATCCTTCCCATGATTCCACATTCTTTGGTAGTATTTATTACCCCACTACATACATCTAGTGTATTGGTCTAGGAATTTGGGGTTTATGTCTATCGCCACCTTGCTATCCCTCAAGGGAATTTGGATTGAAGATTGAATTTGAATGCCTCATCAAAGTATATTGAAACATTTTTCATGTATTTTTATTGATTAAATGACCCTCCATAAAGTTTTACATGCTTATTTTGTGCTTTTAGGTCTAAACAGACCCCTTGGTCTCATGACTACCTCTTGTTAATAGAGTGTGCAAGATCTGAGACAAAATAATGGGTATATCCACTACTTATATGGATTTTAAGTTAGCATGGATAAAATTTTAAACTAGTTACCTCCATATATAACAAATCACAAGGTTTAATTTCTCCTATTAATCCCTTAAAACTTCAAATTCTCTTATCACTGGCTAGATAAACCAATGTGTATCCTATGCTTCATTAGGTCCAGACTAAGTTTTGACCTTTTCACCATGTTATCAGGTCTAAATTATTCAATCAATTTGTTTATTTAATTTTTAATCCATTCATGAATGAGTCTTCATGTTTTTATACTTCTCACAATCCTTTACCTTTTACTCAATCAACCACACCCTCATCAGTAGGCAAACCTATAATTTATCTCTTGAATGTGTGTAGAAGTCTTGAAACTCAGAGTTGATCAATAATATCCATGTTTCCTTTTATTTTCAGATGTATTTATGATCTTATTCTCTAAACAAGGTAGACCTAAGATCCTCTCAAACATCTCTACCCTTACCTTTAGGCTTTGAGACTAGTTTGCTTCATTAGCCACATGTAGGTGCCTATTAGGATACTTAAATGTGTTCTCTATGATTAGAAACTTAATTCCACATATAAAATTCCTAATGGTTCATGAAATTGTTTGAAGTATTAAATTAGGTTCTAATTATATCTTACACACCTCTACCTCTTTTCTTAGGTCTATTGTTAGTCTATTCCACTAGCAACTTGTAGTTGCCCATTATGGTATTTGAGCATTAGGCTTAACATCTAGAAATTAATCCTCTCACTATGTCAAGATACTTTGAAAGGGTTAAAAATCTTGAGAAAAGTTTATTTCATTATACTACAAGGTCTACCAACAACTTAAGATTGTTTCCAAGTAACTTTACATATGCCTTCATGTATAGATCATACATAGTCATGTACGTGGTAACCTAGGATTGTCAAATCAGTCTCATGACCCTCATTGGATCTTAAAGCACACTTAGTTGATTTAATATTGTTTTTGAATTATCTCTGTATGAAATTAAGTTAGATATCCATGTTTGAGACTGATCTTGTGTTGATCAGATGCTGGTGTGATCAAAATGAGGACCTATAAGCTTGGGGCATGTACATCTCATTTGCTTTTTTTAGGGATATAAAGAGAAATTTATCTAAGTTATTAAAATGATCAAACATATAAACCACTTAACACCTCATTAACACTCCTTCAATGGTATGCAAAGATCATGGCTAAGTATTATGTCACCTTTAACTCACCTTATAGTCTATATAGACTTGTGATTGTAGTCATCTTATATGAAGGGTCTATGTATTTAAAATTAGAGAATTTAGTCAATTTAAATATCTTGATGAAAGTAGTAATGTAATCATAGACATATGAATATATATGAGGAAATGTCTCAAGTTCCCCTCATGGCTCTAAGCATATTCAAACTACTCATACAGTCTGTGTAGTCATGTATATGAAGGAAACACCTATGATTCTCATTAGAAGGTGTGATTGGATTCATATCTTCATTTTATCATGCTTCCAATAGTGCAATGTTAATTTATAACCTTGTGCTAAGACATTATTGGTATTTGAGCCAAAATGTCAATTAAACCTCTAGTAGGTTGTTCAAACACAAACCATGTCTTAAAGAGTATCAAACTTAAATAATGTGGATAAAAGAAACATATCAAACAAAATAACATGAAATCCATGAAATTGATGGATATTCCATGATTTATTAATCATTAAAAACCTCTGGGAGTGACTACCATGAAGATAAAGCTTAAACTTGTAGTAGGAGTGAGCAAAACATTTTATAGATCAAGAAACTTTTTCTTCAAGTGAAGGAAATTCATTCAGAAAATTTGACTAATTAAAACACCATGAAATGAGATCCTTGACCTCTAGAAACTACCCTCAAAACCATTCCTCTCCATAAAATTTTTAATTGGAAAAATAGATGCAAGAATAAACCCCTTTTGGATGGATAGGACATAGAGACCTACTATCACTCTTAAAGATTGATCATAGAGGAGACGCCACCAATATATAAATGAATTCCATTATTTTAAATCTTACTAGGACCCCTAAAAGTGTCCAAAGTTTTAGCTTCTAACTCTCTCCTAGTTTTACCATTTAGTTCAAATTTTCCTTCTTAAACTTGTAAAGGTAGTAATGGAGGAGAAAAAGTGCTTAAAGTGTCAGTTTGACCTAAAACTCATTAAAAATATGGAAAATGATCTAAGGGAGCCCAGAAGACACTTAAAACCCCATTTTTAACTAAAATATGATCTTTCAAGATCATACAAGTGCCCAAAAGTTCTTGTAAAGTGTCCTTTATGCATTCAACTATAGATGTTAGTCTCTAACTATCCCTAAACATTCTTTGACCCATTTCTAACATCATAGAAGTTGGGAATCTTATTGAAACATTTAAATCTTGGAATGGTATGTGAAAATCTTCCACATGGGCCAAAAGGTGGCCAAATTGACATTTTTTCATATGAGAGTCAAATAAAAGGTTAGTGCATAATAATATGACTAATGAAATCTCAATAACCTTGAACCATACTAAACCTTTGACCTGTTTGACAATTCAAAGACCTTTTTACTAACCCATAGGAATATACAAGTGAACATAATACCAAACATTGGAAAATGCTATAAAAGGACAAATCTGACCATATTGAACTCTTTAGGACCATTTAAGACCATGAAATTTTTCTGACAACCCTATGAAGTTTTAACCTAGAGGGGATGACTGTGAAATAGGAATTTGACTCAAGAGAGGGGGTTAGATCAAGTGTTAGTTCAAAATTAAATAAAAATGAGAATAACACACTAACAAGCATGACATATCTAGGCCTAGACACTAGGGGGAGCTTAATAACAAACATACATATGACAGTAACAATTAAAACATGAAAGAAACCTTCCTTCACTTTCCTTGGAGCTTCTAAATGGTTCATAGAGTGGATTACTCATCTTGTGCATCAAAGATTTTCATCAATGGATTTATTTGGCTCCTCTCATTTTCACCTTTATATTTTTATGTCTTTGGATTGGTTCAAAAATTTGACATAATAATACTCATTGTGTGAGGCTTTGGAATCATTTATGCATGGTAACTTTACATTATCCAAGCTTAAAATTATGAATGTGAGGCTTTGTATTTATAGATTTTTACAAATGATCAAAATGAACCTAAACCATCCATCTCAAGATGAAGATGTGTGGCTAAGAATACATTAAATTTTGGAGGCTAAAATCAATAAATACTCTCATAAATATTTGAGATAGAGAGGCATTAAAGAGGTATGGGAGGGCTTAATCAAATATTTTTTAGATTTATGACTTAGGGATACCTTCCCAAAAAAATTATTCAATATTAATTTCCATTAATTAAATATTCAACAAGTTAGATGGAAAATTAACTTAAGATCTTGATTCAAATTAATTAGTATTAAACATGATTTATCAAATTTGGTGCAAATCTTGGCAATTGGTGCATAAATTAATCAAATTGGTCACAATATCATATTATTGGCTCAAAATTTGACTATCTTGGAATTAGGATGTGATGGTAGATGCATTCGAACTATTATCCCATTTCAGATGTTACCAACACAAAATAAAAGGGCATGTGTCTTGTGCAAAAAAATTGGTAGAAAAGAGCAATCCAAAGCACCTAAGTACAATATCATCATTTTGAATCAAAATGATCTTATCAAAGTTAGTTGTCTCATAAAATGAATTTACCCATTTAGGGATATTTTGGAAAAAATTGGCACTTGTATATGACAAATTCAAACCATTTGATGCATTTTAGTGCTTTTAGGCCAAATTATGCATTTTGGTATAAATTGGTCTAAAATGCAGTTGGAGGTAATTCATTGTTGGCCAATTTTAGGTGTCTATAGTTTTTTCCTATTTGAGAAGATGTTAGAATATATAGGCATAGTAATATCTTCTTAAATAATGAAAATTTCTCACATTCTTATAACTTCAATGCCAATGGATGAACTGTATGACGCCCCCTTGAGGGAATGGTTGGGATAAATAGCTCATCAAATGATCCCTCAAAAATAAAGAAGTGAAACGAGGGGTCCAAATAAAGTAATATGATGGGGTGAAAACATACTAATTTTTAAAAAGTAGTCAAAATCACCAACAATGTAAGTGGAATAGTATACAATGGTTTGATCAAAGGAGGTTATAAGCATTGTACCTCGATAGTGGCAATAAGGTACAATAACACAATGATTTATCCAAAGATGGTTATAATCATTGAGAAGATGGAGCTAGAACAATTAAGATAGACAAACATGAGAATAATATACCCCTATTTGGGAAAAAATAAAGTAAATTTGATGAGAATACAATGATTTGCCCAAAGATAACTATAATCATTAAGAAATGCATGTGGGATAGTGTACAATAATTTTCCCATATGAGGTTATAATAATTGGATCTTGATGATGTCAAACATGATTGATTGGCTAATGATGATGATAAATTGACATAGAGGGTAATGATGAATTAGAACAACCTACTAGTAGGAAGATGCTCATCTAAACTAAAAAAAGTTAAAATTATTTCATGGTTAATTACTCTATTTGGGATATGATTGGGATGTTACTAATTTAGGTTCCTATGATATGTTGATTCCACCATTTATAAGTAGACTTATTGAAGTTGATTATTTTTATAGCACTAGATGATAGGCATCATGATAGAAGACCATGAGGACTAGGCTGAAAGATGTATAAGGTCTGACTCTTGAGATCTAATATTCAAGGTAAAATAATGCATGAATGATAAAAACCATGATGATAATTTAAATGTATGAATATGGATAGATTAAAGTATAAGTGTGCAAGTAATCACCCAATGAACACATATAAATTGAAATGAGGCAATAGTGCTAAAATCAAACAAACAAGAACACAAACAACAAACAAATAAACAAATAATAGTTAGTCCTAATTAGTACTATATACATCCAATTCTTAACACCATTTGTGTTAAAATTTTCAATCTTACTCAAATTGCACTCAAATGTACATTTTAGGTCAAAATCACTAAAACACCCTAAATGTTTTGAACTTGTTATTTACAAGTGTCAATTTAGGATAAAGTATCCCTAGATGGGGAAATGAATTTTATATGATTCCTAACTTTGATTGATTCATTTTGAGTCAAAATGATGATTTCACCTTTTTGTGCTCTAGATGACTCTTTTCTTCTAAATCATTAGTACATATCACATACCTTTGTCATTTTGTGTTGGCAACATCCTAAATGGGAACACAGTTCTAACGCATCTAACATCATATTCTAATTCTTCCAGAGTCAAATTATAACCTAGTAATATGACTTTCTGATCATTTTAATTAATTAAGGTCCAATTTCTAAAGAATTTTATAAATGTTGATTAATATTTTTTAAGTCTAATTAATCCAAATCAAGAGCTTAAGTAAATTTTTAATAGAAGTTGAATATTTCTTTTTAGAAAATAATTTATATTAACTACATCACCTAATGACATCATTTCTTGGAAAGGAATCCCTAAGCCATAAATGCATAAAATATCTGAATCATGGCCTCCCATGCCTCATTAATTCCCCTTCAAAAATAATTATGAAGGCATTTATTGAATTTAGCCTCCAAAATTAAATGTATTCTTGGCCACACATCTTGATCTCAAGATGGACGGTCATAATTCATTCTGATCAATCTCAAAAATATATAAATAGAGAGGCCATGAAAATCATTTTTAAGCTCAATTATTGTAATGTTATAATGCTAAAATATCTTCACAACTCATTTGTGTTTTTATTATTGTATTATTCATATTTGGATTAGCTTCATTTGATAGGCAATGAGATAGTTTCAATATCATAAGCCTAGGTTTTATGGAGTGTTCTTGAGACATTGGAGGAGTTGTCCACCATTGTTGATGAAGAAAAGGATGCTTGGTCAAGGGTATACCATGCTTGGATCTAATATTGGGTGATGGAATTGATTTGGGAAGGTAACTAGTATTATTTTCTTTCATTTTATTCTTCATTGTCATTAACAACCCCCACATGAATAGTTTGGTTTGATGTGTTCAGATATTTAGGCATTTTTCTATGATTTATTAGAATAATTATTGAATAATAATTTATTTTAATCCACTTTACATTTTTTCACACCCATTTTGACTCTTCATGATCACACAACCCATGAATTTCTTTGTATTCATAGTTTTAATTCTTTTTTTTTTAAATTTTTGCTTTACTAGAGTAAAAATGGCCCATAAAGAATTAATAACTTTTTATTTAATTAATATTTGTTTATAAATTTTTTTATAAGTATATATAAATATCTCATTGATATTATCTAAAAATCTAAAAAAAATCTCTTTATATTTCAAAGTTTATGACTCTTTTAGTGATTGTCACTTTTTGTTTTTATTTTATAGTAAAAAATGGATAATACAAAGCTAATATATTTATTTTTATTTAGTTTTTTGACTTAATATTTTTATAAATTTTATAATTTAATTTATTTACAACCTATAAAAATTTTGTGAAAAATTGATGTATATTTTATAAGTTATGAAGCAAATACTAACTATATTTTTTTATTTTTGTGTGTTTGGTTTTCTTTGTTTTAACCTTTTAACTTGTTTGCATATTTCATAGGTTTAATATTTGTTGTGTGTGTTTTATTTTTATAATCCTTTATTTATGAGTTTTATTGAGATTTTTTCTAACCAATTCTAATCTAACGCATTTTATTCTTGAGGTTTTGCCTTTGGGTTGACAGGTGTTTACTTTTCAAAGTTACTTGCCTCAAACTGAAAAGAAATTCAAAGCTAAAGGAGGTTATCTAAATTTTTATTTAGGTAATATTTGAATAATACAAATTCATATTTTATTATATATTTTTAACCTTATTTTAGGATGTTTAAAAATAATTTAAAAAAAAAGCATTTGGTGCTTAAGAAAAATTTTAGGGTGTTTTATTGAATAGTTTTTATGGTTATTTATTCCAAGTTTACAACTTAAGGAGAAGGGGCCAAAGAACATCACCAAAATTTTCAATTTAAATGATTTAAAATTTAACACATTTCAAAATTTATCTTCAATATATCATTGTTTTGTTAGAATTAATTGACAAAAAGAAAGATTGTGCATGCATACTCTTCTACCCATCCCTTTTAGGGAATTTATGGGATCAAAATCACTTTATTTATTAAAAATTAAATTATTCAAAGGCATAAAATAGAATTTATGAAGGATATCACCAAAAACCACATGGCTTGGGTGACCTAGAAACAACTTTTAAATCTCTTTTACTTGATTTTTTACTTTCATTGCATCTTGGCTTATGAGGGGGCTTCATTACCTCCCATGAGTTCTTTAGGGAAGATTTGACCTAGGTTTTCATCTCCTAAATAATATTCAACACCTATCCATGGTGGGGGGGTATATAAATTGGGATCACCCCATTAAAATTTATGATTTAAGCAGTTAAACCATCTCCTATTATTGGGGCTAAGCTTGAGATGTATGATCATGTTGGACATCACACTATACTGAGCAAGTGATGGATGTAGTGGTTGTAAAAAGGGAAATACCTTTTTATAATAAGACATATGATGTATACCCAATTTATGTGTTGTTTCTCTTGCATTTTTATGTGAAAGTCTTGTGTATGGGATCCATCTAGAAATGCTCTAAAACTTACTAGTTTAGTTAACCCTACTTTGACACACCTTGTTAGTTTAGAGCTTAAGATGATTAATTAGTTGATTTGTCTATATTAGATTACTTGGTATTTTTTTGGATAAAAACTTACTTTTTAACAAAACATAATAAACCAAACACATTGTCCCCAAATTTCATGAACAAGGAGGCATTACGCTTTCCAAATGAAAATCATATTTTCCTTGTTCAAATTTTTCATCATAAACATTATGTCATCACTAGTGTAATTGGTGTATTTATGTTTTAAATTTGAGTCTAAATCATGTTCCAAATTTTATTAAGTCCCTCATTGATAATTCACATTCAAAATTAAACCTTTCTAAGTTATAACGGTTGATGTATTAAATTGGGTTCACCATTTGTACATAAAAATTATTTTAACTTGGGTTTACTTTTATATTTTTGGAATTGAGGGCCATTTTATAAACTCAAAAATCATACTTATCATATTATTTGAATTATATCGTCTTGTGCATCTCTTGTACTTTGAGTCCTAGAACACATTTTATACTACCATTACTATTATCATATGGCAGCATTGTACTACTCGTTTGGTTTTAGTTTTATACTTAGGAGTTATTTCATGTTTGCACATCATGAATTTATTAGTTATAATTGTCTTCTTAATAATATTAAGGGCTTTATTTTAGTTCTCTAATAATAACTCGTCAAAGGTAAACTAGATTTTATAGTATTGACGTATCTCAAAAGTCTACATTTTAGTGTACTAAAGACACTTTAGGATTTTTGAGTTATCAGACCCTCTTCAAATATATATGATTTAAACCCTACACAAGGTTGAGTAATTTTATTAACAAATTTTTATAGTTGTGTGTGGTTCCAAGCCACCCTCTTTTTATAGTCTCTTTGGTACCTTAGTCACTTGTTTAGAAGAAAGATCAAATCCATACATTGTTTAAACATTTGCAAAACATCGATTCAAATTTAGTCAAATGTATAGAGAAACCCTTTCTAGACATAACTCAAAGGTTCACTCATAGTCGGGTCCCTTATGGCCCTAGCTATGAGGATGAGCGCTTTTATGATGAACAAGACAATTCTATTATCTTTGAGGACATTCTTACAACTATAGGATCCGAAGGGGATTATACTAAATATCAAGAGAACCAAGATGAATAACTCCTTTAGTTGATAAAATGTCATGCCAAACTACCCTCAAATTTTCTTATGGAACAATTGCACACCTTATTTATAGAAGGAGAAAATAGAAACAATAACAAGATGTTTCTCAAACAAACATACCTTCCTCCTCTAACAAAGGTAAAGAAATAATTATAGAGTCAAAATTAATTGATCAAGATCTTGTTAACAATATTAGGAAAATAATTCTATGGTATGTCGATCATATTATCATATATTTAATAGAATCTCTAGTTGTTACTTCATTCCACAATGATTCTTCCAAATAATAAGGAAATGTGATTGAACCTACACAACAAACATTGGTTGATAACATGACAATAATCAATCAAGGTGTTTCAAACAAACAAAACAAGACATAAGAGGTAGTGAAAAATGTTCCACTAGACATGAAACACACATTCTTTAACAATCAAAAACCTATTATTAATTTACAAACACATAAACCTAAACATTCAATTCAAATTGAGGAGATCCCTCAAGACAATCTGGCTAGTTCTTCTCAACTAAGGCAAAAATTGGTGAATAGACCAAGGGCTCCCTAAAATCAACAAAGCACATATAGTTTAAGGAAATAGATTATAAGTAATTAATGACCTATTTACTCAACTCTAGGATCAAATCAAAACCAAGTCATAGAATGTAGGGTGTATATCCCTCATAAATCCATGCAACAATAGGGGCACATTCCACCCTAATAACAACAACAAGGGCATGCTATGCCCAAAAAAAACAAAAATAGGGGCACATTAAACTTGAATAACAACAATAATAGGCATATATTCCAACCAAATAGAACTATGTTCCACTCATTGATGAACCAAACATGTAAGAGTAGAACTCCATGAAGGAGATTGTGTCTCATTTGGAGAATGGGAATATGATCAAAAAGTACAAATTTAACAAGATTTTTACATATCTATTTTATTTAAGAATTATATAAGTCACATTTTTTCATCATTTAGAGGCACCCAAATTTGATAAATATAAAGGGTGAGCCATGTGAACACATCCAAGAATTTTTTGTATTATGCCAAGAGGTGGTTTACAGTAGCATATTTTTACTTTGATTATTTTTGTAAAGTTTAGTGGGAAAAGATTTAGATTGGATACTTAATTTACCCAAGGGATCAATTATGGATTGGAACAAATTATCTAAAAGGTTCATCAACCATTTCTCATACAACATACAGCATGAATTGACTATTGTCGACTTGTGCAAAGCCAAACAAAAATATGGAGAAAACTTCATCACATATTTATAGAGATGGAGAGAATTAGTGGGTTTATTTCAACATAATTTTATAGATAAAAATTTGGTGGATATATTTTCATATAACATACATCCTTAGGTCATGTATAATCTACGTCTAGCTTGTGTTAACTCATTTGAAGAGATCATAGATAAGGGTGTATAGATTGAGAAGGCTCTTATTACTAAGGGACTTGTTAAGATATTTACATAGGGGAAAATATCATATCAAACCCCACATTATAATTATATAGTTATGCAAGATAAGCCTAAAGGTTTTAACAAGAACAATAATATGGTTGGAAATGGGGTGACTGAAATAAGGCATATATAAATGGTGTAGGCTCCATTGGCCCCAAATATACAATTAACTCCCCCTAACCCACCACATAAATTGTAGAGATAGCCTTCAAAAGATTAAACCATGGTGGTTTAGGGTCTTTATAAAATTAGGTTAACCAATCTAAGTCATATTTTAAAATCTCATAGCAGCTAATCTGATTGTATGGCTAGTACCAAGACCATTTCCTCAAGACCAACTAAAACTAGATTGGTACAAAGAGAATGAATGGTTAAAATTTCATCATGTTTTTGGTCATTGTGATTATCATTACATAAAATTACAACATACTATTTAAGATATCATTGAGAGTGTGTTGTCATCAAATTGTGCACCTAAGTCACTCTATGAAGCTCCCTCAATTTGATGCAACATTGAATCATCTCTCAAGTTTATGGGAACTTGTAAAAGAGATGAATCTCTAGGATTAAAATGGGTATATTTCACACCATAGATAAAATTTCATACTTTAAAGAGATATTAGTACAATCAACACACTTCACATGACCTCTTAACATCAAAACTCTTGCTTAAACATGAAGGATAAAGAGAGTAAGGATGATACTCTCACTTAGCTCCACTATACATCACTCACACACTTATAAAAAATGTTCAAAACTTATAATTAAACTTTTATTAAATGCTCAAAATAAAAGTGTAATTTCATTTTAGTAGGGCTTCTCCATACAAAATGTGGTCTCCCTTACAATGGCTAAAATAGCTCAATTTATAGAACTTTGAAGAAGAGAAAGAGAAGATAAGTTGAAGAGGAATAAGGACATGTGTCACCAATGTGAATATAAATTAAAAATTCATGATAGAGAGGGATGGGGTGATCCATGTCATTTAAATAGTTAGAAATGTCATTCCCAATCATCCAAGACCTATAAATAGTCAAGAAACTCCTTTTCTATGCATAAAATATTACCCCTCATGATTGGCCTTAAAAAAATATCCCAAATTTTAAAATGATCAAGTTTTATGATGAATATAAGTGTTAGGGGTTATTAATAATTCCTCATATGAATTTGGGAGGCTCATGACCCTTCCTATCATTCTAGCCATGCATGATCATACTTAGCAGTCTCAAAATAACCCTTTTCTCTTTACCTCTCACACTTTTCACCTTAAATATATATAAAAATAAATATGATCCATAAAATAATAAGAATGAAATGTTTAAGGAGTGATAATACCATCAGTTACAATAAATTGGCCTTAAAAGACTCCCAAAATAAAGATTCACCATTTTCTCCAAACCCTCTCTAGTCAGTTCATTAGACTAGCTGAAATGGGAGAATTATTAGGAATAATTAAGATATTAAAAACTTGATCCAATATCCATGAGTACTTATAATAAATCCTGAAGTTTCCTCCAAAAGTGATTTGGTCTCTTGAAAGTTCACCATGCCTACAAAACACTAAAAATGATCAAAATAAGCCTTATTTTACCCCATTTTGTATAGGTTTGTATGACAAAATTTAATTTGGAGGTTATTGGGAGAGTTTTATACATTTTACCAAATTTTCATGGCATTTACATTCCATCTTCATCCTTAATTTTAAATTTCTCTCGAGTCAAATCCTTAAGAAGGGTTTGCAATGGTTTTGAAGTGATTTTCATTCTTAGCATTCATTCATAGCCATGGTACATTGGAATTATAATAAAATTAAACTTATGTATATTTAATTACCTCCTTCAACTAAATTTAATGTCTCAAGGACCCATTCAAATATTTGTGTAAGTTCTAAGCACTTGAAATTGACATTCAAGCTCATTTTTTGCTTCCTAGTGGGGTCTGAATGCTTCCTAAGCCAAAAATGGCTTATTTAAGATTTTATTTGAAAAAAAAAGTGTTTTAACATGTCTTTATATACCCTAAAAAATTATTCCAACAATTTTTAATGTATTTATAAAATCTTGAAATGAGAATTGACCCCTGTTTGGTTTTAGGACTAGACCTTGCAAATAGGTCTACCTACATCTTTGAGCTCTTCTTGACCATATAATGGTTATATTTGAAATGTGATGGATTTAACACACATAAAATACCACATTAAGCATTAATTCATCACATTAAAGTCATATATTAGGTTGAAAATTTATATGACCTCCAAATTGGCTTCTAGCCCTAAGGCTTTCATTCACACTTGACTGTAACATTCATTATGTAGGGTTCCCTATTTTATTTCAAGAATTATATAAAGATTTATTAGGTTCCTCCATGTGTCCCCAATATATTAAAACCATATTTACTAATCCAATTCATCTATGGTTCACCATCCCTCACTTTTCCCCAAAAATACCATTCTTGTGCATGAAGGGAGTGCCCTTGCTTTGAGACAAAATAGAGAGTACTGGGCCTATTTGTTTGGTAAAATTGAGTATTTAAAAATATTAAAAATTTCATAAATACTAGCTTTAGCAATGTTTTTTTGATTCCATGGTTATGGGGTCTAACCATCCTAATTTCCTCAAGAATGGGGTAAAAACCCTTGTTTTTATATGTTCTTGTCTAAACCTCCTCATGGATGCTCCTTCCAAACCTATTTTATGAATCAAATTTTATCATAAATTATAATTACCCTCATTTAATTCTTTTTTAACCTAAGGATCCACTCAAATACTTTCTCCAAGTGTAATTCCCAAACTCACCTCTTGAAACAAGGTTTCCCTATCCTGCCTATACGAACTAAGTCCATTTTGCTATGAGAAAAGGGCCTTGGGTGACTTTAGGGCGTATTTTACATATAATTTAATTAATTTTATCATTAGGTATCCAAATTATACTATTTTAAACTCTTTATTCCTTCCTTTGTCACCAAACTCTCATCATGTCCCTCTCTTGCTGATGACCCTATCTAACTGTGACAGTGAATATGGGTACTTTTTATATGTTACCTTTATTTAGAAGTTATAATAAATGTTTAAAAAATAATATATCATATTTTTACTCACCTTAATATTTCAATGTGATCCATTCTTCTTATCTAGCATCTTGACACTTTTAGGCCTTCCAATTGTTCACTATCTTCTTGGACTAAGATAGTCCTAGGTCTCTACCTGTAGGTGATTTAGGGAAAGAGTGGAATTAATTTGGTATTTATTGATGAATTTATATTCCAAAATTCATTATATTTTAAATTATAACATTATCCATCTTAAGAGTGCCTTAAGGCTCCTCTAAATGCAATAATCCTCATTCACTATCTGCTCAGCTATAAGTGGCTATTTTCCATTCATTTTAGGCCTATAAGTGTATTATAGGTCAATATGGACTTGATAATGGTGAATATATAGGTATGGAACTATTTTTTTGCTTTCAAAATGTAACTTCCTTCACCTTGGTCCTAGTTAGGCCTATTTCACAAACTTTGACTTTTTTACCTATAAATCATTCCTCACAGTCTTGTGTATAGATAGAGGAGTATGCATTGGAATTTAAGACATTATATTCACCTTCTCTCATGACATCTTATCTTTCAATAATAATTTGAGCCATTAGCATCATTCAACTTGATATCATATCCTAAGACACCAAGATATCCATTCATCCTTTTATTCTAAAAATTGGCATAGTTTTTATACGTGGATAGGGATAGCAATTTGTACAAATTTAAATCTTGTATCACCTTTCAAGTGAATTTGGCTAGGTCCTAAAAAACATTTAAGGCATTTGTTTGCCATTTTTAGGGATAAAGAACCCTAGTGCTTGATCATAGTCCAACTTCCCATTTGGTGCTCTGACACTTTTCTTATTAGATTAGGATGATTAATAGGTTTATTTAGGCCTTACCATAGAAAATAATCTCAAACTGGATTGACCAATCTATTGGAACACCTCTAAAATACATATCTATGGCATCAACTATAGATGATCATTCCTTTTATACAAGTAGAATTGGGCCCATTCTCCAAATATTCAAGTTTATAGCACCTACATGCCTCCATCAGACCTTTAAATGTACATTAGTGGTCCCAAGAGGTTAAAGATGATGTCAAACCTTTAAAATTACATTTATGATGTCAACAAGCTTCTATAGGTGGACTTTTTGACCTTGATATGCAAAGAAATCATGAAATGATAGAAAACATGATGGGAATGCTTTAAAAACACCTTGAGATCAATTTTCAACACTTAAATGCCTAAGATAAACTAATATAATTTCCAAAACAACATCAAAACATCGTATCCAAGTGAAGGACACATTTTCAAAGCAATCGAGATGACTGTGAATGCAAACTAGACATTTTTTAATCCTTGAAGAGGCTTCTTCAAAAAATTGAACCCTAAAAAACAATAATAATCATGTAAACATCTTTAAAATCATTTGGAGACACCTAAAACACATAAATCCATCAATTCAAAATAAGAAACTTTGAGACAAGCTCAAATATGACCCACTCATGGTTGAACATGCATAAAAAGATGCCTATGATCAAACTAATTGTTCATAAAGGAGGATGTACCAAATATCAAGTTATTATTATGAAAATTAAGTTAACTCAAATTAATATCCACCCCCAAAATCACTCCTCCTAATCCCACCTATATGACCCATGCCAAGTGCATGAAGTTGCTCTTTCTTTGCTTACCAAGTGAAAATGGAGGAAGACAAGTTACAGATGAATTTTTTTTCATTATTATTGAAAACAAAGCATTGAAAGGGTTGATGGCAGGTGAAGAGATAATCTTCCCATGTTTTTAGTTGATGATGGACTTGAGAAGTCTGTATAAGTGCCCAAAAGCTCATATTTTTGAGGTAAAACCACCATCCATTAAACATAACTACTTCTTATCTAACAAATAATTATTCCTAACATGATAATGACATGATCCACATTGAAAATCACTCTGGTGTCAAATTTTCTTGTATGAAAATCTATACAAGTCATTAAATGAGTAAAAATATGACCAAAAGGCCCCCTTTTCCACATGAGACATAACATATAACCATTTTATGAATTATAAACATATTGAAACATATTAAGGACCAACTTAAGACACTTTCAGCAAAATTTTACCTTTTGACTATGTTTTAATAGTGTTGACCAACCTTTGACTTTAGTTAACTAGCCTAGTACATAGAGGGTGGACTTCAACAAGGACTAGGAAGGGGATGGGTAAGATAATAGATCACCATGACACCCTATAAGACATATGGGAATATTATTAAAATTTCAAAAATAGTAGGGGTTGAGCCAAATTTGACTTGGGTTCAAATTTGGTCAACATTCTTGGTGATTCCTAGGGGTGACATGCTAGTTATATGTAAGACCAGTTGCTTAATCCTTATATTGGGAATGGAGTCATGTATATGAGCACTCATATTGACATGAACAGACCTTAGGATTGAACACAAGATAACTAACATTACAAAAAACACACAAAGAAAAAATAAAACACACAAGACAAAATCAAAACACAAAATAAAGACACACCTGTGTTACTAACCACTTAAGAAACACAAAGCACAACTAAAAACAAACTAGTATGTACCTTCATATTGATCATACTCCCTTCCTAGATCAAAATGGGAGTATCTTCAATCTCCCTCCTCATTATATGAGTGAGGATTCCATGTATGCTTCCTTTTGTGTTTGATGATAGATGACTCACATTTTCTCTTTGTTCTTTGACTTGTCATGTCACTTGATGAAGTAATCTCAAATAGGTCTCCCAAGTATCTTAAGTCCTCTTGATTTTGGAAACATGTCTCACATTATTTCCCTCTTATCTCCTCATAGCAAATTTGCATGTCCATATATAGGGCAGCTTGTTGCAAGTTCATGTCTCCTTGATACATTTCATATTCTTTCTCAATCATCACACCTTCAAACTTTCCAAGAAGTATTGTGTCATAGAAATTTGGAAGTATCTCTTGCTTAAATTCCTCTTTAATGATGGTAGAGGTAGCTTCATGAGTGATTATATGATCAATCATCAAATCACCTCTAATAATCCCAAGATCATTATATATTGTTCCATCTTGATCCAAACTCTCTTAGTGATAATACTCCTCAATAGATACTTGTTTTCCAACTTCTATCATATCATGGCTTGTGGTTAGTTCTATAGAACTTATAGGCCTTTTTTGGCTTTCAAACTCATTGTATATGTCTTCAAACGTCTTCCATAAGCCATCATCTTTTGATTGATCTGCATCATGGAAAGGAATAATGAGAGAAAATAATTTATTCTTTAAGATTCAAGAGAAGTCCTTCTAAGGCATCATTTTCAATACAAGGATCATCACTTTCATAAGGAGTTAGATCTTTCTCATCATTCCTCCAATCTAAAATCTATATTCCTTCATAATATTCTCCACACAAGTTTACTTGTTTCAACATGCTTTCTTCCCTCTTTTGGTTATTCTCTAGAATAGAATCCCAAGAAGATAAATTTTAGGAAATTGACAAGGAATTTAGGGAATGTTGAGGTTACCAAGATGGATTGGTTTCATTGGATCTCAATTTCTCTCCTAGATTGTAAATTAGGCTACAAACCTCAATCACCTCATAGGTATAACTTGACCAATTAGCCTCCTCTATAGGTATCCACTCTTTTTTTATTTTTTCCAACTCATTCCTTATACTCCTCATATAAACACTAGGAATTATTTGATCACCATATCAATCTCTATCATGTATTATTGGTAGCCAATAAGAGACTCTTTGAAACTAGCAATGGAATGACTTGAAGGAGAACTATCTAGACTAAGTGGAGAACAAGATGGAGAGGACTGATTATTGGCCACAAGGGACTCATCACAAGCTTGGAAAAATACTTGCTCATCTTGAGGAGGAATAGGCAAAGTAGGACATACCTCTTCTACTTTATGATCTCTATTTGGAATTGGGGTATAGGAGTATCTTCTTCATGCACATATTAAAACCCCAAATCAATATCTTCCATGGATACATAGGGATCATGATCATATTTTTAGTAACATAATCATCAAGGAAAAGGTTAGAAATACTTTCAAGAGGATAGGATGCTTCACCATCAATGATACCTTTATCTTCTTCACTAATTACACAATCATGATTTGAACCAAACTCCACATATGGTTCAATATGAAACCTTGCAAAGGGATGTGTTTTTTGGGTTACCTTATTTCCATACCTTGTTCTAAAATTTAGAAAAGTCCAATAAAAAAAAAAAATATCCTCTTATTTTAACGATGAAGTCCCTTGACAAGAAAATATAAAAGTGAGCTGGGAGATCTACCACCATAATGTCTTGCATAATGGGGAAGCTTAGACAATCATGTATAAAAACTTTCAACTCTTTAACTAATCCCACCATCTTGGTTGGAGTTCCATTAAGTTGCAACACACCCTTTCTATGTTGGTCTTACTTTAACCCCAATTTATCTATAACCACCTTAGGCATAACCGTGGTACTAGCCCCACTATCCACAATACAATTGTGAACCAATTTGTCTCCTATAATGAGTGTGAGATAGAAAGGTGGAGGATTTTTAGATTTGGTGGAGAGATCTAGGACATGACTTGGTGTGTTGGTAAGGGCCACACCATGGTAGTTTAGAGCTTCAGGGGTTATATTGATGTTGGAAAATTGTTCTTGTAGGAGTTCCTTTTGATCAAGCATTTGTAAAACTTCCCAAAGAGATATGCTAATCTTGGTATTCTTCAAAGAATCAATAATATTCAAAGGGGAAGTATTTGCATTTTCTTTCATTATTGAAGGCAACGAGGAAGCTTGAACTTGATGCATTGTACGCTTGACAACCTTGCTTACATTATGAATTTGATGAGGAATGTGACTAGTATGAGGTGCTACATTAAGATTCAAACCTTGTGGCCTTGGAAATGCATCACTTGGAGTCACATGTACTTCGGTAACCTGTCCCACAACTCTCTTTTTGGCTCTTGTGTTGGCTACAACTGATGTAATTTGATTTAACACATAGTCATCCTACTTTTGAAAGTTCATGAGAGTAGTACCTTGGCTACTACCTTCTCTATGAGTGTTCACTTGCATGAGGTGTTCTTATTCTTATGTAAGGCAAGGAGTGGCTCTTTCTTGTGCCACCAAAGCATGACAACCTTCTCCACCATCATGCCTAAATTGACCTTGAGATTGTCCCCAATGATCCATATGTCCTTCTCTTTGAACCAAATTAGTATGGACTTGAAAAACAACCCTTGTATATGGAATACAATTAGGATTATATGCATTGGGTTGCCTATTGAAATTTTTTTGACCTTGTCCTCTTCCTTGGTAGTTGTATTGGGGTGGAGGTATATAAAATTCTTTAAGATAGTATTGAGGGTTGGGTGGAACACTTACATGAAATTTATCTTGTTTAAGCTAGGATTGAAAATAATGAATCATATCATCCTTATCTATGGAATTATCCATCTTCTTAGGAGTGGTTTTAGGCTTGATATTGGTATTGGTAACTTGTGCTATGCTTGGGGCCTCAACTGAATTACGAGACAATGAAGGCATGGAGACTCTTGGAGGTAATTTCCTAGCTTGTATCAAACTATTCCCAACTTCAATGGCTATCTCATATGCCTTAGATAAAGTAAATCCTCCCATTTATTATAACATTACTACCACATTAGTGCCAATAGCCTTGAGATAGGTAGGGAATATAAAACTTGGAGGAGGTCTCATGATAGGTGACAACCTATGCCATATTCTTTGAAATATCTCATTTAAATCTCCCATGGATTAATTAGGACCTTTCCTTATCATATTCAACTGGTGTATCAATTAAGAGTGATCACTCTTGTTTTCAAACCTAATCACCAATAATTCCCCAAAGTCATCCCAATTAGTAGTACAACCACCTTCCAAAGTTTTATACCAATCAAGTGCCTTACCTTTTAAAAACATGGAAAGTAATCTAATATATATATTGGCTTGAGTGATAATATGGAAGTTTAAAAAGTTTGAAATGTCCCTAATGTGATCAAATGGGGTAATAAGACCCTCTCCATTGAAGCTAGGGAGATTTTTGGTAGCATTGGGAGGAATAGGGTCATCTACAAGAAGGTTAATTAGACTTTGGGTGTTGAAGGCTAGGAAAGGATGTTTCCTAGCCATCTCTTCTTCCTCTTCTTGATCTCCTATCTCCTCAAATCCTTCTTCTTCCTCTTCAAAACCTTCTTGTTTAGGATCTCTAAAATTTAGGAATGGTTCAGGATGTTGTTCTTTAAGAGGATTTTTAGGTAGAGGAACTTGATTGAAAACTCTACTAGAAAATGATCTAGTGAGTACCATGAAGTAAAATGTCAAAAAAATGATCTAAAACTAGATATTTTCACCTTTTAGATTTGCCAAATTATGGATTAGAAACACGTATTCAACTTTGGGCTTGTCAAGACCAACATTCATTTTGACACAAAATAATTAGGACCAGCTATCCAATCAGACATGCTATAACTATTGTCATCAAATTATTCACCCTATGATACTCTATGAATCTCCCTAAATTTAATGCAACATTGAATCATCTCTCAAGTTTTTTGGAACTTTTAAGAGAGATGAATCTCTAAGATTGAAAGGGCTAACTCCCTGAATTCTTCAAGTGCCTATCACCTAATCTAATGCTTATTCATGAAAAGAGTTAAGATTTTTCATAAAATGAAAACTATACTATAGATTTTATCCACCAAGATATATTCCACAAACTATCATACTTATACTAAGAAACAATTCTTTCTAAGACCAATTCCATGCATTGAAGGATCCTAATATAGTGTTTCAATATGAAGGTAGCATACTTGAGACAATCAATAAGATACTTGACCTAGGGGTATATTTCACACCATAGATAAAATTTAATACTTGAAAGAGAGATTATTAAATTCAACACACTTCACATGACCTGTTAACATCATAATTCTTTCTTAAACATGAAGGATAAAGAGAGTAAGGATGATATTATCACTTAGCTCCACTATACATCACTCACACACTTATAAAAAATGTTTAGAAATCATAATTAGACTTTTATTCAATGTTAAAAATCAAAATTTAATGTAATTTCAATAGGTCTTCAACATACCAAATGTGGTCTCCCTTGTAATGGCCAAAATGGCTCAATTTATAGAACTTTGAAGAAGAGACAGAGAGAAGAGAAGTTCAAGAGGCATAAGGACATGTGTCACCAATGTGAATATCAGTTAAAAATGAATGAGAGAGAGGGATATGGAAATAAATATCATTTTAGGAGTTAAAAATGTCATTCCCAATCATCTAAGACTTGTAAATAGTCAAGAAACTCCTTTTCTATGCACAAAAAATTAGCCCTCATGATTGGCCTTACAAAATTTTCCCAAATTTGTAATTGATAAGTTTTTATGATTAATATAAGTTTTATGGGTTATTAATAATACATAACATACATTGGGGAGGCTCTTGACCCTTCCTATCATTCTAGTCATGCATGATCATACTTGGCAATCTCAAAATAGACATTTTCCCTTCACCTCTCACACTTTTCACCTTCAGGCTCTAAAAACCTGAAATATTATCATTAAAAAAAGAGTAATTACATGTGTAAGGAGTTATAATACCATAAGTTAAAATAAATTGTCCTTAAAAGACTCCCAAAATGAAGATTCATCATTTTCTTCAAGTCCTCTCTAGCTGGTTCACTAGACTGGCTGAAATGGGAAAATTAGTAGGCATAATTAGGAGATAAAAATTTATCTAATTACCATGAGGAATTATAAAAAATCCTAAACTTTCCTCCAAAATTTATTTGGTCTCTTGAAAGTTCACCATGCCTACGAAACACCAAAAATGGTCAAAATAAGCCTTATTTTACCCTATTTCATATAGGTCCATATGGAAAAATTGCATTGGAGGGTAATTGAGAGAGTATTCTAAATGTTCCCAAATTTTAATGGCATTTTAATTCCATATTAATGCTTAATTTTCAATTTCTCCCTAGTCAATCCCTTGATAAGGGTTTGTAAGAGTTTTGGAGTGATTTTCATTCTTAGCATTCATTCATAGCCATGGCACATTATAATTATGATAAAATTCCACTTATAATTCTTAAATTACCTCCGTAAACTTCCTTTAATGGCTCAAGGTCCCATGCAAAACTTGGTGGAAGTTCTAAGCACTTGAAATTGACATTTGGGCTCACTTTTCACTTCTTGGTGGGGTTTGAATTTTTCCTAAGCCAAAAATGGATTCTTGAAGATTTTTAAAAAAAAAATAGTTTTAAAATCTATGGTATATACCATAAAAAATTATTCCAACCATTTTAATGTATTTCCAAAAGCTTGAAATGGGATTTGACCCTTGTCTAGTTTTAGGCCTAGACCTTACCAATACATCTGCCTATATCTTTGAGCCCCTCTTGACCCTCCAATGGTAATATTTAAAATTTTATGGATTTAAAACACCAAAAATACATCATAAATCATGAATTTATCACATTAAAATCATATATTAGGTTGAAAATGCATATGACCTCCAATTGGCTTCTTGTCCTAAGGCTTTCATTCACACTTGACTATAACTTTTGTTGTGTAGGGTTCTTTGTTTGATTTAAATAATTATATAAAGGTTTATTAGGTTCCTATATGTTTCCCCCAGATACTCAAAATTACTTAATAATCTAATTGATCTCTAGTTCACCATCTCTCACTTTTCCCCAAAGTGGCCATTCTTGTGCATGAAGGGACTACCCTTGATCTAAGACAAATTAGAGAGTATTAGGCATTTTTTTGGGAAAATTGAGATTTTAAAATATTAAAAATGTCATAGTGACAAAATTTCCCAATTTTTTTTGTTTTATTCCATGTTTATGTGGTCTAACCATCCCAATTTCCTAAAAAAGGGGTAAAAAACCTTATTTTTGCATGTTCCTATCCAAACCTCCTCATAGATGCTCCTTTCAATCCTATTTTATGAATCCAAGTTTTTAATGCTTGTTAATTACCCTCATTTAATGATTTTTTAACCTATGGATCCACTCAAAACCTTTCTCCTAAGTGGAATTCCCAAACTCACCTCTTGCAACAAGGCTTTTCCTACACTACTTATATGGACTGAGTCCATTTTGCTATGAGAAAAGGGCCTTGGGTTGCTTTAGGGTGTCATGGACATATAATTTCATTAATTTTATCATGATTTATCCACATTATACTTTTTAAAACTCTTTCTTCCTTCCTTGGGCACCAAACTCTCATCATGTCCCTCTCTTGCTTATGACCCTATCTAACTGTGATGGTGAATAGGGGTACTCTTTATTTGTTACCTTTATTTGGAGGTTATAATCAAAGTTTGAAACATTATATAGCCTATTTTTACTCACCTTAATATTATAATGTGATCCATTCTTCTTATCTATCATCTTGACACTTTTAGGCCTTCTAATTGTTCACTATCTTCTTATATTGGGATAGTCCTAGGTCTCTACTTATAGATGATTTAGGGTGAGAATGTTATGAATTTGGTCTTTATTTATACTTTTTAAACATACTTTATATTCTCTAAGTCAATATATTTTACATTGTAAACTTCTCAATCTTAAGAGTGCCTTAAGACTCCTTCAAATGCCATAATCCTCATTCACTATCTGTTCAGCTGTAGGTGGTTATTTTTCATTCATTTTAGGCCTATAGGTGTCTTCTAGGTCAATATGGAATTTATCATGGTTCTTATATTGGTATGGAAGTATTTATTTTCTTTAAAAACATAAACTTCCTTCACCTTGTTCTTAGTTAGGCCTATTTCACAAACTTTGACTTTTCTACCTATAGCTGATTCCTCACAGTCTTGTGTACGGATAGAGGAGTATGCATTGGAGTTTAAGACATTGAATTCACCTTCTCTCATGGACTATTATATTTCAAGAATAATTTTATCAATTATCATCATTAAAATTAATATCATATCCTAGGACACCAAAATAAGATGCAAGGTTACCTTTTGATCAATATCTTATAGATAACACTACCCTAATTTAGTAGTTTTTATCCATTTTTAAGCTTTGATAAATCCAATCTCAATTCATCCTTTGATTCTTAAAATTGTCACAATTCTTGTAGGTGGATAGGGCTACCAATTTTTCCAAATTTAAATCTTTGATCATATTTCAAGTGAATTTGGTGAGGTCCTCAAAAACCTTCAAGGGCTTTGTTTGCCATTTTTAGGAACAGAGAACCCAATATGGATTGATCACAATCCAACTTCCCATTTGATGATTTGACACTTTTATTATCAAAATAGTATGATAAATATGTATGTCTATGCCTTATCATATTAAATACTCAAAAATTGGGTGGACCAATCTATTGGAACACCTTTAGAAGGCATGTCTATGGCATCAGTTGTAGATGATCATTCTTTCTATACAAGTAGAATTGGACCCATTCTCCAAATATGAAAGTTTATAGCACCTACATGCCTCCATCAAACCTTTAAATTTAAATTAGTGGTCACAATAGGTTAAGGATGATGTCAAACCTTCAAACTTACATTTATGATGTTAACATGCTTCTGTAGGCAAAGTTTTTGACTATGATATGTAAAGAAATCATGAAATGATAGGAAACATGTAAGGAATGCTTTCAAAACACCTCAAGATAAATTTTAAACACTTGAATTCCTAAGATAAACTAATTATAATTTACAAAACAACATCAAAACATCATATCTAATGTGAAGGAAATATTTTCAAAGTAATTGGGATGACTGTGAATGCAAACTAGACATTTTGCAAGCCTAGAAGAGGCTTACTCAAATAATTTAACCATAAAAAATAATAATAATCATGGAAACATCTTTTAAATGATTTTTAGACACCATAACACACAAATCCATCAATCCAAAACAAGAAACTTTGAGACAAGCTCAAATAGTGACCCCCTCATAGTTGAACATGCTTAAAAAGTTGTCTGGGATCAAACTAATTGTTAATAAAGGAGGATGAAAAAAATATAAATTTATTTTTATTAAATTTAATTCCACTTAGAGTTATATCCCCCCTATAATCACTACTCCCAATTCCACTTATACGGTCCATGCCAAGTGCATGAAGTTGCTCCTTTTTTGCTTGCCAAGTGAATATAGAGAAAGACAAGTTGCAAATGAATTTTTTTGAATTCTTATTGAAAAATAGGAATTTAAATGGATTATGGGAGGTTAAGAGTTACTCTTCATATGTTTTTAGTTGATGATGGACTTGAGAAGTTCATACAAGTGCCCAAAAGCTCCTATTTTTGAGGGAAAATTACCATCCATTGAATGTAAATTCTTCTTGTCTAATAAATAACTATTTTTGACATTATATTGACACGATACACATTGAAAATTACCTAGGTGTCAAATTTTCTTCCATGAAAATCTGTACAAGTCATTAAATGGGATAAAATATGACCAAAAGGCCCCTTTTTCCACATGAGACATAACCTATAACCATTTTATGACTTGTAAACATATTGAAACATATTAAGGACCAATTTAAGAAACTTTCAACATAATTTTACCTTTTTAATATGTTTTACTAGGGTTAACCAACCTTTGACTTTAGTTGACTAGCCTAATACATAGAGGGTGGACTTCAACAAGGACTAGGAAGGGGATGAGTAAGATAATAGTTCAACATGACACCCTATAAAACACATGGGAATATTCTTAAAAGTTTAAAAATAGTAGGGGTTGAGCCAAATTTTACTTGGGGTTAAATTTGGTTAATAGAGTGGTGAAGTTGAGATTAAACTGACCCTTAATAAGGACATAAATTAGGATATGAGAATCTATAAGGACCTCTTTCATTGACATAAGCAATCACCACCAAGGAAAAATCAAAACCAAGGACAAAACCAAGGATAAAGGCATAATCAAAACCAAAATCAAGGTTAAAATCATAATCATCATGAGCATAATCATGATCATAATACACATACTAATAATGTGGGTTATGTTGATGATTAAAATTGTGCTATTTCTAACACCAACAATGGGAAGTTTTAGGAATGTGGGACTTGTAACCTGAAACGACCTCTAGATTTTAAAGAAGTTGGCTCTTCTTTATCTCAAGTGTATAATGAGGAAAGGGATAAGAATTAACTAGAAACACAAATGCAATGAAAGAAAATTTAGCTATGGTGATGTGCCTGAATTTAATTCGACCCTTAATTCTAAGCACAGTGAAGCTACCTTTAAGATTCTATTACATTAAAGAGCAAACAAGGCATGATCAATGTAAAAGATGAAAATGGATAGGATCAAAGGCTCACAACTTATATGATTTTTCAATAACACAAAAAATATCAACAAAGGCATAGAACTCAATCTTCTTATTAATTTTCTAGTCACATAAAAGGCATAGAGACATGCACAATTATACAAACTTTCTAACTCAATAAAATAGAACAAAGGCAAATGATATTCCTAGTCACAACTAAAAAGTCTAAAATTTCTTGAAAATAATCTCTTGTAGAAAATTCTCTCTATCTTCTCATGATGATCTTTCTAGTGACCTCTGCACCCATATTTATAGCATCAGACTAGCTCTAGATTACCCACACATTCCTGATCCAATGGTCTAACTGAACTGGAAGTGTCTAACAAAGATATTTCTTGGATCTAAAACATTTCATCTCATGTAGTTCATTAGATGAAATATATACATAGGATGCTTCCCACTATGAAATGGGTGAAGACACTTGGCTTGTTTCACTTACTCTACTTGAAAACTTTCTCATTATTTAAAAGGTACCAAAAAAATGACACTTGGTAGCTTTCAAGGCACTTACTGAAGACACACGACACTTTCTATGTAACTTATACTCTTTACTATGTCTTTACTTAGGAGTGTTCTACTTTGACATCTATCATAGTCTACTTCCTCAAACTTTAACAATCTATAGAAAATGGGACCCATAACATGTCTCACCTGAGCAAATTCAAAAGGGGAACAGGGACAGGTGTCACTTTCCATGTATCTTTAACAAAGAACACATAGCGGCTTCCATTTTCTTTAGCTATGGACATGTGGAAGCTTTCATTGATCTTTATCTAGACTGTAGAAACATTTGAGACTCATTTTAGATTCATATAGATGGTGACACTTGGCAGCTTCCACTAACTTTAGAAACAAAACTTGGGTCCCACCACAGTCTTTACATATCGATGAAATAAAGTGAAGATATTTAAGATGTTGATGCATGGCAGCTTCTACTTTCTTCAGCTATGGATACGTGGCATCTTCATTTCTTTTGGAAAAACATATTGAAACCTTTCATAATTTCCAATTGGCACCTTTTGCTTGATCTTGAGAAAAGCTTATTGAAAGAAGCTTTTGAAACCCAAAAGAAATTTGAAACTTGGAGGCCAAGACTTGTCATGCTCCACTGAGTTACCACAAGACACGTGGTACATTTTGAGCAACTTACAGAGATTATAAAATGTATCTCAGCCACTAACACTTGGCAGCTTCCATGTGACTTTGATACTTAGACAAAATTTAGGCAGAAGAAACCTCATGCCCGCGCTCTGTGTCAAAAACTTTATTACCTCGAAACTGAAATGTGCCGAGACAAAACTTGGAGTGCACAACTAAAAATCAAAAAATGAAAAATGTAGATTTTTTTACTCTATAGGTTATAACGTGTCTTATGACTATAAAAATACCATGGGACACATTTCTACAACCCATATTGCTACTTTTACTATTAAACCACATGAACCATCTCATGCTCCTCATAGTATATGATCCATCATTAAAGGGTCAACACCCTCTCTCTCTAGTAATACTACATCAATTTTGCATAATTCTATTATAACTTCATTTGCATGGGTTACTATTTTTGGACAACACCCTTCTTATAATTATAATGGATCCTTACTGACTTGACATTGAAGTAATGAAACTAGATGCCCATGAGTCACCTTCCAAGGCCCTTTGCCTTCATCTTTTGATTATATTAGCTCCCCACCACCTCTAATATGCACAGTCACAACTAGACACTCACGAGTTACTCTCCAAGGCCCTTTACCTACTTAATTCATAGAACCTAATGTGAACATTACACCAATAGATCTAAAATCGATCACTATCCCAACTAGAGCCAAGACATCTTATCCCAATATTGAAAATTTTTATAATATATTGGATCAATTGAGTAAAACCCCTATATAGATTTCCATATTAGATCTCTTGTGGACATCTGAGGTCTATAAAACTATCCTAAATAATATTTTGCAAAAATCCACTGCTCTCAATGATATAAACCCTAAACAATTCCATAACCCTATGGGACATCTATCTTCATTTCATCAAGTGATGTTTGATCAAAAAGATATGTCTATACTTGGACCTAGCCATAATAACCCACTATACATTAAAGTGATCATTGAAAACCATAAGATCAAATGGGTTATCTTAGACAATGGTTCAAAGTTGAACATCATATCTCTTAAATTGGTACAAAGATTAGGATACACTGTGAAAGATAGTCAACTAGAGAAAATCACTATTAAGGCTTATTAAAACACTGAAAGGGAGTCTATATGTACTATTTAGTTGTTAATCATTATTGAGGCTATTTCCTATCATACATTTCTTCATACTATGGACATTGAATTTCCTTATAACATACTTATCAGTCATCCTTAGATCCATGAATTAGAGGCCATTCCTTCCACCTTACATCAGTGCCTTAAGTTTTCCCATGATGGGATCAAAGTTACTATACTTTTAGATCAATAGCCTTATGAATATTGTAAATATCTTGAGGCCCAATTATAAAATTATAACTGTTGTCTAAGTTTTGAATTCATTGTGAAGAAGAACAAGACTATAGTTTCACATCCACATCCATCCAATTATATCAATCCTAGTGATCTTGCTTCCATTTTAGCTAATCCATTTCCCATAACTCTTATGGATCAAGGTATTATTAAAGATGTGGGCATTTCATGTATAGTCTTAAGGATTCCTTCCATGTTGCAAAGTTTCTCAAAACTCTAAAAACATTTGGTAAGCCTAAAACTTCAAAGAATCCTAATGAACCCACAATGATTTGGAAACCAAAGAAGAAACAACAAAAATCACCTATGGTTTTTATACCTAATATCACACCAAAGAAAGATTGAGAGGATTTTATTGAGGGAGATTGGTTATATTTTGAAGGCCTTGATAATTTCTTTTATAATCCAAAGTATCCTATCCCTACCAGATCAAGGATCATTTTGATTATACAAGAAAAGGCCTTGGCCCATGAGTGTAAGGAATTATATAACCCATATTTGATAGATTACCTAATTTGAATCATTGTCTTGGATATATACCACCTAGGAGTGACCTCATGACTTTCAATAGTGACTCTCCTAAAGTGACTAGTAACGAGACTCTTGACAATAATGCAACATCTCATTATAGCCTTTTTGATGAGCTTGTTGACACATACCTATTTGATTCATATGTCATTTTAACATTAACCATTAGAGCTTCCCATCTTAAAGAAAGAACCCATTCTATTGGTGCTTCCCCTCCTAAAGTAGAACATCATATTTTTACCATTGGATATTCCCATCATGAAGCAAACCCTCATTATTTCCTATGCCTTTGCCATCCCAAACTCATTGATTGGGATGAATAAAATTCAATCATATGCCTTGATGAGTTTTAAAATTAAGAATCACTTGAAAAATACATGGGCCTAAGAGATAGATTACCCATTTATGATAAAAAACAAGGCTTTGATTTTTTGTTAGACCCTTATAGCTACTTTGGAGAACATGAAAACTTTCTTAGTCATAATAAAGAATAAACATCGATATCTTTAGGTGAAAATCTCTTTGAGGCACTCATCGATTAGGGAAAAGTAAAGAAAAAGATAAGCCTTCGAGTGAAAACCTATTTTAGGCACTCTTAGGTTGGAAAGTTTGTTCATTCCCTCATGACCCAGAAGGTCCATCTAGCCTAAGTTTTATAGCCATTACAAGCATCTTTTCAAAACAACAATAACTTTTTGAGCATCTTACTCTTGAGTTTTTAGAGGTTTTTACTACTTGGCCTTTACCTAAGATGGTGGATTTTGATTCATCATACTATCCATAACTTTGGGAGTAACAAAAAGAAGATATGGAAAAAGATGATCATGAATATACCTTGCCTATAATTTTATAAGATGGATCCACACTCCTTGTGGAAAACATGATAGAAGTGAACCTGGGAACCTATATGGATCCTAAAATTGTTTATCTTGGAAATTCCCTAATTGAATCATAACATGAACAAATTATATCCCCCTTAAGGGATTATATTGACATCTTTGCATGGGAATATTATGGCATGCCAGTCTTGGACCTAGACTTAGTTATTCATCACCTTGTTGTCCATCCTGATGCTAAACTAGTCAAGTAGATATTGAAGAATATGCATCCATGCATTACACTATTGGTTAGTGAATAAAAAGACTCTAAATATACATATTTGTATTGATTTTATAGATATCAACAAAGCGTACCCAAAGATGATTTTACTTTGCCCAACAGTGACATGATTTTTAAATCAACTATTGGGTATGATATGATGTCATTAATGGATTGATTTTATGGATACAATAAAATCAAGATAACCCAAGAAGATTAACACAAGACTACATTTACCACTCTGTGGGGGAACATTTTGTTACCAAGTCATGCCATTTGGCTTGAAGAACACTGGAGCCACATATCAATGTGCCATGATTGTCATCTTATATGACATGATGCATGATATTTTTGAGGACTATGTTGATGAAATACTATCAAAATAAATAACAAGAGATGGACATCCTAACATTCTACAAAGAATCTTTGAGAGGTTTTGTGAATATAAAGTTTGCTTAAATCCTAGGAATTGTGTCTTTAGAGTCACATCAAGGAAATTTCTATGTTTCATTGTATCATAAATAGGGTTTGAATTTTCCCATACTATGTTTAAGGCCATTGTGGATATGCCTCCCCCAAATAATCTTAAATAATTATGAAGCCTACAAGGAAAGATCCAATCTCTACGTAGGTTCATTTATTAATTAGCATATAAGTTCTACCCATTTTCCCACCTTTTGAATAAAGGGGTAAATTTTTGATGGGATGAATATTTTTAGATATAATTTTTAAAACTCAAGACATATTTGGCCAATCCACCAGTCTTGAGACCACCAATATTTGGAAGACCTTATTTACATATCAACAATAGAGCATGCATTGGGGCACTTTTGGCCCAAAATGATGATCAGGGTAAAGAACATGTAGTCTATTATCTAAGACACACTTTGGGGGATTATGAACATAATTATACACCTACTGAGAATGCATGTTTGTCTATGGTGTTCACTACTAAAAAATTGTGACATTATATGCTCAATGACAAAACTATTGTCATCACCAAGGTGGACCCTTTCAAGTTTCTCTTATCTAAAGTAAATCTTCAAGGATGTATGGCTAAATGGCTTATTATCTTAAGTGAGTTTCACATTTAGTAAAAAAAATCAAAAGGAAATCAAAGGGAAAGTAATTACTAACCATCTTGTAGATCTCCTCTTGAAGATACTCATCCTCTGAAATTTGACTTCCCAGATCATTCTATTATGTCAATAGAACAAGCATCATAGGAATCTAAATAATGAAAGATATATTTTCATGTATCCTTTACATATCATGGATTTGGAGTTGGCATATTATTGATTACACCTTAGGGGGATCTAATTCCCAAAACATTCTATATACAATTTCATTATATGAACAATATGGCCGAGTATGAGGCATTGATTATAGGGCTTCACCTTGCCATACAATGGGATATTCAAAGTCTAAAGGTCTATGGTGATTAAAAATTAATCATCAATTATACCATTGATAAGTATCAAACTAGAGATGAAAATCATGTTCCTTACAAGAAAAATGTTAATAATCTTAAAGGTCATTTTAAATCTCTATAGTTTGAACAAATCATAAGAACAAACAACAGATCGGCTGATGCAATGGAAATGATTATTTTCATGATAAAAATTAATGGTGGTTTCAAAGAATATCTATTATTTATTGAAAATATTCTTCAACTTGCACATGTTATACTAGATTCAAAAAGGGTATGTGCCATTGTTAGTCCCAATCCCCCACCTGAATTACCTAGATTCCAAGACTTTTATCACTACTTTCATGATCACATTTTCCTAGCCAACCTATCCAATAGCCAAAAAAAAATATTCCATCACCATTTATAATGTTATACCCTCCTAAGAGACATGCTTTATCATAAATGCTATGATGGAAAACTTATTCATTATTTATCTTTGAGAGAATCCAAGCAAGTGCTAAGGGAGGTTCATGAAGGAATGTGTGGGGCCCACACCAATGGTGTAGTATTAGTAAATAATCTACTCAAAATAGGATATTATTGGAAAAAAATGGAGACCGATGCTTGTAATTATGTAAGGAAGTGTGTTCCTTGTCAGCAACATGGAAATTTGATACATGCACCTTATTTACCACTACAACCTATCACAACACCATGGCCATTCTCAACATGGGGCCTCAATCTCATTAGGAAAATAAACCCAACATCTTTAGATGGTCATAAGCATATCCTAAATACTACCAAGTATTTTAATAAGTGGATTGAGGCCATTCCTCTCACTCACGTTACTAGGAAGCAAATTACCAAATTCATCTATTACCATATCATATGTCAATATAGCATCCTTGCCTGTATTATATATGATAATGGTGGATCCTTTGTAAACAAAGATATAAAAGCTCTTTGTGTGAAATTCAAGATCAAACAAAAGAAATAAACTCCATATAATTCATAAGGTAATGGATAAGTTGAGACATCAAACAAAACCATTATGGCTATTTTAAAGAAGATTGTCAATGACATTGGCCATAGTTGACACTTGAAAATCATTCCCACCCTTTGGGATTATAGAACCAATCATCAAACCCAAATAGGAGCCACTACTTACTCCCTTGTCTATGACATAGAAGCTATTATCCTGACTGAGATTGAATTACCATCCTTGTGAGTATTTTTGGAACATATTGAAGATGATGAGGACTAAAAGTCTCAAGGCTATAATAACTAGAAATTCTTGATGACAAGCATTTAGCTACCCTAGACAACTTGTAGGCCTATTAGAATAGACTATGGAGAAGCTACAACAAGCACATTATCCTATATGATTTTTATATTGATGATTTGGTTTTGAAAGAGAACCAAAAGAACATAAACTCTGAATGCAAGAAGAAAGGTAAGTTTTAGCCTAATTGGTTGGGACCATTTATTATCATAACAAACTATGAATCAAGGGAATATAGACTAACTAAATCCATTGGTTAGTAATTTTTAAATCCCATGAACATCATGCACTTTAAGAGATTTTAAACATGAATAACTTGGAACCATCATCTATGAGATCCCTTACTTGGGAACAACTTCTGCTGAAGTCTTTTATCTTATCATTTTATACTACTTTGGACCAATCTCACATGAACCTTATTACTTTCACAACTCTAGATAGTGAACACTTTTGGACCGTTGGTACTCTAAACACATTTTATCCTACCTTGTATCATTCTCTTTAGGGAACCATATTCTTTTATTATGTCTTGGGCTTATAACCCAAACACTTTTGTCCCTTGACCAATTATGATCCTAATTATATCTCATTATCATTATGAACACCTTCAATGCCAATTCTACAAAGTAGTTCAGCCATAATAGTATTTTATAGATTCTTCTCTAGACAAGTGAATAAGAACATCTTCTCATCTCAGGATCTACCTACTACATAGTTTTTTAGATTAATTTTATATTGTACATTATTCTATATTACATTTGTTGCTTTTTGGTGAACATTTTTATTATCTTTTCAAGATCCTCACTCTTTATAATTTGTAATCATGTGTTATTACATCCAACTTTATTTATTATTAAAACTATGAGTTGGTTCCCTAGTCCATTGTTTATATCCATGAAGGTCATTACAGTAAGCTTAAATATTTTAATAGAACTTATACTCTCAGATGAGCACCTCCTTGACTAGATATTCCCACCTTAAGCATATTTTATCCCCAAATCACCAAAAACATTAGGTAATTGATCCAAAAAATACCAAACATATTGTATTATGCTTTTGTACATTCTTATCCTCATTCTCTTGACATTTTACAAGCATTTATCCTAATAACTTTCCACTATGTAAGTCAACTTGTAACACACACTTGTTGTTTTACAATATTATTTTCTCTCATCCCACCACCTTATCATTTTATAAGACTAATCTCATTTGACAAGTCTTCCCTTTTCTTTTAAAAAATTAATCATACATTCTAGTCATCATCTTTTTCTTCTATCCCACTTCTTGGAGAACTATATTTGGCCTGAAGTTTATGTTACAATATGCATCCATGAAATTATGTAGGCACCATCCACTTATCTTGTACATCTGGAATCAACTCAGCCGACCCCTTCATTTTCTTCTCTTCCTCCATTTCTTTTACCATTGTTCCTCTATAATTAGGGAACAACTTTTGTATCATTATTCTTTGTTACGTTATGGTGGAAAGTAATGCCTTTACCACACATGCATGAACAATTGTCTGTTAGGATTGTGGAGCTAAAAGCTTCACTGATGCACACAGGAGAGGAGGTTGCTGAAGGTTGCTGAGTTGTAGAGAAGTTGGGGTCGGTCTGATCAGCCGACGTCGGCAGGATAGCAAAGGGAAGCAACCGACGTCGGTCATATATCGGCCGACGTTGGTCACCTCCAGGTAGACAGGGACCAACGTCGGTCGCCTGTGTGGTTCGACTGCGAGCTATTTACGGGCAGTTAGGTAACGAACCAAGTGTTTGCATGATGAGTGCTAATTTTAGACTCATAGCTGCGGATCTAATTATTGTAATTAGATGTCTAATTATTGTTTGGATGAGATCTATATAATAGACTCATGGTTGTATTGGAAAAGCGTGCTAGGGAGTAAGAGAGCATAATTATAAGCTCCTTTTGTGTGTGAGGTAGAGCAATGGTGCGTTCCTCCTAGTGCCTCAGTACCAGGTGTGTTGGTGCTGGATTGGAGAGCCAGCTGGGTTCTTCAGGAGTGTAAGATCTTGGTCACAGTTGCATGGCCTATATAGGAGATCTACATGGTAAGTAAGATCATTGATCTGCAGGTGTATGTGTGTGCAAGGTTGAGGTTCACAGGTGAGCAGAACCATTGTTTGATTTGTAGGTGTGCAAGGTCATACAGACAGCAACACAACAGGGAGCAGTATAAGGCAGGATCTACTTGGAGTACAGGTGTGTACTCGGATAGAGCAAGAGAGGAAGGCAAGGGAGTTCCTTCCATAAGTATGGTCTGTTGAATTGCAGGTTATTGCAGATTCATGGGAGATCTACTTGAAGTACCTTGAGTACTTGTGGAGCACGTGGAGTGCTTGTGGAGTGCGTGGAGCACTTGTGTTGTGCGTGGAGCATGGGAGGTGAACACCAACTCTGTATTTGAGTTGGATGTTGGGACCTGTGAGAGGGAGAGCTTTGGGGAGAAGAAGTACTATTCACTTGAGGTGTGGGAAACCTCTATAAGGTGGTGGAGAAGAAGTGGCATCTTCTTTATTGTATTCTTTTCTGTATAAAGTGTTAATACAAGTTGTGTATTGTCTCTCATATGCTGTGTTATTCTGAATTCTAGTTACTTGGTGAATCTGGTTATTTCCGCATATTTAAGTTGTTTGAAGTTTGGTAATCAATTGTATGTTTCCGGTTTCGCATCCTGACAAGTGGGATCAGAGCATGTTTGTTGTTCTAGATTCCTGACAAGTGGTATCAGAGCCAGGTTGCAGGAAGCAGGTTGTGTTTTGGTTACAGGGCACTCTCAGGGGTTTCTGATTGAGTGGGAGTAGAGCAACGGCAGATCAAAGTAAGCTAAGAATGGAGGAGTTGAAAAGCACAGACGGTTACTCACGGTCTGATGGAAAGAAAGAGCAGGTAAAAGAACATTGTTGGTTGGTAACAGATCAGCATGAAGAAACTAAAGATACAGATGTAGCAGGTGTTGTTGCATAGGATGTGTTTGCAGGTTTCTTGGATAAAGTTGAATCTTGGATAAAAGATTCGGTTGCCTCTTTCCATGCAGCCCTAGGTAGAGGAGCTGGTAAGCCTTGCCAAAGAATTGGCAAAGGGGAAGTGAAGCTAAAATTGCAGGTGGCCAACACACAGGTGTTGATGAAGGTCATGCAGGTCCCAGGTTTGGAGATATGGCTAATTTCTTCAGAAAGATTGGGTGATGAGAGATGCACAAGAACTCTCACAGCGGTAGCACTTGAATTAGCTGGTGGTAAGAAAATAGGTATTCTTTATCTACTTGTTTATATTACTGATTCTTCTTCTATTGCAGAGACGTGGCTTCGTAGGCTTGGTCACATGAGCAAGAAGGAGATGCATGTTCTTAAGTGGAAGACAGATATATTTGACAGGCTTAAGAACTGGAAAGCCTTGGTGTTCTTGGAGGAGATGGTGGACAGAGTTCAGTGGATGAGGCTGGATACATCTAAGCAGAGCAGTTTGGACATGGGTTTTGATCCAAAGGAGCTCGTGGGTAAAAAGTCATCACTCACAGGTGAACACAGACACCGGTGTCGGTCAGAAGGAACCGGCGTCGAACAGACAGGTGCCGATGTCGGTCATGTGCAGACCGAAGCTGGCAATGTCGGGCAGAGTAAGACCGACGTCGGTCATGGGACTGACATCGGCATTATTTAAGACCGATGTCGGTCAGGAGGACCGACGTCGGTAGAAGGGACACCAGTGCTGGCAGGTTGGTAGTCAGGTACAGACGCATGGAACCGACGTCGGTCGGATGCAGACTGTGGAGTGATCGAGGTCGGTCACTGTAACGGATTTTGGGTGGACAGCATGCTGTCAAGGAGTCTCAAACACCCATATGGAGGACTGAAGGCGTAAGTAGGCCCTCAAATTCGTGTTCCTCTTCTTCATACTTGTTGCTGATTGTAGAGCAGGAAGGATCCAGGAAACAGGTGTGAGCTAGGCAGGATTATGACGCAGAACTAGACGGGAGTCTTGGTAGGTTTGCCAGCTGGATGAAAGCACAGAGATGAATGGATTCCTTAGTAGAAGAATATAGAGAACGGATACGTGAGACGGAAGACCAGGTATATCGTCTTGAGGAGCTACAAGACAGTGGTACCAGGTTTGACAGGTGGAGGACGAAGCATGGCTTCAGTCGATGTCAGGGTAACTACTGTGGTTTGACTTACCAGGAGGATGATGGTCATGACATCATTCTGTTACTGTATGTGGATGGTATGTTTTGCTATAGCAGGTTAGTACATACAGGGTTTTTTGAGCTAAGGGTAAGATTAGTTCAGTGGCATGTCAGGGGGAGTTTTGAGCAGCAAAATTCTTTGACATGGGAGGCATGGAGATCACTTGTTGATTTTGTCTCGAGTGGGAGCTGATGTGAATCAGGTGTTGGCGAGGTTCGGGATGCAGAGCCGGAGCACACTAAGGGCTAGACAGGTACAGTGTCTGAAATCACATGAGGTCTGGTATAGACCTGAGTATTCCCATGCAGTGGGAGCTGTCAGAGTTAGGAGCCAATTCGGGGAAGTGGGTTCTCAGGTTTTTTGAGAGGGACCAGTAGCAGGTGTTGCTATGCAGGGTCAGGACTTCACTACATGGATTTGTAGGTTCGGATGTGGTAGGGTACTCAGATGATAGGAGGTACATCACAGGTTGTGTGGTGGGTTGTCTTTAGGTGGGAGCTTGAAGAGGGATACAAACCAGGAAACAGATTAGACGGAGTACAGGTACAGGTACAGTACAGCTATTTATCTCCAAGTGGGAGATTGTTAGGATTGTGGAGCTAAAAGCTTCACTGATGCACACAGGAGAGGAGGTTGCTGAAGGTTGTTGAGTTGTAGAGAAGTTGGGGTCAGTCTGATCAGCCGACGTCGACAGGATAGCAAAGGGAAGCAACCGACGTCGGTCATATATCAGCCGACGTCGGTCACCTCCAAGCAGACAGGGACCAATGTCGGTCGCCTGTGTGGTTCGACTGGGAGCTATTTACGGTTAGTTAGCTAATGAACCAAGTGTTTGCATGATGAGTGCTAATTTTAGACTCATAGCTGCGGATCTAATTATTGTAATTAGATGTCTAATTATTGTTTGGATGAGATCTATATAATAGACTCATGGTTGTATTGGAAAAGCGTGCTAGGGAGTAAGAGAGCATAATTATAAGCTCCTTCTGTGTGTGAGGTAGAGCAATGGTGCGTTCCTCCTAGTGCCTCAGTACCAGGTGTGTTGGTGCTGGATTGGAGAGCCAGCTGGGTTCTTCAGGAGTGGAGGATCTTGGTCACAGTTGCATGGCCTATATAGGAGATCTACATGGTAAGTAAGATCGTTGATCTGTAGGTGTATGTGTGTGCAAGGTCGAGGTTCACAGGTGAGCAGAACCATTGTTTGATTTGCAGGTGTGCAAGGTCATACAGACAGCAACACAACAGGGAGCAGTATCAGGTAGGATCTACTTGGAGTACAGGTGTGTACTCGGATAGAGCAAGAGAGGCAGGCAAGGGAGTTCCTTCCATAAGTATGGTCTATTGAATTGCAGGTTATTGCAGATTCATGGGAGATCTACTTGAAGTACCTTGAGTACTTGTGGAGCACGTGGAGTGCTTGTGGAGTGCGTGGAGCACTTGTGTTGTGCGTGGAGCATGGGAGGTGAACACCAACTCTGTATTTGAGTTGGATGTTGGGACCTGTGAGAGGGAGAGCTTTGGGGAGAAGAAGTACTATTCACTTGAGGTGTGGGAAACCTCTGTAAGGTGGTGGAGAAGAAGTGGCATCTTCTTTATTGTATTCTTTTCTGTATAAAGTGTTAATACAAGTTGTGTATTGTCTCTCATATGCTGTGTTATTCTGAATTCTAGTTACTTGGTGAATCTGGTTATTTCCGCATATTTAAGTTGTTTGAAGTTTGGTAATCAATTGTATGTTTCCGGTTTCGCATCCTGACAAGTGGGATCAGAGCATGTTTGTTGTTCTAGATTCCTGACATTGTCTTTAAACTACACTAACTTGGTTTTTATTAATGTGTGTTTATATGAGTTTTATTGGTGTTTTGTTGTGTTTTCTTGGTGTTTTTTTGTGCTTTCATACCTCATTACTTCTTGTCTCATATTGGTCTTGTGTTTTCCTATATGTGTTTACTTATCTCTTTTATGTTTCAGAACATCTTCATGATTCGCATGGATCTTGATTATTTATATCTTGATCCTATGTTATTAAGTTATTCTTAGACCTTTTTTTTTATTTTATTGTTGTTGGTGTCCTATTTTTCTATTTGATTTTTCTTTTCTCTTTTCTGTTCAAGAATGTCTTGATGGTCCACATAGATCTTTATTCTTTATATCTTGATCCTATGTCATTAATATTTTATTTCTTTTCATTTTTAAACATTTATGTTCCTACTTAAGTCTTGATTGATCATATCTTGATTTTAAGTTAGGTTGATTTCTATTTATCTTTTTCTTTGTCTTTGATTTTTTATTTAAATGTAAACAGTTTTAACTCTGGTCTTGGTCATTTTTTTACCATTATCCTTAGTTATAAGTGTTCACATTTGAACTATATCCATGCATTTGAAATGTCATATCATCATAAATAATTCATACTTATGATTCCTAATTTATTTTGTGATAGAAAGCGCTTTATGCTCTAGCTTCCATTTTTAATCTCAATATCGCTTTGATGAATAGTTCTTAAGAACACTAGGCATAATATATGCTCATGATATGAAAATAGGCATCTAGGTATCATGTATTTTAGTGCTTGACTCTATGATTAGATGTGAATCTCTTTGCATATATCATAATTTTAATCAATTCTTGGTCAGTTTTCATCATCCCTCATTCTATTCTCTCCCAAACTTAGGTGAACTACATTGGCCTGAAGTTCATGTTGGAATATGAGTCCATAGAACCATGTAGGTAACATCCACTTATCTAACATATCTAGATTCAGTTTAGCCATCTTAATTTTTCTTTTTCATCTCTTTTATCACTTTGTGCATTCTCATATGCCTAGTTTTTTGTGGATTTTTCTAAGCCATTATACCATCACATCTATGTTTGTGCATGATCACTTTAACCTATGTTTTGGTTTATATTCTTAAGGTAATTGATTGTTAATATGCCCATGCTGGGGCACCACATCAGAGCCTATCACAAGAATCAAATCTTCCCTATAGTGGAAAACCATTATTTATTCTTTATCAATGATTAAAATTAGCCCTACTAAGGCACAACTATCTTATCACGATCAAATTAGCTCTATTGGGGAACTTATTATCGTCTTTATGGAGACCACATTTTCCTTTTCCTTAAATTCCAATGTCTTCACACTAATGCCCATGATGGAAATATTTTAGTGTGTAGCTTATCTTAAGATTGATCAATGTTGTAAGTGTGCATCTTGCATTCTAAAATTGGGTTCATTTAAAGTGTGTACCTTACATTTATGGATTAAATCCTTCTCATTTACCTTGTATTTGTGGCCCATTATAAATATAATTATGTATTTTGATCATTGATGGTAATCAAAAGTGTAAGCATTTACTCATCTGGATGTGATTTATTCCATGGATTAATCTCTCATTATCCCTCTCTATTCGAGAGTCCACCCTTCTCTTTCATCCTAGTATGTCATCTTGAGGGGGAATCATGGGTCATTTATAATTTCTTCTTAACAACTCTTTTCTTTGAAAATATTTTGCTTTACCTGAATGTCTCACTATGCCTTCTCAAATAGGGTTAAAATGTAGACATACAATTCCTAACACCATTTATGTTGAAATTGTCAATCTTAATTGAATTGCACTCAAATACAAAATTTAGGTTGAAATCACTAAAACACCCTAAATGGTTTGAACTTGTTATTTAAAAGTGATGATTTAAGTGAAAGTATCCCTAAGTGGGGCAATGCATTTTATGTGATTCCTAACTTTGATCAATTCATTTCAAGTCAAAATGATAATTTCACCTTTTGTGTTTTGGGTCACTCTTTTCTTATAAATAGTTAGTACATATCATGTACCTTTGATATTTTGTATTGGAAACATCCTAAATGAGAATGTGGTTCCAACACATCTAACATCACCCCAATTATTCTCGAGTCAAATTATGACCTAGTAATATGACTTTTTGACCATTTTGATTAATTGAGGGCCAATTTCCAAAGAATTACACAAATGTTGATTAATCTTGTTTAAGGATAATTGATCTAAATAAAGAGATTAAATAGATTTTCCATGGAAGTTGTTGAATATTTATTTTTGGAAATTGATTTTTATTAACTGCATCACCTAATGACATCATTTCTTGGAAAGCATCCCTAGGCCATAAATGCATAAAATATCTGAATCATAGCCTCCCTTGCCTCATTAATGCCCTTTCTTCCAAAATCATTATGAAGGCATTTATTCATTTTATCATCCAAAATTGAATGTATTCTTGGTCACACATCTTGATCTCAAGATGGATGGTCATAAATCAGTTTGATCAATCTCAAAAATCTATAAATAGAGAGGCCACGAATATCATTTTTAAAATCAAGTAATGTAATGTTATAATGCTAAGATCTCTTCACAACTCATTTGTGTTTTGATTATTATATTAGTCATATTTGGATTAGCTTAATTTGATAGGCAATTAGATAGTTTTAATATCATAAGCCTAGGTTTTATGGAGTGTTCTTGAGATATTGGAGGTGTTTTCCACCATTGTTGATGAAGACAAGGATGCTTGGTCAAGGGGAGAACATGCTCGGAGCTGCTCTTGGGTGATGGAATTGATTTGGGAAGGTAACTAGTATTATTTTCTTTCATTTTTTTCTTCATTATCATTAGCAACCCTACATGAATAGTTTGGCTTGATGTGTTTAACTCTTTAGTCATTTTTATTAAATTTCTTGGACTAATGCTTGACTAATCATTTCATGTAATCCACTCTACAAGTATAAACAATGCAATAAACATTACCCCTATAAAATAGGCAACAAATTAAAAAACAAACATGATTGGGGGGGAAGAAGAAAAAGGGGTCCTATAGGTGGTTATAATCAAGCACACTTTGGTCTAGAGAATGGAACATGAAATGAAGGATACAACTACCACAACTTCTATCACACTACAAAATACGACCTCTATTTGGAATTCTTAAAATAAATATTGAAATTTATCTAAATCCTCTTACTAAAAATAGTGAAGAAACCAGATGGGATAGAACCAAGGTCATAGGGCTAGCTAGGGAGGGAAAAATCAACTTGGTTTATGGGGAAGGTATGGTAGAATGGATATGTGATAGGAAAAAGTGATAAGTTGGTAGGATGTAAAAATGGTATATTACAAAGAAGAATATTGATAATATGACACAACTTAAAATGATCCTTATAGACAATACAACAAGTTACTTAAGTGTAGTACCACTTGAGGTGGATAATGTTCATCATCTCATCAAGTTCATTTATGTCTGATGTGGCAAGCCTATATTATCCTATTCCATAGTTTACCATAATGATGAAAGGACCAACCTAGTTGGTTTTGAACTTGCCTTTATAATTCTTTTTAGTAGTGGTATTCTTTTGGTTCTCTTTAAGGACAAGATCACCAAGTTAAAATTATTTATGTTTCATATACTGATTATAGTGGCCTCAAATTTAGTTTTGATAGGCTTGGAGATTGTTCATCACATCCATGCATTTATCATCAAGTAATGCCAGCTTGATAGTTGTTGTCATCCAGGACATGCTTGAAAGAGATGAATAGAGAAGGTAACTTAACCTCAATGGGAAGAATGGCCTCAGTACCATAAACAAGTGAATATGAAGTGGCTCATATGGGTGTACAATGATTGGTATAGTATACCGAGAGGGTATAGAATATCTAAAGGTGTCAATCATGACTGACATCATTGACAATATTTTTGAGAATGTTGACAATAATTTTGTTGGATGCTTCAACCTGGCCATTACCTTGAGGGTAATATTCCATAGAAAAGTATTATGTGATGTTGTATTCAGTACATAGCTTTTTAACATCCTTATTCCTAAATGATCCTCCATTATTAGATATAATGTTAGATGGGATACCGTAGTGGCAAATGAAATGGTTGAAAATGAACTTGGAAATTTGCTTTCCAATCATGTGAGGGATATATCTTCAACCCACTTGGTGAAATATTTAGTGGTGGTAAGGATATGTTTATGGTCATCACATGAGGTAAGATTAATCTTCCCAATGAGGTTGAGGCCCTATATAACAAATGGCCATGGTGTCAACATTGGTTTCAGATTCTTGGTCAAGGCATGAATTAGATTGACATGCTATCAACACTTGTCACACTTACTTATATATGTAACTGCATCTACATCCATTTTGGGCCAATAATAACTAGTACCTAAGAGCTTTTGGATAGGACTACCCTGATAGTATGGGCTCCACATACTCTTCCATGAACTTCTCATAATACTAGTGTAGATTTTGTTAAATTTAAATAATGAAGTAGAGTTCTATCAAAACTATGATAATAAAGGGTTATTACAAGTAAGGAATAATGAGTGGGTTGGCAGATGAGGGCTTTGGATTATTTTAGGATAGGTCAGGTGGTATAATTTGGTCATGGAGGTAGTTGTAAAGGTTTGAGTACCAGATAGAGCTATGACCAATAATATCACAAATCATCATGATGGTTGAAGGTTCATGAGTTGGTGTTAGTAGATTCTTGATAAGGAACTAATACTATTTAGTTGTGTCTATTTGTTAAATTAGATATCCAATAATAGCCATAACATCTATGGTTCTATTACTTGCCCTTATTATATGCTCAAATTTGATATCAATAATATGTCATTTGAGAGTGTCAACCATGGCCTTATATGGCACTAGATTATCATCTTTAGTTTAAAACTAGTCTATAACTTGATTAATAATTAACTAAGAATCACCATAAATCTTGAGATGAGATATGTTCCATTGTACCACTTGATGAAGTCCTACAACAAGTGCTTCATATGTAGCTATGTTTTTAGTATTATGAAATTTGATCCTAAATGATTTAGGGATTACATCCCCTTACGGTGTAATAAATAAAAGGCCTGCCCTTGATCTATGTGCTATGAATGATCCATCAAAATATAGCTTCCAATTCTGCTCTTCAAGAGATGTGTCAATGATGGTCATTATGGATTTATTAGGAAATTGGAATGTGAATGGCTTTGTATCAACAAGGGATGCTTAACAAGTTGGTCTATAAGAACTTGCCCCTTAATGGATTTTTAGTTGACATACTCGATGTCAAAATCACTAAGAAGCATGATCCATTTGGCTATGCGACCTTGTAAAGTTATTTTATATAGTATATATTTGAGTGGATATACTTTTGAAATAACCATGGTCTTATTGTTTAACATGTAATGGTGTAATTTTTGAGCTATGAAGACCATGGATAAACAAGCTTTTTTATGGGCATATAATTATGTTCATACACAACTAGTGTATAGATTAAGTATTACATGACATATTATTTTCAATTATCATCATGCTAAGCCAAAATTTCCCCTAGGGAATTATCATTAGTATATAGATACAACAAGAATGTATTTGCCAACATAGAAGGCAACAAAACTGGTGGATTTGCTAGATAGTCCTTAAACTATTGAAAATATTTTTGGTAGTGATCATCCCAGTGAAATGTAACTCCCTTCTTTATAAGATGCATAAAAAGATGGCATTTATTAGCCAACTATGATATGAAGCATGAAATAGATTAGATGTTGCCCTGTAAACTATGAAGCTAATTCAAATTGATCGATGGTAGCATCTCTAATAGCTTAGACTTTGGATGGATCAACTTCAATGCCTTAACAAGATATAATAAATCCAAGCAATTTGCCTAAAGTGAATCCAAAGACACACTTACTAGGATTAAGTCTAACTTTGTACTCATGTTGTCTTTCAAATATTTTATGTGGCATTTCTATTATGTAGGATGATTGGCCCTAGTGTTTGATTTGTGAAGAATGTCATTGACATAGTCTTTAATAATGTCATGCATCATATCATGAATTATGATGGTCATGGGCCTTTGGTAGGTTGTCCCTACATTTTTAAGACCAAATGACATAACTTTATAATAAAATGTTCCTCATGGAGTGGTGAACACTATATTGTGTTGGTGTTTTAGTGTTATTCTGATCTGTACCTTTAAAAGACATCCATTAATGAAAGTATTTCATAACCCTTTGTGGAGTTGATGATCATGTTAATGTTTGGTAATGGAAAATCATCCTTAAGGTAAGATTTGCTTATATCATAAAAATTAGTACATATTTTGATTCCTTCTAGATTTTTGCTAACTAACACAACATTAGATATTTACTTTAAATAGTCAACTGATCTAATACATCCTACTGCCAAGAATTTTTTCAACTCTTTCTTTACTAATATAACAATGTGAGGATGCATCTTATGTAACTTTTGTTTCACTGGTTTAGCATCAGGATTTACCACAAGGTGGTGTGAAACCAAGGTGAGGTCCAAAATAGGCATGCCAAAATATGCCCATGTAAATATGTCAATAAATTCCCTTAAAAGGGATATAAGGACTTTACACTTCTTAGTAAGGGATGCTCCTACCTTGATCCATTTTGGGTCATCTAGTGACTCGATATTTAACTCTGTTGTGTCTTCCACTAGAAGGGTCAAACTATCTTCAAGAATAGTGGGTAATGACAACTGATTAGCAACATTAGAGTCCTCTATTAGGATTGGATATTCAAGTTAACCTAGGAATGATGAATTAGATTCCCCACTAAGAAGTTTGGCCATGTAACAAAAACTATTGGAAACTCCTAAATGATTCAATCAAAAGATTTTTATTCTTCAAAATTGAACTCAGACTCATAGACAAGTTTCTCATTAGTGGTCCCCTAAGCTATGTTTGAATAAGGTTGAACACCCTCATATAATGACACCTAAAGTAGGTTTTCACCACTAGACTAGACATTTTATTTACTTTTTCCCTAGTCAAAAAGTTCCTAAAAGAGGTTGTCACTTTGGGACCCCAATTTTTTAATTATTTACTTTTGGCTAAGGGTGTTCATCGACTCTCCAAAATAAGATTATAGATCCAAATTAATTGATAACCTTGATTTATGATCCCCCAATAAAACATTGTCTATAAGGCCCAAAAAATCACAAAAAGCCTTATTTTGAAACTCATCAATTGACATGTTGGATTCTTGTTTGTCCCAGTCTATCAGTTGGGGATAATACAATGATAGTGGGTTATGATGAATGACTAGTCTAATGGTACAAGTAGAATGAGGGTTAAACAATTTAGTCTCAATTAGGTCATTAAAAAGGCTATGATCAAACTCTACTTCACTACTGGCATCATCATCACTAGTCAAATGATGATGGAACATGATTAAGGTATATGGGGTTATCCTTAGGTAGTTTAAATCCAAGTCCATGTGGCCTTTTATATTTGGTCATGAAAATTGGCTCAAGTGTTTCTTGTTGATTTGATTTGAAACCTCCTCTTTCATAGTCTTGATTATTTATGATCTTATTAGGAATAGGATACTTTATATTCTCATAATAATTAGATTGATTGTCATTTTAAAACCTTGATTCATCTCCTTTGATAGGGTCTTATTCTAGGCTAGATGCTGGTATAAACATGATATGTCTTGGACTATACTTTTTACCTTTGCCCTTTTATTGCCAATCTAGATGAAGTGGCTTGGCTTTAGGTCTTCCAAAGAACTTTGAGTTCCATACAAGGTTTGAAATGTGAAAGGTATCATGCATTAGATACTCTCCTGAGCTATTAGGTGAGATGGTATAATGATTGGATATCTCAAGAGGTGGCATGTGAGAAAGGGAATCAAGGGTATTATGATCAATGCAATTATCCTATGTAAAATAAAGGAGTATTTCCTTTTACTTATCCTTGTTGGCCACTAGATTCATGCTTAAATTATAATTATAGCTCTTGAACTTGGCCTCTAGGTGTTTATAGTGCTTGTATGGATGCAAATCTGTTGGTATTCAAACTTCTATTCTTGAATGGGATAACTTGATACATTGGTGAAATGTCCATGGGATGACATGAATTTCATGCAACCAAGGTCTACCCAAAAGCATATTGTATGACAAATTGAGATATAGAACATGGCAAAGTGTATCATGGGTCAAGGACCCAAGGATAAATGGTAAATAGATAGTGCCTTGTGATTCTCATTCTTCATTATCATAGGATTTGATGGTTATTATTTTTGCTTAAAGATCTACCATCACATACCTGAGAAGCTTGATGATATTTAGAGACATTATGTTTAGACCTGATCCATTATCTATAATCACATGTTTCAATTTGTGCCACTTTATGAAAAAATTTATGTACAATGGATTATTGTGTAGTGAGCTAAGGGATGACAAATTTATTTTGTTGAAAGTGACTTGTTGGGCTGGAGCTAGGTGTCTAACCAAAGCTTAGAATTTGTTAGGGGATATGTCACTTGAAATAGTGGATTGGCTAAAGAATTCATTCAAAATGTTTTTGTAGATTATTGACATATTCAACAAATCTACAAAGGAGATTTATGCTGGCATCTTTTGCAATCATTCCATAATATCAAACTTATTTTCATGGTCAGTATTTAGTGCCTTGTTCTAAGGTATAACAGTTGATTGGGTGATAAGTGAAGTGGAAAATAGATGTGGGATTAGGATGGTAGTCTTTGACCTCTAAGTTGTGATTGCACAATTAAGATTAACTACATGACCATGATTGCTAACAAATAATGGTGATGATGGGGGAGCAGATATGATAAGTCCTAATTACTGGTGCACTTGTACGTGGTCACAAGGCAATGACAAGTTATTAGTATAGGGTTCAAAATTAGTAATCCCTACTTGTTGGTTGCCTGTATGCAGTCCCAGTTCAAGGAAGGATTATCAATGTGAGTTGGTCAATTGGTATTATTTATCAAAGGTCTTGATTGATTGGTATTTGGTCTTAGATTAATGGAGATGGTGTTAATATGACCTCTTATAATATGACTTACAACCCTATTGTAGTCATGTGTAACTACATGGTATGTTTATTGGTTGTTACCATTTTGACCTTGGTTCTATCCATTATTCAAACATTATTGGTTCTATTCTTGGTGATTTTATTGGTTTGGTATTAGTTTTTCAAATTGTTTTTATTGGTTTTGTACTAGACATAATTTTTTTTGTTATTATTGCTAATATGGTTGGTTGGTATGCTATGAAAAAGGGATTTGATAGATTCCAAGGTTTTGAATAGAAATGGAAGCACCACCATCCAATGTTATCTCCCTTTTCTCTAGCATATTCTAAATCAAATGCTTGATTTGTACATAATGGTGTAAATTATGTCTATTAACCTGATGATATTCAATAATTCATTTTGGTGGTACCAATCAGGGTAAAGGATGCCCTCAGTATAATGTTTTGGTATAGGCCAACTAATCATATTAGAGATGATTAGTTTGTGAAACATAGATTCAATAGGTTCTCTAAAGTAACTAAATATATGATGAGTAGGCACTATTCTTCTTAGAAGAGAGGATTGTAATGGCAAAGGTTGATGCATTTATTGTGTGGGCCTAGGATGTTACACTTGTTGTATTTGTTGAAAAGGTTATGGGTTAGGCATAATTTGCACATGCTACATGGGCTAACTAGACAATGTTTACACCATTTGGACATGTCTCAAATCTGTTACTCCATTTCCAACAACATTTTTATTGTGGTTGAATTATTTTGATCTATCATTGTTATTGGCTTGTACTGATGATGATGCTTTCACTTCACCACTTAGACTTGATGTTGGTTTTGGCCATTTCCTTGATTAATACCTTGATTATGATTTAATGAAGTAATCTTGAGAATCCCTTTTTTAATAAGGGCTCACATGATCAACAAACCTTTGTCAATGATCTCTTTAAATGTATGAACACACTATAGTTCTAGATGATGGGATACCTCACTATGTAAATTTTTGGTAAACACAATAACTAATTGTTTGTTTGGTAAACTATGAGTGAATTGGATTACAAGGGCTCTCCATCAATATAGATAACTTGTAAATCTCTCACCAACCTTTTTCTTAGCTTGTGTCAAGTCAACCAATGAAATAACATGCTCAAGATTATATGAAAAGTGATGCATAAATTTGTTTGAAATATCATCAAAATCTGATATTGAATTTTTGGGTAACTTTAAAAACCACTCCAAGGCTTGTCCTACTAGAATTTTTAGGAATAACATTAACAAGTATATGTTTTTATATGCCATTAGCTAACATACACCAAAAAACTCAATCAAATGATCCTTGGGGTCTCCTTTCCCCTTGTATTTATCAAATTTTGGTGGTTCATATCTTGGAAGAAATGGTATATGTAAGTACTTCATGTTAAATAGATAAGAACACACATCATCTAACTTAAAATTTTTGGTTTGTTTCCCAGCTTAGATGGTAGTAATTACATCCTTCATTTGTTGCATTTCTTGGTCTAATAAATTAGAGGGAACATTAGTTTGAGGTAGAATATTAGCTTGGGTAGATGGTTGAGTAGTCATAAGTGGAGTACTTTGAATAGGGTATGATGGAGGCATTTACTAGGGTATCTTGGTTTGGTTTGAAAACAAACTAGGAATACGCATGCATGGATTAGGGTTTGATTATTAAAGTTGCACATATTACGATGTGATATTTTGTTTGGGGTTGGATATATGGACTTGATTTTGGGGATTTTAGGATTTTGAGGTTGGGATGGAGGAATATGTCTATACTATGCTTGTTGAGTTTGAATATGGACATGTTGATGACTAATCAAACCTTGTTGTTGAGGGGGTACTTTTGAACCAAGACCCTATATTTGAACTAGAGGCACATTCTACCCAAAAGGTAAAGGTTTCTTGATCGATACTTAAAGAACATTGGAACCTATTTGTTGCATAAATCCTAATTAAGAAGTGGATGCACATTAGAGATTCAACATTTATTACTAATCAATAGTTTTATGTTTTTGATTAGACATTTTTTGCTTTGAATTGGTATATTGGTCTATGAGGAAATAAACATGGTTGCTTCTACCTGGTGAGGTGGAACATTGGTCAACCCTATTAAGGTGGAAATATGTTATGACTCTGCTACATTGGTATGTTTGATTGTGCCTATTTTTGTGGAATATTAATCATTACCTATTGAGGAGGAGTAGTATTTATCACTTTTTTTGTTGAGGCACATCAGTCATTACCTGGCTACTTAACCCTATTAGTTGAGTACTTGAAGACATAGCTAGTTGAAGATTAGTGCTAGTAGTTGGTTGACATTGGGACACAAAAAATCCTACTTCTTGATTTGGAAAACCACTCATGGTGTTAACTAAAGGTATACTTGTTTGTGGACTATTTTTTTGTATACTTACACCACTTTAGTTTAGATTGGATATTGCATGCATATTATTCACTGTGTTTTGCTTCATACTCTACATAGAAGTAGAAGACATTTCTTTGATGTTTGACATATGAAATAATATATTGATCAAAGTGTTTTTCATGAATGGGTCAACACCCTCATTATCTTGACCAGTCAATTCTATTAACACTCATATTGAATGAACTATATCAATGAAAGACCTATTTGACAAGGTCATCTGATTAAAATGATGTGCTAGGTTCTAGTAAGTTTGGTATGTTGTCTACATCTATACAAAGTGATCCTCCATGGGTTCCTTTCCTTTGAAAACCATACTATTGCTTTGATACGTCATTTGGAAAGCCTGTTGACTATACATTATGTTGTAAGGCATTCTTACTAGACTTGGAAAATTCTCATGGGGAAGTTTGTAGGAAACTTAGCCCCTAATTCTATAGCTCTAACCAAAATCTCATCTTTATTTTCTAATAAGTGATGACCAAATAGATAAATATCATATCTAGATGGTGTAGTAATATAGTACAATTATTGAGTTCTTCAACTATAGGTACCATAACTAGGTATTGCTTTGTTATTTCATAATCTTGCTCTGATTATGGAGGATTATTAACCAAATAATGAGCTAATGGGTCTTAGTTTTGTGCCCCAATTTGAGTGTTATAATATGGATGAGGATCCATCTCATAAGCAGCATTGTCTGAATAGGGGTCTTGAACCATTTATTCTAGTGAGAATACATTACTAAATCCTAGATTGTACATGAGGCCACTACAAGTGTAGGAAGACATTTTGGGATCCATAGTAAATGTTCTATGACCAAAAAGATAAAGTTATATAAAATTTGAAAAAGTGATATCTAAAAAGAGGTTCATATTTGATCTAACCTAATCAAAAGGATGTATATACATTTACAAAAATATTGATGCAATGATTTGTGATAAAATAAGCTAATGCCAAATGTCCAATGTTTACACATCTCACACAAAAAGGTCAAGTAGATGGACCAAAAATCAAAATTCCAGATTCTATGATAAAAGTGTTTTAAATGAGTCTAATTTAGGAAAAACAAAAGTTTATAGGTCTTTTGGTGAAACACAACATCAAAATTTAAGATCAAACAAGTAAGTGCTAGGAATTTTTGCAAACGGTGTCAAAAGATAGACTTTGAACAAAGATGAGATATTTAATCTAATGGATTTGAAACACTTCTTAAAAAACTAGGTATTTGGCTCCTAGACATAAAATTGATCAATAATATGAGGTATGAAATAAAAAATCACTTGGAGATAGTTTATTTTGTACCAAATAATGGCACAAACTAGACTCTTTTGACCAATTATCTAGAAAAAAATGAATGACGTAACTATACTAGATAAAGACTCACAAAGGTATACTCAAAATGGTTAGAATTTTGAAAAAACATGGAATCTATGAAAATAGACCTATGAAACAAGTTTTAAAATAATTTGACTAGTGTAATAATGATAAAATGCTCAAAATGTATGATAAAAATTTGCTTCAAGACTTTAAATCAAAAGGGTTTAACATGATTTTAGTAGCATAATACTAGTCTCCTTAACTCAAATGACACACACACACAAAAATTATGACAAATATCTAATGCAAAAGTGTGACATCAAATGGACTCAAAACAAATCGAAAATAGGAAAGGTAGTACAAAAGGTATCCTAGGACTCAAAGTGTGAGAGATATGTAATATGGCTTGAGTCCTACCAAATGATGATAATGATTATGAGTCTAAAAATGGCCTTCAACTTAAATTGGAAATTGAACCTAAGTTCCCTCAAGTTTAGTGAAAATAGTAAACCAACTTAACACATCAAATTTATGAACTTACAAAGGTGAAATTTCAAACTCAAATTACCAATGAAAGACTTTAAGAAAATTGGGAAAATTGTCTAGACTCAAATGGGCAGCATAACTATGCCAAAATGGAAGATATGACATAAAGTTTATGATAATTTTTTAAACAAGGAAAATATGTTATTCACTTGGGTAGCATAATGCCTCCTTGGTCAAGAAAATGGTGGACAATGTGTCTGGTTATGCATTTTTGTTAACAAAGAATTTGGACTCCAAACAAGACCAAGTAATCAAAGATAAATCAACTAATTAATCATCATAAGCCCTAAAATGACAAGGTATGTAAAAGTGGGGTTCACTAAACTAACAAATTTTTAAACGTCTATATGGATCAAATACATATGAATTTCATGTCAACATATACAAAATCACATATCATTTGGGTCTACATCATATGGCTTATTGTAAGAAGGTCTTTCCATTTTTATAACAACTACATCTATCACTCACTTAGTGTAGTGTGATGTCCAACATGCTCAAATGTCCTAGACTTAGCCTCTACCAATGGATATAATTTAACCATTCAAACCATCATCCTAGTGAGGGGATACTAATTTATATATCCCCCTATGTAGAGGGGTTGAAGATGATTTCAAAAAATGAATTATTAGGTTAAGACTTCCCTATAGAACTTATAGGAGGTAATGAAGTCCCCTTCATAATTCAAGATGCAATGAAATTAAAAACTAAGTAAAATATCTTTAAGGTTGTTTCTAGATCACCCAAGCCATATGGGTCTTAGGGAGAGCCTTCACAACATATATTTTAATCCTTTGGATTAAGGTATTTTTTAATGAAGATGGTGCTTTTGATCCCACAAGTTCTCTATAGGGGATAGGTGAGAGCATACACACAACTTATTTTTTTCTCAAATTAATCTAACTAAACAAACAATGAGTAACTTGCATAAAATAAAAACTTGGAAGTGAGTTCAATTTTAGAGTGTTAAAATGAAATGTTTTATGGTTTTCTTTGGCCCCTTGGCCTTAAGTTTCAAAATGTTTCAAGAAAAAGAAAACAAAACATTCAAATAAACATCTAAGTGTTTATTTAAGCACCAAATTAAAGTTCCTAATCCTTTTTATGCACCTAAAAAGAGGTTAAAAAGACTAGATTAAGCTTGTTTTGATCACTTTTTAAGTAGGACCTATAAAGAAATGGTCAGATTTTCATTTAGCCTTGAAGAAATTTTTCAAATGAAACAAGTAACTTTACAAATTGAGATTTTAGGTTCACATAGTACAATCCCACAACTCTATAGTCTAATACCACAACTCTATAAAACCATGACTAGTTAACATAATATCACAACTCATGAGTTAGTCAATAGAAATTAATAATATCTCTACTCTAATAGACAATATTACAACTGATAAATAAAACCCATAACCTACAAATTTGTGGTATTGTCACTTAACCCTAATGACCTAGGCTAATTACTAGCAGTTTAAGTATAATATCATGACTTAGATTGATAATATTGTAACTAAAAAAATCATGGTATTGTAATATCCTGACTGTTGAGTCATGGTATTAAAATATCATAACTTATTAAAACATGGTATTATAATATCACTACTATCGAGTAAAAGTATTGAAATATCATAATTTGATCTATAGAAAAAGAAAATGCTAGTCTAAAAACATAGTTAAGATGAAATATCATGACTGAAAGATAAAACCATGACTATGTCAGTTGTAGGATTGTGGTATAGAGGATAACATTGTAACTCCATAGTGACAAAAAATATGACTTCTAGAAAACATATTTTTACTAAATTTTTTCACTTCTTTTACTCCCACACTCAAAGATTCTACATGAAAATGGTTAGTAGGTTGCTTGTAGGAGTTATTTAATCAAACCTGTGAGGCTAAGTCCCATCGAGTGTGTCATTATGTGAACTAGAAATTTGACTCAAGAGAGGGGTTATATCAAGTGCTAGTTCAAAATGAAAATAACACACTAACAAGCATGACATCTTTAGGCCTAGACACTAGGGGAGCTTAGTAACAAAAATAAATATGAAATCAACAACTAACACATGAAATAAACCTTCTTTCACCTTCCTTGAATCTTCTAAATGGTTCATAGAGTGACTTTCTTGGCTTTTGTATCAAAGAGTTTCATCAATGGAGTTATTTGACTCCTCTCCTTGGCACCTTTGGACATGTGATGGCCTTGTATTGGTTCAATAATTTGGCATAATAACACGAATTGTATGAGGCTTTAGAATCACTTGTGCATGGCAAATTTACACTATGAGTGTGAGGCCTTGTATTTATATAATTTTGCAAATGATCAAAATGAACCTGAACCATCCATATCAAGATGAAGATGTGTGGCTAATAATACATTCAATTTTGGAGGCTAAAATCAATAAATACCCTCATAAATATTTGGAATAGAGAGGCATTAAAGAGGCACTGGAGAGCTTAATCAAAAATTTAATGTATTTATGTCCCAGGGATGCCTTCCCAAAAAATGATGTATTCGATGATGTAGTTATTCAATATTAATTTCCATTAATGAAATATTCAACAAGTTTCATGGAAAATTAAATTAAACTCTTGATTCAAATTAATTAGTCTTAAACATGATTTATCAATTTTGGTACAAATCTTGGCAATTGGTGCACACATTAATCAAATTGGTCAAAATGTTATATTATTGATGCAAAATTTGACTATATTAGATTATGATGTGATTTTAGATGCATTGGAACCTTATCCCACTTAGGATGTTGCCAACATAAAATAACAAGGGCATATATCTTATGCAAGAAATCTAGTAGAAAAGAGCAACCTAGAGCACCTAGGTGTGAAATCATAATTTTAACTCAAAATGATCTGATCAAAGTTAGTTGCATCATAAAATTCATTACCCAATTTAGGGATACATTGGAAAAAATCAGCACTTGTATATGACAAATTTGAACTATTTAATGCATTTTAGTGTTTTTAGGATTTTTTTTGCATTTTGGTAGAAATTGGTCTAAAGCCTAGTTGGAGGTCATTGGTGGCGAGTTTTAGGTGTCTATAGTGACCAAGTTTGACTTGAGGTCAAAATTTGGTCAAAAATCTTGGTGATTCATAAGGGTAAATTCCTCTAATGATAATATACCAATAACCTTATCCTTATATTAGGTAATGGAGTCACACTTATGGTATAATATGAAGCGGACATACCTTTTAAAGACTTCAAACTCACACAAAACACACAACAAGAAGGAAAAACACACTATTCCAAAGGAATTTATGGAAACCACATACAAAATACTTAAATAACACACCTAACCTACTATGTACAAACCTTAAAACGTGTTTAAGGTGATGAAAGACTTCCTCTTACTTCAACCAAGATCAAAAAGAATGTTTTTTGAGTCACACCTATCCCATGAGAATAAGTCACCATATGATGGATGTTTATAAAAAAAAATATTGTGAAGATGATAAAAAAATTACCACTCATTGGACCTATTCTAGATGCAAGTGAACCATTTAAAAATCCTTTGAAGGGTCCTTCTATCTCTCCTTAAGGTATGCTTGATAGTGCAACCTACTTGATCTCCTTCATGATCATTTGGTGCTTGCCAATATACTTCTTGGGAGTCATTAAAGCTTTCTCAAAATCACCCTCATATATACCATTATTTTATTGATTTATAGATCCATCATACTTGTCTTATTATTGTCTAAACATGTATTCACGTAACTTAATGTCAGATTGAGGCTTAGGATACTCCTCAGTCACATAAACTTCTACCTTGGTCTAATTTCACTCTTTCAAGACTATAACTTGTTTGATAATGATTTGAAACTTATATTCATGTTAATTATGTCCACTAATGACATCACTATTTAGTTCATGTTCATGTTGAGGGAGAGCTACCTTACCCACTTGTTCTAATTCTTTAACTATGGCATGAAATTGCTACTATGGATCTTCTTCTTCTTCATGGCTATCACACTCATGGACTTATTCATCTTGGGTAGTTATAATTGCATTATATTACTTACCATGTTTTACTACACTCTAAAACTCATCATCATCATCTATGTGAAGAAGATAATTACCTTCTATAGCTTGTTGAAGATGACCATCAACACTTACCTCAGAATGTGGATCATCCTCATCATGAATGATGTATGTGCCAAGGCATATTTCTTAAATTAAAACATATGGATCATACTCATAGGTCTCAAAACCATATTAATCTAGGAATATATCATAAATATATTCAATTTTAGAATATGCTCCATCATCTATGACATGTTCCTCTTACTCATTGATAATGCAATTCAGATTGGAACTAGTTTCCACATATGGTTTAATGTGGAACTTGGATAATGTCTATATTATTATTTTCACCTTATCTCCATATCTCATTATAAAATATAAGAAATACCAATCATAAAAAATAAACCCTCATATCTTGTCTATGAAGTCTCTTGATAGACAAATGATAAAGTGTGCAGGCAGATCTACCACCATTATGTCTTGTAGAATTGGAAAACTTGGGACCTTATTCAAGAACACTTTCAAACCTTTGATGATCCTTATTAAATGGGATAATTTTACATAAATTTTTAACACTCCATTACTATAATATTCATATTTCAATCCCAACTTTCCTAAAACTAGTTTAGGCATGACTAAAGGGGAACTATCCACAATGCAATTATGGACCATATTTTCTCCCATAATGAGCATAATATAGAAAGGTGGGGGTTTATTAGACTTGGTGGAAGGTTAAAAAATATTATTATCTGTAGTTTTTAGGGATACACCAATATTATTTGATGGTTAGGGACTAATATGGAGTTGGGATAACTACTCTTGAAGTAACTCTTTTTGACTAGGTAGATGGAGTACTTCCTAAAGAGATATTTTAGTCTTTGTGTTCTTAAAAGAGTAAATGATATTCAAAGGAGAGACACTAAATGTTTATTAAATATTTTGTGGAAATGAATTACCTTTAGTTTGAGATAATGAAGGCTTGACCACCTTTCCTAAGTTTTGATTTTTAAGAGGTACAAGACTTATAGAGGCTACCACATTTGCATTCATACCTTGTTGCTTTGAAGGAGGGTTATTTGGAATTTTATCCTCATATAGAACATATCCCAAAGATATTCTCTTTGTAATTTTATTGGATTCAATATAAGGTACTCTGATTTAGGATAAATCTATCCTCTATTTTGATGTTTCCAAAGCCCATTCCTTGAATACTATACTCTCCATTTGGTTCTACTTGCATAGAACTTTCATCTTCTAATGTCAAGTGAGTATCCCCTCCTTGAGATATCAAATATTGAGATTAACCCTCATTAACATTTATTTACTATTATTTAGGCTACCATTGTTCTCCTTGAACTATTTTTCTATGGACTAGAACCATGGCTCTTGTGGTGGAAGTAGAATTTGGATTATAGGCATTAGGTAAACCTTACCCATCCCATAACCATTATGCTTAGGTGGAAGTATATTTACTTATGGATGGTAATATTATGAGTTTTTGTGAGCTCTAACATGTTTATTTGGTTTCTTAATTTAAGATTCTAAGGTTAGATACTTTGCTTTCCAATCAATGACATCATTTGATTTCTTTGGAGTAGCCTTAGGCTTACTATTTGGATCTAGAAATAGGGCAAGGTTTGGATGAGTGGAAATCATGTTAGGTATTTATAATTTTGGAGGGAGTTTATAATCTTGGATCAAACTACTCTCATATCTAATAGACACATCATAGGCATTAGTCAAGGTGTACCCTCCCATGGATTGCAACATGATAACTATATCAGTCCTGATAACTCTTCGATAGGTTGGGAAAATAAAACTTATAATGGGTCTCATGGGAGGTTGAATCATATTCCATGTCATTTTTAAATATTTAAGTTTTAGTCTCATGGGCCAAATATCAACCCTTACTATCAAAAACTTGCATGAGAACCCTTCTGAGCTTACCTATAGAGCCTCAACTATTCATGGTCCTATGAATCTCTCTTAAAGGATTTTAATATTGTTGAGAGGTCTCATGTTGTCATAGAGTATTTATGTGATAATCATATATCATAGCTATTTTGAGGCCTATCAGTGATGTATTAGGTGTCATAGTGATCATTAAGTAAGTAAGAAGTTGCCACTATCCTTTTCAAGTTTAGAAGTATCATCCAAATAGTGATGTATTAGGTGTCATAGTGATCATTAAGTAAGTAAGAAGTTGACACTATCATTTTCAAGTTTATAAGTATCATCCAAATAGTGTTTGATAAGATTAAGTTCATTTTAAAAATATTAAGGTAATTTAGAGAAAGTGAGGTTTTCAATGCTTATGGTTTAGGCCTATTTAAGCTATTTCATAAATGGAAAACTTTACTAGTGGGATGTATAAGTGATTAAACCTTGTTAGAATCCATGACATGAGGTACAATAGTGGTTTGAGGTAATTATTTATGATGTACTCATCTATGCTTAATTCACACCTTATTTCACCCTTATAAGCCATCAAAGACCCCATAAATGCCTTGTATGAGTCAATGTGCCTTATAAAATATTTAAAAAAGGAAATATTATAGTGTCTCATTATTTAAAAATGTCTTAAATAGGTCTTATTCCCAATATATATTCATTATGGCTAGGAATTTCACATCATATAAAGTCCTTTTAAGACCCATACCCACCTCCCACTCAAAAAATGGACCCCACACATGTAAATATGCATCCTTTAAAATTATCCTACCATACCAATCAATTTTAAATGTTATTTAAGTTGTGTTTTCCCTCTCTTCATCTTCTAATGACATCCCAAGGTCAAAATACATGGAGAAAATGTAGAAAATGAGGATTTTTAGGTGTTTTATATAGATTGTATAGATTGGTATGGAAAAATTTGTATAAAGGAGTGTCAGAGATTGAAGAGGAGATTATGTTAGATTTATAGAATAAGTTTCATCGAATAATAATGCCAAACAAGCCCAAAACCAACCTCTCTCTTCAACCAATCTCCTTTACAACCCAAGAAAGATTTCAAGTTTGTGGATAATAAGGGCATGAGAGAGAATATTAGGATTTGAAAATTTGGTAAGAATAAGGGGGTTCATTTATCTTCTCATTCATGAAATTTATATGATAATTAATTTCCCATACTCTATGAACAATAACTAACAATCTGGGCACTCCCATAAGCTCCTTCATTTGTGTAAGGTTTAGAAAATACAATGATTTTGATACATTTTTAAGGAGTTTCTACAAATAAATGTTTTATATGTTTTCATGAGGTCATAATAGACCATTTCCAACACCTTTCACCCCTAGTTCACATGTTTGGAGGTGTGAGAGAAAGAAAATATCCACATTCTCTTTACTTATAGTGTATAAATAGGTTTTCCTTATGTTATAGGGTATTCAAAGCCTGATAGTGTGAGTGAATGATCGTTATGGGTTGTGTAATAGTTAATTTTTATCATATTGAACCTATATTACCTCCCAATAACCCAAATAATCCACCCTTATCCCAAATTGATCACTCCAAGGTCATATCCATAGTGTGACTATCATGAGTAAATATGGTCTCATTTCTAAAGGGAAGATATAGTAATTGTATAGGTCTTTGGTGGTGATATAGATGCATATTATCTTTCACGTCATATTAATTTCCTATCCTTTTACCCTTATTTCCTCTTCATCATTGAATTATGCATTAACCATCCCCACCCTCAGTATATTATGCAAGATAAATATACAATCATATATGGACTATTATGGATGTTAAGAGATGAGGTATCAATGTTGGATTAGATTTTGAGAGACATTGATTATAATTGAGGAGTAATATGGGATTATGATAGGAATGAAATATAAGTTGAGCATAGGTAGAAATATTCCACACCCTCAACCACCCACAAGATGACAACCAAGTCAATACCCCAATGAGGATAGTACTGTGCTTACAAGGTAAGTGAAATATTTATGATTTGAGGATATAGAAGATTCAAAGGGCTATAATACAATGGAACTAAGATTAAATTATAATTATTATGATACCTAAGGATATTAATGGAGTGCCATTATATCTTCCTCACATAGTCAAGAGGCCTGCAAGCAACACCTACATGTTAATGATTAGAAATAGGGTAGATTAGATGAATAAATCATCTTGTTTCCAAGGATATGGATGTTACAAAGTTAAAATAACCCTTGAATATGATGATGTATGTTATAAAAGTGATAGAGACTGGTAATGTATGCATAGGTATTAAATCTCACCTTCTCATACAATCTAGGCAAGCCAAGTAGGTAAGGTTGTGAACAAGAAGGGTTAAGTCGTGAAACCCTACAAAGGAATGAAAATATGAATAGTCAAAGAGTTTACATGCCATTTTAATAAAAAACTCACAATTTACATATAATATTTAAGCCATTCAGATGGAAAAAATAATCTGATATCATGTTAGGCCTATTAGGTCTAAAGATAGATAAACATGCTTATGCCCATAGTTTGGAGATTTGTACATGCTCTACGATTGTCTAAAGATTAGAAAAACCTGAGTAAGGAGGATATAAAGTGGATAAATGTTTCTATATTATGATAAATTTAGATTGGAAAAAGAATATAAGGATATATCTAGGCTAATTAGGCCTAAACTAGTACACATAGGCCCAGG